>JBCNYH010000017.1:6069522-6079917 GCA_039654325.1 Tandanus tandanus | reverse complement strand
TTATTATTATTATTATTATTATTATTATTATTATTATTATTATTATTATTATTATTATTATTATTATTATTAATAGTAATTCAGAATGTTTTCTTGTTTCTGATGGATAGAAAGCCATCAAATGATTTTTGGCATTTATACGAGACGAATTATTACATCATAGACACAGAAAGTATTTATTGCATGATTGACACCATATAGTAACATGACTGTCTAAAATATATTTTTATATTTATATATATATATATATATATATAATATTTATAATATATAATATTAATTCAGCTTTCATATGAGATAGACAATTATATATCATATTCTGCCTCATTCATCATTGTTATTAATTTTTAGATTCATGCGGAGGTTTGGGCTTATCTCAGCTGACTCTGGGCAAAGGCAGAGTAAACTCTGAACAGCTCACCAGACCATCGCAGAACAGCACACACACACAACCATTCACATTCACATCTAGGGGCAATTTAGAACAGCCAATTAGCCTAATGTGCATGTTTTTGGACTTCGGGAGGAAACCAGAGCACCTGGAGGAAACCCATGCAATCGTGGGGACAACATGCAAACTCCACACAGGGACTTAAAACTAGGACCTTCCTGCTGTGAGGCAGACATGCTAACCACTACACCACTGCACTGCTGTGCCTCATTCAGCTTTTGCTTATTACCAAGTGCATATTATTAAGTCATGGTTTAATAAATGTTTCTTTGACTGAATTTTTCACACATTACTAATCATTTAAATACTAATATTGGGTAATTTATAAGGAACTAACATTAATAATCATCACTTAATGTAATCTGTTACCAGTTTAAGCATTAATACAATTGCTGTGTGCTCGGTTTACTGAACCAAAGCAGAATTAATTACCTGTGGATGATCTGAGGGTGTAATTAAAGTCATACCTTCTCTCTTTGTACTATAGCAGCTTTTATAAAAGAAGAAGCCAAGGCTAATACATAATGGATCAGTTCGGATATTATTTAATATGAGACTTATAATGATACTCTCAGGGTATTCTTGAATTCTCATAGAACATAACATCTCCAATAATACCGCCCATGACTGAATAACCTGGATAAATAATCAACTAAATAAAGGAACTTTAAAAAGCATGAATGTCTTGGCACACATTTTATAGCACTGGAGATTACATAACAAGAACGCAGGATTCGAGAAACATCATGTAGAGGCAGAAAGAGCTGGAATCAATGTAGGAGAAAGAAAGCTATGAGAAAATGCACTATGAGAAACACGATGGTTCCAGTCTCTTATTCCCACGCTCCCTAAACAGTCCCGGGCTTTATATGTGACAAACACACCAACCCAGGCCTGTGCCTCTGCGCCTTTTCATACTGAGAGGCAAAATGGCCTGAGATGGGCATTTCTGAGTGGAAATGGAAAAAACATTAAATCTACAGTGTTTAAAGGGTTTTGTTTTGTTTTGTTTTTTGCCATTCAGAGGAACTCGTCCCTCTGTTCAAATCATGTACAAAAAGAAAGAAAGAAAGAAAATTACCCATAGGCCCCTTTTAATGCTCTGTTCCCACTATGTATTATTTTTTGCAAGGTCAGTAGAAGACTGTGCCATTTCTGCTACTCCTGTACAGAATATTTACTGATTAAATATTGTGATGACCTTTACTCAAGTGGCTTGTAAAGAATGTAGCTCACAGAGCGCTAAATTCTAGCAGGGGAAATGAGTAATAACAGGAAGAAGGGCCTAAAGAGTTTTCTGTATGCACTTACTCTGTTCAAGGTTTTACCCAGTTTCTGAGGAGTGGGACAGAGAGGGACTGGGTTTTAGAATACATGATTCTTCAAGGTTTTTTTGTTTTGTTTTTTTGTTTTTTGTTTGTTTGGTTTTTTTTGTTTTTAGTAATTCTGGTTTCATGATTGCTAAGATTTTCTGATGCATCGTCAAGCTAGCTTTTACGCCATGTAGCTATTATTAGCTGTAAACATTTATGAACATAACTTTAACACCACCTGTCAGGATTATATTCATGCTAATCGTTAGGTTTTCCCTTTTTGATTTCATGTTCACTGGATATTAAAGAGAAAATTGCAGTTCAGACAAAGAAAAGCCAACATGCTTGATTTCAGATTGCCCCATCCCTGCTCAAACATTATCTTACTACAGGAACCGGTGCGCGAAATAAGAACACTGCACACGGGCTCATAGTCAACAATTTCTTCCTTTATTCAATGATTCTCAAGACTTTTTATACAAAGTGTCATTGGGGTAAACCACCAGATTGTTCAGTTCAGAGGAAGCGCTGCATGCAGTTCACACAGGATAGGCTCGTTAGAGTGAAGTCCTCGGAAGATGTGTGGCGAGTTGCAATGCGTTCTCTCTGAGCAGGGTCTCTGATTTCTATATGTGCACCTTGTTATATAGAATTTTTTTAAGAATGTGTGTGCTCAAATTTACCTAACACTAGAAAAAGTAACATTGCGATCTTTAAAAATAAATTAATAAATTAACTTCCGTCAGTTTAGCTAATATAAGCTAGCTGGTAGTAAGAGTGATACAGTGGTGGAATAGTTAGCACTTTTGCTTCACAGCAAGAAGGTCCTAGGTTCGTGTCTCATGCCCGGCAAGGGGGTTTCTGTGTGGCGTTTGCATGCTCTCCCTATGCTTCCGTGGGTTTCCTCCAGGGGGTTGTTTCCTCCCACAGTTAAAGACATGCACATTAGGCTAATTGGATATTCCCAATTGCCCCTGGGTGTAACTGTGTGTGTGTGTGTGTGTGTGTGTGTGTGTGTGTGTGTGTGTGTGTGTGTGTTGGCTCTGTGACAGTATGGGGAGTTGTTTATGGTGTACCATGCCTTCACCCGAAGTCAACTGGGATGGACTCCAGCCTCCCTGCGACCCTAATGAAGGATAAAGTGGTTTGTAAAATGAGATAAGGTGAGATGAGATGATGATGAATTGGGCATAATTGAGATAAGACTTTAAAAATTCCTCTAATTAACTTTACAACTAGAAAAGTGCATCATTTAATGTACATCCGGCACAGCAGTAACATATGGCGAGCTGTGGTTCCGGAAGTATTGGACCCCCACAACCAGCATTTCAATACAAATCTCCACTGATGACTTCATACTGGTGGCTTTGAGAACTTGGAAAGATCCTGAATGTTATTTTTTTTCCTGTTTTAAAAAAAGAAAAAAGATGATAAATCGCATATTTTTATGTATTTATTAAGGTACAGACTTAAATTACAGAAACAAAATTCACAATCATGACTGATCATAACATTTCATACACCTCTTGTGTGAAAAACACACTTAAGTGGAAGGAGAAAAAAGTGAATTTCATCAACATTGTCAAATATAACAAATTAGCTTAGATTTCATTATAACCTAGAAATAAAGCAGATCTTTAGTACTGGATGTACAGTATCTTTTGTGAGATTTTGAAATGGTTACAGCCCCATTGTAGATTGATTTAATAAAAAAAAACTGGTAAAGAAAATTTTTATATGAATTAAGATTTTTTCAAATGTTTGAAAGGTTTAGAAATTGGTGTCTTTATTAAACAACGTTGAAATAATTTAAAGGCATAGAACAAAATCGATTCAGAATAAGTTTTACACTTGATGGTGTTCCATACATAAAAGATTCTGAGTGGAACCATTAAAAATATTACAATTTTATTTAAAATTAAATAAAAAATTAATATTATAAAAGGTTTTCTAGGACACACAATTTCAAAACTATTTTTACACCAGAGGTATCCAGTGTCAAACTCTGTCACCTTGTTGTTGTTGTTGTTGTTGTGGACAGTTGGCTCTAAAGGATCTACTCCTCCATTATAGCAATCAGAACCACATGAAACTTGGCACACTTGTTCTGGTGGACCATAGCTAGAATTCCTAGCCCAATTTTGGAAAAGAATTATGATGTCATAACTGAAAAAAATTGAAGTCCAAGTGCTCTATGATGCATAGACAAAATCGAACAAAATTAGGCAGCATTATTCTACGCAACAATGGCAACAATTCTGCGGGGTCAGGTTTTCCTGTTGTCAACCCGAATGCAGATTGATGATGTCACAACCATGAAATTTCAAAGTCTGACTCCTCCATCATTACTGACTGGAATCGCACAAAACTTTGCAGCATTGTACTGGATGACCTGATGAACAATTCTATGATGCCCAATTTTTAATTTTCAAACTGAACCTGAATTATTGCCATCACCAGCTATGTAGCTGGATCTGAGTGTACACAGCTCAAAGAATTGACAAAATCATGAATCAAATTTAAATTGAATTTGATGAGAAAATGACTTTTCTAGACCAAAGAAGAAGAAATCGCAAAATGGCAAAAAAAGAACTACATTATAAGGACGTCACAAGATTAAGGCTTATATTTTCCGCATTGTCCAGATCACAGGAGTGTGTAAATGGTATTTTTATTCAGCAGAAGGTTTAGGAGAAGAGGTGGGGCGACAGAGAGACAGTAATTTTGTACGATTACCTCCTCCACTCTTGTGTCTCTATGCAGGTGGTCATGTGGGAGGTCGGCATTCACTGCAGTAATTAGCGATATAGATGTTTACTGTGGATTATTTTAAATTACAGGTTTACAGCAGCATGAACAATCACAACCTTCTCACCAAAGCATGCATTCGTGTTCTTTCCATCCCACTATCTATCATCTCTTTCACGTCTTTAAAGGAAAAAAAAAAAGAACTTTAGAGGGTAGAAGCGTTCTTGGTGTAGTTCCTTTCGGGTGTTTCTTGCTTTTTAAAAGAAGTTGATTATGTTGGTGTTTTCGACTGAATGACCTTCAGGTGAGGAAACGGTTGTACAGTGTTTAGGGTTAGCGCACTCAGATTGCTGTCAGTTCCATATCGAGCTCTGCCTCTGCCACACCAAGGACAAGACTGGAGAATCTGTTTATTCATTAACGGGACAGATAATTATATTTACAAGACAAAGTAAGGCTCTAAGCTGATATTTTGGCTTGTATTTATTTATTTTTTGTTTTGTTTCCTTCCATTTTTTAAGGTTAAATCATACCGAGATGCCATGAAGAGCCCATACCGCACTACGAATCAAGAAGGTAAGTATTAAGACTGTAGATTATAGGACTTGACTGATGTGTGATTCGCTTTATCAGCAGTGCATGTCCTTATCTACGAATTACACCAACCACAATAGCAAAACGAACAAAGGAAATGGGCGATTTTGCTTTTTCATGCTGGTTGGTAGAGATAAGAGCAAAATCAATTAACTCTGACAAAACGCGGATGCTTGTGCAAATAATAGACCTGATTTTTCCATGCTAGTATTTTACCTGCCATTTTTTTTGACAAGAAGATTGTCGTAGCCCCCCCTCATCGCTCTTTGCCAGAGGGGCTACTCCGCAGTAGGACAAGCCGAAAGAATAATTAGCCTCCCAAAATGCACAATGTTACTTCCATGATACTGAAATTCAGAGTTAAAACGCAGGCTGTTAATGTCCTAAAAAACGAAAGGGAAGGAGGGAGGGAATGAGAGCAAAAAAATAAAAAATACAGTCTCCCATCCTAGGCACCAGCCCCATGCGCCTCATCTGTCAGGACGTCACGCTTGCTTGCTCAGTTCAATTCTCATTTCGCTCTTTATCGCAGCCCGCTGGAGCCCGTGCTGAGGAAATTATCTGGCCTGAGCAGTGGTGATAGGGAGACGCAGAGCGAGGACGGGGGCCGGCGCTGCAAGGTGAAGGAAAAAAGACAGAAAGAAAAGGAGAACGACGCCAACGGCATCATGCCCTCGTCCACTATGCAGATCTTCGCCTTCATCCTGGCGCTGCTTGGGGTTCTGGGTGCCACCATGGCCACCTTGCTGCCCAACTGGAAAGTGAGCATTTCCATGGGCTCCAACATCATGACGGCAATCTCACAGATGCAGGGCCTTTGGATGGACTGCACCTGGTATAGCACGGGCATCTTCAGCTGCACACTGAAGTACTCCGTACTGGCGTTGCCGGCTTACCTTCAGACTGCCCGCACCACCATGGTCCTTTCCTGCCTTCTGGCGACACTCGGGCTCTGGCTGGCAGCCCTGGGGCTTAAATGCACTCACTGGGGTGGTAGTCAAAGCTCGAAGGTACAAACTGCGATTGCTGCGGGAACATGTTTTGTCCTTGCAGGCTTCCTGTGCCTTGTGCCTGCCTCCTGGTTTACCAATGAGGTCATCACTACCTTTATGGACTCTAAAGTACCCCAGAGTGGAAAGTACGAGCCAGGAGGAGCCGTTTACGTAGCATTTGTATCGGCGGGGTTTTTCTTAGCTGGAGGCGTCATTTTTTGTCTGTCATGCCCCAGAAAAAGGGACGGTGCCACAAATTGCGGGTTATCCAACCCTGACAAGCTAATAAGGCAAGAGCAGCAGAAGAAGGAGAGTAGAGAACAGCAGAGCCAGACGGAGCCGCCGGAGCCGGAGCTGCAACACAAAGAGAAACCAGTGCAGGAGAAACTCCAGCTGGAACAGCAGCAGTACTACTCCCCATCTCGCAAGCGACCTCAGGACACCAAGGCCCTCTACAGCCTGCAGGACTATGTCTGAAATCTAGATCAGTCTCAGGGATCGCGGCTCAGGATTTACACTCGGCTGTCAGAAGCGATGAGAGCAGGAATGAGGGAGGAGCGATGACGCCGTCTGTGCTTTTTTCTCCCCCCTTTCGTCAGGTCTTTCATGTACTGTGATCGTAAGCGTAAGTGGATGTGTTTCCAGAACCTAAACTAGAACTGTGTATCCTCAGGTGAAACACACACTGCTGTGATGAATATTAAAAGGGGGCATGACTGTGAAGTTCTGACTGGGTTTGGGTTGTTAAAGGTAATGCGGCAGTTTAACTCGCCAAAGCTTTGAACTCAAGTCGGCATGTGACTGATAGCAGAAATTGGATCTTTTTGAAACTGCGTGCAAACGAGCTTTTGTTGGAATCCTGTTCTTGCTGCTTATAGCTTGATGTCATTGCAGAACGCTTAGCAAATATGAGAAGAAAAAAAAAAAAAAACATCAATCAAAAGTGTGTTTTTGGCAGAATAAAAGTCTAAACTCCAGTGCTGAGACAGTACAATGTCCTGTCCGTATTTTCCACAGACTCTGGTGGAGGTGAAACGTATTGAAGAGCACATCATCTGAGGTAATGATGCTCTTTGCTTTCCCATTAGCTTCGCTCCGGATGGGTGCACACCGCTCATTTACTGCACGTAAGCACAGATGCGAGTGTGTGTGTGTGTGTGTGTGTGTATGCACACACAATTGAGATCTCCTCCTCCACCTCCTCCACACACACACACACACACACACACACACACAATCTTCCTGCAGGGGTAATGGGGTCTTGCACCCAATCATTTTTCCCATGTGTGACCGCCTGTCATTGGTGCAGGAAATGCAGCAGAGGCTGTTCTGAGGGACGCTGACATTACTGTACCGTGTTCTCTCCCTCACAGACACTAGAGAAACGAATCCCCTTCAGCCATATTTGAACCCTTTAATAGGTTGGGCAAAACACTCCTCGCCATAGGTCATGCTTTACCGAGCGCGAGAAAGAGCATATTCTTAGAATAGAACCAAACGAAGCACCATAAGAACAAGAAGACTCCTCTTTCAGCTACAGAAATAGGATTTATTTATTATGTTTCAAGATTTATTTATTTTTTTTGGTTTGCCCAGACATGTTAAGTGTAGGATTTTAGTTTCTTGAAGGTCCTGGGTTGGAGTTCCTTGCTCAGCGAGGGCGCCTGTGTGTGAAGTTTGCATGTTCTTCCCGTGCTTGCGTGGGTTTCCTCCGGGTACTCCAGTTTCCTCCCACAGACCAAAGACATGCACATTAGGCAAATTGGCTGTTCCAAATTGCCCCTAGGTGTGAACATGAGTGTAGTTTAGTCAAATCCAATTCCCACCCGTCAAGCATTGCCTCACCATCACACACGACCACCACCAACCAGGGAGGGATGTAAGCAACCACGTGCCCCCTCTGTACCCCTTTGTCTCATACAAACGAGAAGAATATATTGTTTATTATCCACCACAGTGCTGTTGAGTTCTATACTCTGTTTGTTAGCCTTTATGACAAGAATCTCCAGTGTCAGCTCTCGGTCAGGTTTGAAATATGGTGGAAAAATCTTTTGCCTTCTTTGCAATAAGTTTTTTGTTTGTTTTGTTTTATTAATTTGAAGATTCCGGTGGCACAGCGGTGCCGTGGTGAGCACTGTCCCCTCGCAGCAAGAAGGTTCTGGTTCTAAGGTCAAGATTGTCCCAGCCCTTCCTGCTCAGAGTTTGCATGTTCTCCACATGCTGCGTGGGTTTCCTCAGCATACTCCAGTTTCCTCCTTCGCACAGTCCAAAGACATGCACATTAGGTCAACCGGCTACTCGAAATCGCCCACAGGTGTGAATGTGGGTGTGTATGTGTCTGTATCACTGTACTGTATTAGTCCTTTAACAGATCGCCGGTTTGTCCAATGGATTTCAAGAGTGTGAAAAGAATAGCTTCAGCCCGGTGGTGTAGTAGTTAGCACCTCCACCTTGCAGAAAGAAGTCTTAGGCTCGAGTCCCGGGCTTGGAACTTTTTTGGGAGGGATTGGGGGGGCTTGTGTAAGTTTACTTCGGTTTACTCCACATGTCATGTCAGGAGTGAGTGGAAGTGTGAATGGTTTTCTGTGTGTTGGTCCTGCGATGAACTGGCGAGTTGTTCAGGGAATAACCCGCCTTCACCCAGAGTTGGCTGAGATAGGCTCCAGCCTCCATGTAACCCTAGTAATCCTCCAGCTACTCCGGTTTCCTCCCTCATGTTATGTTAGGTGTGAGTGCGAGTGTAAATAGTTGTGTGTGCTTGTTGGTCCTGCAATGGATTGTCGAGCTGTTCAGCGTGTACCCCCGCCTTCACCCAGACTTTACCATGATAGCCCCCAGCCTCCCCACGGCCATAATAGGATTAAGTGGATCGGTAAATTAAATACACGAATGTTTTAAATACATTGCTGGAGTATTAAAGGAATAAAAACATATTTTAATGCGTCATATTAACTAGCGATGGAGTTCCTCAAGCTTTGTTTATTCTCACTGATGTCGTGCTTTTTGGCACAGGTTTCATACTGCTGTTCACTATTGCAGGCACGCCTGCTTGATATTTTGACTGAAAAGCTGAAAAATCTCTCCGTTATGGAGGAGTTGATTTTTCAGTGTCTCTGAGGGGACGCCAGTTCACAGAACTTGAATTGAGCCTGAATTGTGTCCTTTTGTCCTCTCGCTTTACTCTGCATGTGGGTTTAAAATAAAATGATGCCTAACAGCAAACCACGGACTGTTCATCATAAATTACATCCTCCAGGCAGATATTTTAATAGCAGTCAGTGTTTTATTTATACCTTTTTTTTTTTTCTTCTTCTTCCTTTGGGTGAATATTTTAAATGATCACTTCATGGCACAGATCAGGGAATGCATACGTATATGAATAAAAGTATGCACAGCTTATCATTTTAATGTGGATTAATATTTTACTTTGTTCAGCTTTGCCAGGATTCTGTGGCTCTACAGCTAAAGTCTGTGTGGTTTTTTTTCTTCAGTACTGATTAAAGCACAAGCCTGTAAACCTGTCTCTGTTTTGTCATTTGTGTGACTGTCGAATGAATGTCATTGAGGATACTTACGGAAAAATTGTTTCCAAAGCAAAATAAAGTTGAACACAAATGAAGCCGATCCAGAAGAAAATGGATCAGGAAAGCTGAGACCTCGGTAACGGGGTCTGTGTTACGAGGTGCCTCCATCAGCCAGGCTTCACATCGCTCTGTGTGAGGATCTGTCTCCTCCCTCTGTGAAGCAACGAAGCAGCAAACACACTCCATTTACACACCTGACTGATTTCACCTTAGTGAAGTGACACGAAGCGTTCCTCATTCATCCAGCCACATTTTATCCACTCCAGCAGATCTTCATCACACCAGATGCTGGAATTACATTGATATATATATATATATATATATACTTTATAATAATGGTGCTGTTTCTACACAGGGTAGCACAGTGGCATAGCCTGTGTCCGCCTCACAGCAAGAAGGTCCTGGGTTCGAGTGCCGGGGTTTGGGCGTTTCTCTGTGGAGTTTGCATGTCCTCCCCGTGCTTGTGTGGGTTTCCTCCAGGTTCTCCAGTTATTTTCCACAGTCCAAAGACATGCACATTAGGATATCTGGCTGTTCCAAATTGCCCCTAGGTGTGAGTGTGAATGGTTGTGTGTGTGTGTGTGTGTGCGTGTGTGCGTGTGTGTGTGTGTGTGTGTGTGTGTGTGTGTGTGTGTGTGTGTGTTTTCCCCCACCGTTCTCTCGCGCTCTCCTCAGTATACACCCCCCCCCCCCCCCTTATCTTCCGCGATACC
>JBCNYH010000017.1:6037257-6063584 GCA_039654325.1 Tandanus tandanus | reverse complement strand
ACATTGATTAAGGGTAAAGAAATTTGCAATTACTTTTTCATTATTTTTGGTTAAGGCAGGATAGGACTTTAAAGATTAATTACAAAAAAGAAACCCCCCCCCCCCCCCCCCCCTTCATTATATGGAGATCAGTATCACAATACTTTATTGATCCCAGAGGAAATTGTGTGGAAATAAAATATAAGCCTCCACTGTCTTGCCGCCTCCCTCTTTTTCTTCTTCTGTCATCCTCCTCTGCATCCTCGGTGTGTTTTCCTCCAGATTTCAGCCGGTAAGTCCATGGGTCTGAAAAGGCTGCATGCCTGTTAATGCATGCGCACTGATGATGTAAAACAAAGTAAACAGTAAACAAAGTAAACAAAGCGCGCGGCGTGTAGATGCTAAGCTGGGGTCCCATCTCCCCATGAAAGTAAAAGTTCCGCAGCGATAAAAAGTACAAAAACTCTCTCATCCCACATCTTGAGAGGGCAGCTACTTATGGACAATAAAACAATAAGTACAAAAAAAGTTAAATTAAGAAAAAAAAAAGAGTTAAAAGTACAGGAAGGGCAGCATAGACAGAAAAGGCTGCATGCCTGTTAACGCATGCGCACTGATGATGTCAAATAATATAGAATAATGTCCATATTAAGTGAACTGACTCAGGAACGGACTAATTTCCTGAACTGCTTAATCGTACTAGTCATGGGGAGGGTGGAACCTATCTCAGATAACTCTGGGCACCCTGAACAGCTCACCAGTCCATCACAGGGACAACACACACTCACAAACACACACTCAACCATTCACACTCACACCTAGCGGCAATTTGGAACAGCCAGTTGGAATAATGTGCATGTCTTTAGACTGTGGGAGGAAACCGCTTAACCACTAAGCAACCACTTCCCAACTGATGTGAATAAAATCAAGATTATTCAGCCATATGTTACATAAGGCAGGAAAGTGGTGAGTGTGTTGGGTTCATGATCGGGAGTTTGTGGGTTCGAACCCCCCCCCCCCCCCCATGACTTCTTTCTAATTTATTTCGAAGGCAACAGAAACATCAAATTCTAGATCCAGTTCTTTTTAAGGATTTTCTAACACTGAAATAAGATAATTTCTTGGAAGTGTTGTATTACAACAGGCCCAGCAGAGGGCGCTGTATACTTTTTATCATTTGCAAAAATTTGTGTTTGGATTGTCATGACACCTACCAGAGGTGGGGCTTCAGAAAAGGAAGACAGTTTTAGTTTTTTGAGGATGATACAGATCCAGGATTTAAAAAAAAAGTAATATGAGGCATTGTGAGATGATTTTTGCCATTTTGGTTCCTACGGGGGATTGCTAAGCTCGGTGAAGGTTTGCGCTCTCCGAGTGCATGCATCTCACTTTTTTTTAAATGGGGGACACCCATTATGGTACTTTATCATGTTTCCTCCACTGTAAGGGCATTGGCGATGGGATCTGGCATTTTATTTCTGTGGCATGAAATAAATAAAAGAAATATCTGTTTAAAATGTATGACTCATTACACAGCTCACTGAAGCAGTACTGCTTTGTCACTCACTAACACCTCTCTCAGCAATCAAACCATCATTCACACAAGGCTTAATTAGGACATGTGCAGTCATCATTCCTCTGACAACAACTCCAGGTGAAGGATTACCTAAAACTAGCTTCCACAGCGCTGTCTGGCGTGATGTGATGATGAACAGCTTCCACGGAGAGGATTTGAAATGTGGTAGGACCAAAAGAATAAGAAAAGCATCAGACACAGAGGGAGGACACCATGCAGAACAGGATGGTCAACATTATTATTTAATGCTAGTGTATCACTCATAGCAAGAGCTGTGGATGTTTTATATGTCGATCCATCTATAACGTCCTCATGGAATTTTCTGTAAATCACAAAGCGAAGGCGGTGTACACCCTGAACAGCTCGCCAGTCCATCGCAGGGCCACCACATCCACACAACCATTCACACTCACACCTAGGGACAGCCAGTTAGTCGAATGTGCATGTCGTCGGACTGTTGGAGGAAACCTGGATGGCGCAAACCCACGTGCAAGTACGGTGAGAACATGCAAACTTCACAGAAATGCCCTCGCCGAGTCCAGGACTTGAACCCTGGACCTTCTTGATGTGAGGTGGATGTTCTAACCACTATGTCAACGTGTCGCCCTGCATTGTATATTACACTGTGAAAATGGAAACATGTCCTTTATTAATTTATAGTATCAGCTTTAGAGGACAGCGTTATCTTGGTGAATCCAGAGCCAAGCCCTGGAGCACTGGGTATGCGGCAATAATACACTAAGTACTAGGGATTGCCCCTCTGACATAAATTACATGCCATACAATTTCCCAACCCCAGTAACACCTGGAGTTACACCCTGTCCTGCACATTGTTCCTGCTTTAATTACTACTGATGCAAGTGTTTATCTAATTAAGAACCCTTTCTAACTTGAGGCGAGTGTATTAGAGCAGAAAAAAAAAAAACATTGCAACATTCAGGGCGAGGTCTATTTCAGGACCAGGATTAAGAACCTGGGCAGTGGTGGCTTAGTGGTTAAGGTGATGGGTTACTGATCCAAAGGTCAGCGGTTCAATCCCCACTATCACCACTGTTGGGCCCTTGAGCAAGGCCCCTAACCCTCAATTGCTCAGTTGTATTAAAAAAATGATAATTGTAAGTCGCTCTGGATAAGAGCATCTGCCAAATGCTGTAAATGTAAAGAACCTATGAGCAGCGTGTACGGTTGTTTATGTGCTCCATATTCTTTCCACTACGAGGCGCCCTTTAGTCAAGTATGTCGTTCGGGCTTGACGACACTACAAGTCCGAACATGGTGACATTCAAGGTTCTGGTTCTACCGGTTTTTCTAAAGCCACTGCAAATGGAATTCATATGGACCTGGTTGTATCTCTTGGTACAGTGGGTGCTTCAAATGACCTTATACTCTGAGTGTAGACTGCGGTACTAGTACTCGTGATCAATTCTTGTAGTTCGGTGAGATCCGGCATCATCCACAGGAGGAACGTGGTCCAACATCCATGAGATTCAACCATTTTGTGTTGCTGAAAAACTTGCAAAAAAAAATACAATGAAATAAAAAAAAAGCCTAGCAATTCACATCCTCGAGTAAAGCAACCTGCCGAGTTTCGATCCAGCCCAATCTAATGCGCCTCATCTAGCTACTTAGTGTCTTCATAGCACTTTAATTAGCTGAATCAGGTATGATAGACGTGGGTTGGAGTTAAACTTGCAGGAGAGCAGAAGACTGTTATTATAAAAGAGAATGGATGATAAATCGGCTCATTGCTGACACACTGCAGTGCAGGTTGATGTTGTTTTGGTTTCTATAGACGCAGGGTAAAGAGGTTAAAGCCTACGTCGGGTGGATATTAACGAACACTAATACACAGCATTTCATTAAGGTCTGAAAGACCAGATTTTTGATGCAGGTTGTGTATTTTCTTGCTGTGCCTTCCTTTAGGAATTACATTACCGTTGTGCAGGAAAATGTCAAATCCAGAACCGTTTTCTTGGTGTTTATCAGAGAGAAAACCAAGACGATACGGTTTCACCCAAAGGACAACGGGTTCCCTTTTGAGTCTATTTCATTTCAAGGTTTCTTCCTCCTTGCCGCTGTTGCCTCTCGTTATGAATCCACATGATGATCTACATTCAGATTTCTGCTAAGCTTCTTCGTTGAGGGCCGGCACGGTGGCGCAGTGATTACCACGTCCACCTCACGGCAAGAAGGTCCTGGGTTCGATTCCCGGGCTCGATCGTTTCTGTGTGGGTTTCCTCCAAAGTACTCTAGTTTCCTCCCACAGTCCAAGACATGCATGTTAGATTAATCGGCTGTTCCGAATTGCCACTAGGTGTGAGTTTAAATGGGTGTGTGTGTGTGTGTGTTGGCCCTGCAATGGAGATATTTTTCAGCCTCCCTGCAAGCCTAGTAGGATATATATGCTACTGAAGGAATGAATGAATGAATGAATGCTTTGTTGCCTGGTCTATTAAAGCACTATACAAGTAAAATTGAGTAGTAAATGGATCTGGATCAGGTCTCCTGAACTGTTATTGACACCGTGAAGGGCAGTCGAGTCTTGAAAAATCATCGGATTCTCAAACAGATATGAATTTTAACCAGAGCCCCAATACAGAAGATTCTGGAGGAATGACGGATTTCGAATCGTGCGCTCCAGCGTGAGCGTGTGGATGTTCCTAAACCTCAGTGACTGGTAGTCCTGTAGCTTCTCCCTCTTAAAGCGGCTCTTCTACCGGAGCTTCGTCGTCTGATCTGAGTGTGGGACGCGGCAAGTGAGGGAGGAAATCAGGTCTGCTTGTGAATCCTAATGTGAGAGATGTTGGAAGACGCAAAGATCCCCCTCCTTTTCTTCACCAACACCAGCAGCACCACCACCATCTTCACCATCACCACCACCATCATCATCATCATCATCACACACCTCCACAGCAGCAAGGCTTGAATCAAACTCCACAGCAGCATCAGGGAGAGATCCCAGAACATCGCTCTGCGCATGGAGACCTCGGGAACCGCCAGCCGGGTGGAAATCAGGGGTTTGGGGCTGAGCACACCGAGCGTTCTGGGAAATTGGTGAATAAAAGTCAGAGAAAAAAAGGAGGATCGTCGTTCGTGTTAACACAGTGGCGGATCGGATGGGCAGTAGGTACGACTCGTCTAAAATCGGACCGACGAGTAACGACGACAGCAGCAGCAACGACAACGACGGCAGTCAGCCGTCTCGAAGTGGGAACGGCTCAAGTTTTGAGTTTAATCATTATTATGGGGATGGAAGAAGAGGAGGGCCTTGCTTTGATCAACATGGCGGACAACAAAGCCCTGGTGCTGTAACGCATTCGGCACGGAACAACATGGATCAAATGCAAAACTCGCACGAAGAGTACCATAACAATCCATATAACCACTATCCGAACTACCGATCCGGTTACGGTGGGGCTGGATATGGGATGATGAGCCCATCGCGGCAAGGGAACGCCATGGGCCCGGGCAGCAACTCGGCTACAGCCGCCGCCGCTGCCGCTGCTGCTCACGGTAAAGCTGCCATGGCTTCTCCTCCTGCCCCGTCTCCTGCTGCAAACATCGGCGGCTTTCAGAGGTTTCCTCCGGGCCAGAACCAGCAGCAGCAGCACCCATCGGGTGCCACGCCGACTTTAAACCAGCTTCTGACCTCTCCGAGCCCGATGATGCGCGGTTATGGCAGCGGCTATCAAGATTACAACAATAATCCCTCGGCTCAGCAGCAAGCGAGCATGGGGCTCGGCAAAGATATGAGCTCCCCGTACGGCTCCACAAGCCACGGCTGGGGCGCACAACAAAGAAACCACCCGGCCATGAGCCCTGGAAATAACAGCCAAGGAAACACCAGATCCCAGGTTTTAAATATTTTTGTTTACGTTGTTTGTGTAGTGCTTCACAACATAACATTAATCACTAACGTTGTTGCTACCCATCCTGACTAGTGGCCTGATCGCTGGCTAGCTAGCCAGCTAACAGGAATGAAAATGCTAATAGGTAGCATTAGCATGTATTTTTTTCTCTCGGTGGTTTCGAAGGGCGAATGAAACAACGTCTCGTTCGTACGAAGGGGATACGATTTATTTTATTTTACTTCACTGTTTTTAGGTTTGTGAACTAACCACGGTACTCCGCCTGACTTACAGAAATAACATGACAACACAACTTTCTCCCCAAGGTGACTTAGCCAGCACCTGGTAAAAGGCTAGTTAGCATTTTGTTAGCGCGAAGTCGCCTGTATTGAGCAACCCGAAGCTAGCTAAGGCTAGGTAACGGTGCTAGCGCTAGTTAGCATTGAGAGCAACGAAACGTCATTCATTCTCTCTAAAATTAACTACCAGGTTTAGCTCCACGTTGTATTTGTTTTTATAACTAACATTTAAGGTCAAACTTCAAATATTTTTGACGGTAGTATACTGAGTGTATTCTAAAATAAAGAATTTATTTCATGGTAAACGGTACATAATAAAAAATGCTAATGGCGGAATATTCTAGCACAGTATTGCTAGCTGGGTTTGTCATGTAACTGGCAGCTAGTTGGTTTTTTTTTTTTTGGTTTGTTTTCAGGTTACAAGTATGAAAATATGTAATATTGTCAAGTAAGTAGTAGTGCGTCTTGTTAGTTTTTATATTTGATTAGTTCTGTATATTTACATGCCACTTTTAATTTAACTTAAGACTTCCCTGTTTTAAAGCTCTTTCTAAAATCAAAGACCACCATATAGCTTCAGTATGAGCTTGTGCGAGAGGGCTAATGCTAACATGAAAGCTAAAGCTATTATAATCCTAGCTGTGATTGCTAGCTAAAAGGCATATGGCTAAGCTAACACAAGCTAATCTGAGGTAAATATATAATCACTTTATCAACAACTGGAGCAGTTTAACTGACAACTTGTATATGATTAAATGTATCAGAGATCAATCTTTTTATTAAAGTAAGTTGTAGAGAACTGAAATAATTCATAAGCCTGAATCTGGTTTTTGGGGAAAAAAACCCCCCACAATATAAATTTTTAATAAAATGTTTTTATTGATACACAATCTTAACCAGCTGTGTTTTTATTTCACAAGGCCCAGGGTTTTCACTCCTGTATGAAAAATAGTTTAGGGAAGTTTAATCTTCAGAACATTTCAGTATAAATGCTCATGACAGTGACTGACAACTAATCAAGTTCCTCTTTTTACTTTTTTTATTATTTTATTCAAAAGTCCCCCCTACACACACACACACACACACACCATCTTTTGACTAACTTGGTTGTGTTTGATTTGTTCTGCATTAGACCTTGTGAAGTGGTTCTCAAATACAAAGCGTGTCTGAACAGACTGACTGTATCCTTGGTTTGATATAAATAGGATAAAATCATTAAAACAAACAAAACACAGACATGTTTATTAAGAGCTGTGTCGTTGTCATATTTTGCAGGGTTTTCTTTTATTGACGCGATCCGGTCGAACGTAAACCTGAGCCCTCTTGCAGTCAGTCACGGGATTAAAACTCCCAACCTTTTGGAAGTGTCGCCCCTTAACCACCACGTCTTACCGTTCCCCGTACCACAGCTGTGTACTTCTTTTCTCCTGGCCCCGCTCAGCAAGGATCAGTAGCCGTGACCTTCACACATGCAGATTAGCCATGTGCTCTGTGTGTGTTATTGCCAACACTCTCAGCAGGAAATGTATGGAGTGTATCTGCTGCGTGCCCGGATTATTCCTTCTGTCCAGCCTCGAGCTGACTGAAGGAGGTGCCAGTGCACCGGGCAGTGTTTCTACCACACACCACGGTAGGAATTCATGAATCTTTAGCGGAGAACTTGAGCGTAAGTGTGTATCTAAAACTCTCCCTCTAATAAATCTCTAGCATTAAATGTCTTTAAAAAGTCTTATCTATTGGAAGAACTGAAAACAGATGTTAAAAGTGGAGTGTACAAGGAATTTATCGTCAGGGAATAATGACGGCACAAAAAATGTTTATATTTCAAAGCATCACTAGAATCATGTGACCTCCCTGGTCAGTCACGGATTGGTTTGTTAGTAGAATATGTAAAACACTGGTCCATGTGCCAACGGGTAAGTATTATATACCCCCCCAGATGTGCGAAAGGTATAGTGGTTATAGTATTTCCAGCTGCAAGACAAATCATAAGTTTGTTTATGCTCTGATTTAAATACTTTCACTTACACAGTACCAACTTCCCCTATGTTTACGCTCGCAAGCCACAAGTTGCTCGTGTCACTTTAGTGTGTGTAGCCTGGGTGTGCCATGGAGTTAACGCTACTTTTACCATTCGTGTGCATGTACCATCTGTCCAACTCTGAGGACCGAGAGTCACTGTTAAAATGTAGCTGAAAGCAGGTGAAACTGTGTCTCAAATAAAGTGTAATGCATTAATAAAGTGAAAAGGGGTTGTTTGATGTATGCTAGGTTCCTATTAGCTCTTATCAGTGCACGCTAACTATACCGGGTTACAAAGACTCCAGAAACGCCAATTATTTTTTGCTCTTATTTTTAAAGCTTTACTTTTCTTTATAATGCTTAATGAAGGGTTGTATGATGAGATAAGATTAATAAGTTAAGGTAAACATACTTGGTTTTTAAAAATACAACTATTCAATTCAGCGATATCCAGCGAACCCGAGGTGCATAGTTGTTATAGTATATACTACAAAGGAACATAAGCAAAAAAAAAAGCGCGCAACGACAATTAGAACGAGATTATGGCTCATTTTTAACGTTTAAATCATGACAGAAGCATGAACTCCGAGCAATCGATTATTGCTTTGTTGCTCGCTAGTAACATGCCGTCATGCAGGACATCGTAAGGCGGATGCTCCACATAAATAAATTAACCAACGATGTAATTCTTTTCTTTGAGGAGACATTTGTGTAATGATTAAAAGGTTTAATGAGTAAAATGTTGAGCTATTCAACATTTTAAGTTTTCTGACACCAGAGTCCCTTCCTATCTTATTACTTTACAGAGAGGCTGGTCATGGAGCAAGTGGTTATAGCTGCTTCATTACGTGGCTTGTTCGAATGCTTGATTCTGATTGGTCAGTTGCGATATTCGGTGGTCTATTTCTTCATAACAGACTGTTTGAAGCAGTCAGCAGTTTGTCAGCAGTTGAGACCTCTTTTATTTATATGTGTATATATATATATATATATATATATATATATGTAATTTTGTTTCTCGTATAGTGACCAATCAACACAGAAAAGTACGGAACCTTTTGTAATTACGTAACACTATTATAGCACTGATGTTAAAAGTGTGACTCTGTGATGTGGTGTATAATAATTTATGGGAAGTTAAGAAGTAAACAAGTGTGTTTTCATATTTTTTTTGTGTTTTTAATGTTTTAATGTTTAAAATGTTTTTAATTTGAACTGGTATTGTTGATTTAATGCTTTAGAATCTTCTTTGCTTTATTGTCCCCTACCTGATTTTCTCAGACATCAGTTTAGAATGTTAAATCAATTGGATATTTAATTCCTGAGCCCTTTGCTTTTGAAAATATTCAGATATGGAGTGAGTGAGTGTGTGTGAGAGAGAGAGTGAGTGCGTGTGTGTGTGTGAGAGAGAGGGATTTAGAGAGCGTGTTTGTGTGTGAGATAAAGAATGAGAGAGCATGTGTGTATGAGAGAGAGAGTTATAGAGTGAGTGTGAGAGAGAGAGTAAGAGAGTGAGTATGTGTGTATGAGAGAGAGAGAGTGTGTGTGAGAGAGTGAGAGCGTGTGTGTAAGAGAGGGTTAGAGAGCGAGTATGTGAGAGAGAATGAAAGCGTGTGAGAGAGTGAGAAGTGAGTATGTGTGTGTGAGAGAGAATGAAAGCATGTGTGAGAGAGAGTGTGTGTGTGTGTGTGTGTGTGAGAGAGAGAGAGAGTGAGAGCGTGTGTGTATAAGAGAGAGAGTTAGAGAGTGAGTGTGTGAGAGAAAAAGAATGAAAGTGTGTGTGTGAGAGAGGGAGAGAGTGTGTGAGAGAGAGAGTAGGTGTGTGTGTGAATGATTTCAAAAAGAGCTGTTCATTACATCTTGGTCCACAAATAATATTAAAGGGTGATTTAGGAACTCTGAGTTGATTGTTAATGTCTGTTTGAGAAATCGCAGGAGGATTCGAACAGGTCGGTCAGAGTGAGAGAACTTTTTTCCTCTCAGTGGGAAATGATGCATTTAATAGCTCTCTCTTGTAAATGCATTCTTAATTCATTTTTGGACTTTTTCATTTGGCATCATTGTTGCGTCTGGGATTTGTGTGTGTGTATGTTATAAAATCTAGTATATCCTGGTGGTGAGTTATGCTTGTATCCAGCGCTGTACACGTGTGATTGATCGCCTAACTGAGCAATTTTTGAGTGTAAACAAGGTTTGAGTTACACAGAGCATTACGAACACCAGATTTATATTAAGTCACATTAGTTTCAACTGTCCCAGTCTTAGTTCTGGTCTTTTAGCTTGTCATGCACACCATGTATATGATTTATGAGTGGGGTTCATACAGAGCCTCAGTCCCACCCTCTTCTTCCACATCATGGTACCTTAGCTGAGACTTTCCTGATTTGCAAAATTATCTTTTAAATTGGTAAAGAACTATGCAATTTATGCCTAAATTCAAACAACAATGAAATATTTTTTCAAATAGCGACAAGCGACCGTGCAAAGTCACTAGAATTTTTTTCAAGTGACGCGGAGTTTGTGACCGAGGAGTTCAACTTATCTGAGCTTTTACGTGACACAATTCAAGCGATTACCAATCAGAGCTTAGAGATACCATTGATTGACAGATGCCACCTAAGAATGGGTTTGCCAAAACTTTTCCGTAGGGAAACGAAGAACAGCTCATTGCTGCCGTGTCTAAATATTCTGTGCTTTATGACTTCATACAGATTTTACAAGGAGGATAAGCGGATACGCCATGCTTGGGTGCATGTTTCTGAAACGGTCGGCATTTGCTTTGAATGTATATTTATATGTGGGGCCGGTGGTGTGGTGTTTAGGGTGCTGGGCTCATGATCGGGAGGTCATGGGTTCGAATCCCCGTTATAGACCCCCACCGTGCTAAGACCCCTGGGCAAAGGGTCTTAACCAAAAGTGTGTCTCTGTCCGCCCAGCAGTATAAATGTCCCAGGTAAGGTAACCTGCGATAGACTAGCGTTCCATCCAGGAGGAGTTGAACTCCTAGTCGCTTCAGGCTACGAAAACCAGGGTTAAGCTCCGTCCTGATGAACCTGTTGGCTCGGGTGTTAAAAGCCCAACAGACTTACCTTATATTTATATGCGTTTAACTTTCAGTTAATGATGCACAAAAGTCTCCGGTCTATACTTGCCATTTGATAATAATAATAAATAAATAATGATAATATGAGTTAAAATTAACTCAAATATTAAGTTAATAATAAAAGTTCTCACGGACCTGCTGTAGGGAACTCGCTTGATGCTGCTCACAGTTTGACTCGGAAAGATATTTAAGCGGGAAAACATGCGAGGGTGTTACCCAGGCAACAAGAGCTGAGTGGTGAAGTGATTCGCCGCTTCACCTGGCGAGAGAAGCGAATCAGTTCGTTTGTCGCTTCCTGTGTGAACGCCGCTTTAGGCTCTCAATAGTCCATTCATGAGTAATTACTATGTTTTTTTTTTTGTTTTTTTTAATATTCGAGGATTTGTGTGGTTGAGGTTACAGATCATGTACTATAAGTAAAATATGCTAAACTTATAGCATTACGTTCAGTGCGTTGGGATGAACACTAACACTGATTACGATGTCAAGATTTAGCGCACAAACAGCAGCAGCTTTTTAAAATGTTATATTTCCTCCTTTTGTTTTTTGTTGAAGTAATTATTTAATCAACACTTGCGTGGGTTGTTTTTTTTTTTTCTCTAGACTCCAGGCTTGTGTAAAATTCCGAACTTGGAATTTCAGTTCAATTCATTTGAAGAATTGGAATTTGGATTGAATTGGCTCCACCCCACAGGATGTTGAATTGGAATTACAGGAAGTGGAATTAAATTCATTGCAATTCAGAGAAATTCCTTATAGCCAAGTAACAGGAAGAAATTTGTCACGTTTAACAAAGGTTTTGGCTTAAATACTAAAAATACTTTACAAACACTAAAATTAAACACAAATGACACAAAATTGTGGTGAATTCAATAATCATTTATTAGAGTTCTTAATTTAGAGGGTAACCTTGTTGCGTCATAAGTTCCTCAAAGGTTTTATCACTGAGACGACATCTTTGTGGTCGGAATATCTTTGCTGCAACACTGAAGATCCTCTCAACAGGTGCAGGGGATGCAGGTTTGGCCAGTTATTTTCAGGCGAGTGCAGCTGGGTTTGGAAAACTGCTCTGGTTTTCTTTCCAAAACACCGAAGGATCAGCGTCCTCTGTCAGGCTTGGTTTACTCACTCCGGTAGACATGAAGCTCAAAGTAATAATATTTGTATGAAATATATAAAACCGTCAGGTATGGAATATACTGTTAAGCATGTTTCTGGAATACACCAAAATTATTAATTGCAATTCTACTTCCTGTTTGCAACCTCAATTCATGGAGCTGAATTGGAATTTGGGAGACATTCTCAATTCAATTCGGAATTTTGCACAAGCCTGCGAGACTCCATGTAGTAACCATAGAAATGTTTTCGGATGTTGCTCAGAGGCATGTTTAACATATCCTCTAGTCAGAAGAGGTTTATTACCCGTGCCTGCTTCGTTCTGGTTGGGTTTCTGTGGTGCCACAAATTGATTTTCCTTCAGAATAATTTTTCTGTAATCGTTTTTTGCGTGCGTACGTGAGCGCGAGAGAGAAAGCGAGATTTCGAGGAGGAATGAAATGGGAAAGGGAGTGAGTGAAAATTGCAGAGTGCCAGGACATTGGTTGCTGACACTCAAACTGCTAGTTTAAAGTGCCTTCGCAGGCGTTCTCAATTGCACACATTTTCTGTAAGTGCTGCTCCAAATTGCCCCGAATTTGGCCGTGATGTGAGAAGATTGGCTTGGATGGCTCTTGCTCTTTTTTTGGGCGAGTCTAACTCGCTGGCGAGCGTGCCTGGCTCTCCCCATCAGCGTAGGGCACACTGCCCTGAATTTCTGCACGTGCCAGATTTTGAGCGTTGTCTTAAGCCCAGCGAGGTCAGGAATGATGACCTGCATGTGTTTCTGGGTTTATTAGACTGCAGTTCTAGCAAAATTCTGCTTTAAAGATTCCCTCGGCGTGGTTATATCACAGCGTCAAGGAATCCTGGAAGCTGATTGGTTTTCTGTCGCAGCAGCATTAACAACAAGGTCATATCAGCCAATATTTTAAAGTTGTCCGAATCAGCACTTGAACTTGTTTTCTTGCCGGTAAGATTATTCTTAAGATATTTGTGCATGTCTGATGCAACCTCGATTAAAACCCTGGCCCAGTGTCCCACCCACGGCATTATCGGAACGCATGATAATGATAGTCTGTTCATGTGCCACCTGTAGTGTTTCTGGATTGGTGGAAATGTGGACCACATATTGTAATCAAACATGCTTTTCGGTGTTGATTCGGTGCAACATGGGAACGAAGCCGTGCCTGTGTTTGCCTCCACAGTGAGAGAAAAGTGAGGTAAGCGCACGTCGAAGTTGAAAAACGCTGCTGTGAAAAAACACAATGCACTCGTCATAAAATGTTCTACTAATACAAGCTGCGAGTAACAATTTCACTCTTCTAAACTTTGAAACTGGGGCAGCACGTTGGTGTAGGGGTTGGAGCGCTTGCCTCAGGAAGGTCCTGGGTTCAAGTCCTGGGCTCTGTGTGTTCTTCTTGTGCTTGCGTGAGTTTTTTCCGGGTACTCTGGTTTCCTCCCACAGTCCACATACACATATTAGGCTAACTGGCTGTTACATATGGCCCCTGGGTGTAAGTGTGAATAGTTGTGTGTGTGTGTGTGTGTGTGTTGCCTTACAATGGTCTGTCGAGCTTTTCAGGGTGTATCCTGCCTTCGCCCAGAGTCGGCTGAGATAGGCTCCAGCCTTTATAGTGAAATAATTTAAACAAAAACTGTGTGAAATGAGTGCAGATGAAAGCTATTATCTTGAGGCGTGTACGTGCGAGTGAGAGTGAGTGAGGAAATGATGATTATGTTCTCTGTGCTTTTAATCCCCTGTGTTTATCCTTGGCATGCCGTGTGATTCTACTGTGTGCGACTGCGCCTCTGACACTCAGCTGATCGCGGCTGCTGTAGACAATGCTTGTGATTCCGCCAAATGAGACGCAGTGTGTCTCAGAAGCAGCTCGCCGCTCTACTGCGCTAAAAATTACACGCCTGATCTATTTATGTCCGTTACCTTTTCTCCCTGTGGAGGCGAACACGAGTAAACCCACTTCATTAAATACGAGTGCAGATGTATTCATGTGTTGTATGTAGCGAAACATATTTTTGCTTGTATTTGAATTTATTTAATAGTTTTGACTCTTAATATCTGCAGATGTGTATTAAATAGATGATATGGGTGCGTGTGATGCTAACCACCGAAACTTTCTGCAGGTGGCACCCATGGATGCTATGGCCATGAAGCGTTCCCAGCTTTACAGCATGGCAAACAGCCCTTATTCCCAGCAGCAGCAGCAGCAGCAACAGCCAGGCGGAGCCTATTCAGGCCAGCCGTACGGAGCTCCCGCTCCACACCGATATCCAATGGGAATGCAGGGGCGTGGCCAAGTTGGTATGGGAAACTTGCAGTACCACCATCAACAGGTAAAGATGATTTCTAGCATGAAATCTGGCTTTCCGTTATTGCTCACATGTTTTGATTATGTACCTGGAAATGCCGCATTCACACGGAGAGCGACAAGCGACCATGCAAAGTCAATGATCGCGTGCAAAACTCTCAATGAGAGGTGAAATTTTTGTGGGCGGGCACAGAGCGGGCCGAACTTTCACGTGACACGATTCAAGCGATTACCAATCAGAGCTTAAAGATACAGGTGATTGGCAGATGCCACCAAACACACTATTTAAGCAGGGAAACCATGAACATGAGTTTAATTGTTCCACTCACATCAGCCTGGGAGGCGAGGTTATTATTGCCCTGTCTGAATATCCTGTGCCTTATGACTGCACGCAGAAATTTTGCACGGATAATAACTGATGCACCATGCTTGGGTCCCTGTTTATAAAACAGTCAGCATTTCCTGTGAGTTTATATTAATACATGTTTAACTCTTCCCGGTTCATGATGTACAAGAGTCTTTGTATCAGTGACCTCAGCAAAATTATTCTATACTCATGATTCAAGCATTATCCTAATTTGCGAGGTGGATAATGTCCGTTATCTCGAGATGGCGAACCAATCAGATTGTGCTATTTCTGTGTAGCGTATGTACTAAATGTTTTTATTGAACCATAAAACGTTCACGACCCACGGCATGAAGGAACGGAAAAAGAGACGCTGCCCGAAAAGCGCGTCGTTATTCATTGGTCATCACATAATTAGATCATCGGAGGATGGAGGGTTTGGGTAATCATTAACCTCGGCGAGGGCATTGTGTCATCAACGCTGCTCTTTTCCCTCGGACTGGTTCAAGAGGACAATAATAACTTTTATCTACTGCAGGATTAGATGACCAGCGGCCGGCGCTTTCCGCACGCTCACCCGAAATTGGCCAGTCAGATGCCAGGGGAAGCATGCTGTCATTCATCCTGACAGTACTGGAGCGTGTGCAGGTTACACACATCACTTTGGATTCAGGGCTGAGTTTAGAGACAGGACTGAAGTATCAACAGAAACCGTCTTTACCCTAGCTACGTAGCGAACCTCTGTTGATTTATTAAGCAGGGTTCAGAAGGTAGGATTCTTTTTTACATTTGCACAGCGTTTATTCTGCTTGAACCCTGGAGTGCTTTCGGGCTCTGTGCTCTTCTTTAGGCAGGTGAGAACACAGCAGTCTGGCTTGGGTGTGGACCAGAATAACCTGTCTCAAAGCATCTAAACGAGGTGGGCTTGATCCGCTGCCGACTCTCGCATGCTTTAATTGCAGTGAGAATCTGAATCGGTTCAACTCCAGAAGGTAAACAACCATGTTGTGTTTTTATCAGGTAGCGGTGTTTTTTTGGAGCCGAGAGCCACAGGACCCTTTGAAAATGCATGTTGTGATTTCAGACTTATAAAAATACTAGAAGCTAGTTTTAGGCAACGTGTTTAGACAATTATATATGCGGCAATTATTCGCCGAAGGTGAGCTGGATATCGCTGAATTCTCCCTGGATTTAACGTTAATGGGACTATTTAGCGATACGCTCCAAGCCTGAGGCAAATAAGTATTTTATACTACATAGGCACATAAGAAGAGCAAATGAAACAATCCTTCCAGGAACTTGTGATGTCACGACCATCTGCATTCATGCATATTTAATAGGGATGTGAATCTAACAACAACAACTCACGATTCGATTCCGATTTTTGGGGTGACGATTCGATTCAGAATCGATTCTCGATTCAAACCGATTTTTGATTCATAACCATTACAAAGAAAGGGTGCCAATTTCACGAGTAACTACATTCTTCTATAAGAAAGAAATTATATTACTACACAGCTGGTTTTGTAGATGTACTTATCCGCTTTGCTCGTTCAGAGTTGGTTGGGAGTTTAGTGAAGTGACGGAGTGTGCGTTGGTCAGGAGTTGGTTGTGCCTCCTGCTCCGTTTCTTTTAGCTCCGGGTGATGGTGTAAGATGTGGGCTCGGGGATTTGAAGTGTTCCCGAAATACTTGACTTTTATTTTGCGCACCGCATATGTCATGTCAAGCTCCTTCTTACCCGGAAATTGTAAAATCTGAAGTGCAAGCATTTGCCTTCAGCGAAGACGGCGCTGGCTGTTGGCTAAAAGCTAGTTCTGGAGCCGCCACTCACTGGAACAATTCACGACGGAGGGCGTGTCTGGACAAACGGGACGCGCTGAGAGTAAGGTTGGAAATGTTCGAAAAAACGTGTTCTTAAAAATCGATTCTTGAAAATTTGGATCGGTTCAGAATGCTAATAAATAAGAATCACGATTCAGACGTGAATCGATTTTTTTTCCCGGCACTGCTAATATTTAACCAATCCTCATGTATTCAGTGTGACCTTGCAATTTTAAATAATTACAACTTTTGTTGCACAATATCTTGCGGGAGGGGTTGAAGGAATGATTGAAAAGATTTGCAGGGCCAAGGTCACAGCAGGGTCACATGGCCGAAAAAGTTCTCTTTAATAGCTTCATTCCTGTTAGAAGTATATTGTCAGGGTATTACACATTAGGCCGGATAAAAAAAAAAAATCCCGGTTTCTCATCAGAACTTTTGAAAACCTAAATGTGGCACACGTTGTTGTTTTTTTAATAGAGAAAAGAGGTGACTGTCGAAGCCCAAAAGCTTTTAAAGTTAAATGTAGGTAAAGTGATTGAAGCGATACAATACACCCTAGATGAGCAGTCTTTTACATGAACATGTAGCATGTATTAAACTCTGAACACCTGTCTATTGGTCAACTGCCTTGCAGTTCCAAAAATCTTTAGAAAATCGAACTTTTTAAAACAGAACTAAACCGATCTCACAACTCACCACCACAGCATCTAACACGGAATTACCTTCTGTGTCATTTTTACATGGTTTGAGGTGTATTCCGAGGTTTGAGCGTGGTTTTTCAAAAAAATATAATAAAAAAATAATAGGAGTGGCGCCAATTTCCGGGTGCGGCCTCTGACGAGAAACCGTGAAAAAATTTTTTTATCCAGCCTTAGCTACCTAAGGACTACCTGAGTTGGCGGTGAAGGCGTGCAGGTCCATGTTGTCGGGGTTGAACTTTTTGGTTTACAGGGGGTTTGTTATGAATGTCAATAAAATAAGCATTTTCAATAAAATGTGACCCATCACAGCAACGTGGTCGGGGTGGAAATTAACGCTAGTCCGCTGGCCCGTGGCGAGTCAAAAATCTGTAGGGCGAGTGAAATGAGCCGGCAAGTCATCCTGCTGGCAACCTGAAAAATCCAATAGGCAACGAACATGTATTGTTCCTGAGCAGTAAATATGAAGGAGGACTAGTATTTTCATATTTCCTGTTGGCCAGTAGCTTAGGTTTGCTAAATTCCACCCCTGTGTAGGTGTTAAGTTGGAAATTGTTAAATACTTTGTTGACCATTAAACGCAATTTTCTCCAGAGTTGCATACTTAAAATACTGAAAATTCCTGGTAGGTTTTGGTTAGTTACTTCAAAACCAGCAATGTGTTAGAACATGTGTTATAATTTTAAAGCTTAGGATATCAGCTATAAAATGGTACCAGTAACTCACAATTAATCATTTCTGACTTAATACCCACTTTGCTGTGATGGGTCATAAATATGGAGAAACTTGAATTTTTGGAAGGAACAAAGAAATTAGTTCATGCACGCCGATATTTCACAAGATTCGCAAAGCTACAGGTCGTCATTTTTTTTTTGAGGCCGTGAACACAAAACCCGAACCTAACTGTGCCGTCTGAAATCAAATCAGAATAAATCAGCCATTTTCCTCCAAGGTTGGTCTCTAAAACAGTCAAAGTGGTGCTTGATTCAGCTTCTCTCAGGCATTAGGACTGCTTTTTTTTTTTTCCCAGAGGGAAGAATGTGTAGCTAAGAACGTGTATTTAGCGTAGCCCAGATTAAACAGTGAAGAGCCTCTTGGTCCTGATGGCGTAAAAATACGTCAAAACAGCCGAGAGATCAGAAGCCAGTGGGAATTCTCGTTTGTGTTTTGTAAAACTCTACATGCACAGCCGTGTGTAGATTGCTTCTCATGTCTCTCATCCGAAGACCTTCACTATTCACTTTTCTTGTGTGTTATTTTACATGCTTTTTGTATCCTGGGCATTTATTGATAGAGTTCAAGACTTGCATTGTATATGATGGAGTTCCATTCAAGGTGTCTGTTGTAAACAGGTTTTTCTGGGTTTTTTTCCCTCGGCGTGTCAGTTCTTGCCCATGATACTCACTCACACTCACTACAGATGCGTACTAGAGTTAATGATGACATGGAACACAATTTTGAAATATTTTCCTATAGTGAGAAAAGACCAGATGTAAGTCCATCTTTTCTTGCAAGGGCAGTTGATGAACTTCGTTAATGAACGTTCAGTGCGAATAACATAACAGTAGGAACAGATGGATGTGAAATCATTTATAGTAATGAGCTCGTTACCAACTTGTACGCAGACTTGTCTGGTGGACACGCTATGGAAATGATTTGTTTGGGGGGGGGGGGTTTCTTTGTAACTTGTCAACGCTATTATCAGAAAATGCTTTCCAGTTTTAATTGATCTACGCGCTTGTGAATAAATAAGTACATCCCATGGAAACGTATGTGAACATGCTAATATTTTACCCACTTTGAGAAAGTGGCTACAGATTAAGGTGATATACTTTAATCAATTATGTACAATTGGCATTTTGTAGATGACATCATACTTTCAGTGAGCAAAAACTGATCAGTCACATAAAAAGGTACACCCTCACGTCCATCCCACACACAAGTCTGTACAACTAGAGTCTACACTGCCAGGCCAAAAACAAAGTCACACTCTAATATTTTCATGGAGAGCATTTAACCTCGATCACAGCATGTAATCTCCATGGCATTGTTGCTCCAGTTGGTCCGGTCGAGGCTCAGCAACATTAATGTGACAATAAAATGAAGTCAGCCGATGATCTGAATGTACTGAATGAGCAGGTTGTCACATCAATGGACTTTTCTTCCCTGATGGCACGGATATAAAATGGGGACTCGAATAATGGGCGAGGGGTTCAGGGAGCACGAGGAATCATTTTCACATATTTATCGGCACCCCAGAGTCCTGACCTTAACCCTATTGAAAGTTTTCGGGATGTGCTGGAGAAGACTTTATGGAGTGGTTCAATTTTTCCCTCATCGATTCAAGACGTCGGTGAGAAATGAACCCGACACTGGATGGAAATCACTGTTATGTTGTTTATGCTTGTTGAAACAATGGCATGACGATTACATGCTGTAAGCGAGGCTAAAGGCGGAACAACAACATATTCGTGTGTGCGACTTTGTTTTTTGGTCGGGTAGTGTATGTTCCAGATTAGGTGCCATTGATTACCGCAGGTGGGACCTTTCTTGTATAAACCTTACCTCTAAGGCCTGGTGTTCTCTTTGCTTGTTTTGCTTTGCTTGAACTGTGTGGTGTCATCAGAACATGATCTGAAGATCTCTCTAAGGCCTATGAATCTGTTAAGATATTAAAAACTCTACATTATTGGAAGTATTTAAAGTGAAAAGGTCAAGTGGTGCAAAAAAACTAAAAAGGTTTTCAAGAACCATCACAGGATCTGTTGTGAAAGTGGTCTACAACCGGAAAGAGATTAGACAAATTTGACCTGCATGGGAGCCATGCTAGGAAAAAGCCTATGCTGTTCAAAAGAATAAGCCTTTGGGAATAATGGACAGATGAATCAAAGATGGAGTCATCTGGCCACAGTCATCGAACACGTCAACTGGAGAGAAGCCTCAAACCAGCTGTAAAGCATGGGGTGGAAATGTTATGGTTTGTGGTTGGTTTGCTGCCTCAGGGACATGACAGTTTACAGTCATTGATTCAACTGTAAATTCCGCTTCATACCAAAGAACGCTTGAAGATACTGTGAGGCCATTGGTCTGAAAGTTGAAGGAAAGCCAGAGGTGGATCTGGACAGGATAATGATTCTTACCGCCCTAGTAAATCCACCAAGGAAGAAAACGTTAAAAAATCCACCAAAGAAGAAATGGAGTTATGGACCTGGCGAGTCAAAGTGCAGATTTGATGATGGAGATTTGAAAAGGGCAGTGCATGCAAGAAAACCCTCAAACAAAGGGCGAAAAGAAAAATGGTCATAGATTTCAGAATACTAATATCAGACTGGTGGACTATGAGGCAAAATGCTTGGCTCAGTCAGGGGTGAGAGCTGGTTGTTATTCATTGGTGATTAGGAATATATTTGAAAGGAATGATTTTTGTGTCAAAGAAAGAAATCTTTCATGTACAGCTCCACTTTGTTTGACATTTTATGCATTCAGTATGATGGAGGGGCTAATAATTTCCTGTGCTCAATAATCATCTTATGTGCTGAGTATTAATGTCTCAGAACAGCAGTGCAGTGGCATGAAATATTCCGGTAAAAAAACCCAAAATCTTTGTACCATGTGTGTATGAGTGCAGGAACGCTAGCTAAAAGGTGCTGACACATGGCTGAATTAATTAGCGAAGGGAAACTGGGTACACAGTCGTCTGTGTTTTCTACTTGGCCTGAATGATGAGCGCAAACGACTCCAGATGAGGCAAAGGGGCCGTGCCAGTACCAGCTGTTCCCCCGTAAACCTGTTACGTAACCCGGGTTGAGACAGCCTGCGGTGATTTGGAGCACACAGGATTACGATATCAACACACACACACATCATGAGGCTTCACACTGAGGCAGGCAGCGATGCTGCACTGCTATCAGTGCTAATTTTCGTTTTTTGGAGTCTGACCCTTGAGTTTTTCAGCCCCTGATTAAGTGATGAGAGAGTAACATTCTTGACAAATACGCCTTCCTGCACTCAGTCTCTCACAGCGAAAAAAAATTCTATCACTCAAGATCTCTTGGACTTGTGAAAATAAAAAAGCACTTGGTTGAGTGTTTCCTCCACTGCCAGTTTTTTTTTCTCAGAGCTCAGTACAAATAAAAGCAGAGCTACTTGACTTCATGTAATTTATTTAAGCACAAATAACGCGGTATCTCTGACTCACAGCAAGAAGGTCCTGGGTTCGATTTCCGGGCTCAGGCGTTTCTGTGTGGAGTTTGCATGTTCTCCCCGTACTTGCGTGGGTTTCCTCCTGGTACTCCGGTTTCTTCCCACAGTCCAAAGACATGCACCTTGTTGTTCCAGATTAACCCTAGATGTGAGTGTGAATGGTTGTGTGTTGCTCTGTGATGGTCTGGCGAGCTGTTCAGGGTGTACGCAGAAAGACAGTCGGACTAAGCCAGGGGTGTCAGGCTCATTTTCACTCAGGGCCACGTCCCAAAATTTTTAGGTCGTCAAGGGCCGAATTATCACTCTATCCAAAAAAGGAACCATGAAATCTGCATGGCCGTATAATTTTTTTTAAATGCATTTTCCCTTTTTTTTTTTTTTCCAATGTTCCCTTTCCTTTTCTAATGATGTTTGACATTGATAAGCTAGCTTACAGTCTTGCTTGAGTCATGAAGGGCTAGCTGTTTACTTGAAGTAGGTTGGCTCCACCCAGTGGACGGATGATGAATTACGTTTCATGGTAATAGTTGGTGCAAATAATGTACGATAATCGTATACTTTAAAAGCTTTTGCAGAGCACATAAAATGAGTTGGAGGGCCAGATTTGGAGCGAGTATGAATTTCTGACTAGTGTCTAGGAAGTGTTTAGGTGGGGTAAGCTTTGTCCTGGAACACTTTGATTGTGATATAGCGAAAGAAAAAGCTGAACATCCCAAGGGGTAGAACAGAAATATTATCAGGAGATATAGAGATAAACATGCTATCGATGCTACAGCCTTCTCTAGCAAGGAGTCAGGAGGGCAAAAATCAGCCCTGTTGGGTGGGATGGCATTAACGCCTTCCCCTGTCAGCTACAGCATCATGGGCATCACCAGCAAAATATATGTTGAAAACAGCGGATAGCTTTTTCTAAGCATATAGTGTTTCCCCGTGACGTACTTAGAAACACATGAATCCAACCAATTGCATCTTTTCGAAGAGGACGCACTTGTGAGGGAAACACTGCCAGTATGATAGCTGTTGTGTGAAAGTGGAGCGTTAGCTAGCTGGTGGGAATTGGCATGTCGGGGATAAAATAGTGAGGGAGGGAAAGGTAAGTGTTCTGCAAGTGTGCAAGAAATCACCGTAATCAATCACGGCAAGAGAAAATGGAGCCGGTGCTAAATAAATGCCGAATATGTAGGTTAGGACGTGATGTGATTGTAGACTTCGGGGTTTTGTAGATCTGAAGGCACTTAGTGTTTCATTAAAATGAGAACGAGAGCGGATCCTAGGCAATGAGAAACAGGTTACCATGACAACCCTTCCGTAAACAGACTTGTTCCAAAGAAGCATTCGGGACATGGAATTATTGAGATTTTGATTTGATGCAAGAATAACGTTCTACTTTTAATCTCCCAGCTAAACAAAATGGCTTCCTCTTCATTACGGAACACCGGGTGTAATCTAGAACCTACGTTAGTGCACAGTGTTCTCTCTACCACCTGCGCACCACCTGCGCACCACCTGTAAGGAAATTCATTTATGACTTGCTTTATTTATTTAATAGTTTTCCCTCCAATTAGAAAAATGACCTTGCTAACTCCTTTGAAAGTTTTTTCTTCAGTTATTCCAAAGAAATGGATTATTATTGTTATTATTAAATGATTTCAGGTTTTTTATGTAACTAAGATTCATGAAATGACAGATGGTCAGATGGTCGACTGTTTCAAAGTCTCAAAATGAATTCAAAAGCCATCTTTACACCCTCCCCCACTGCTTTTAGCCACTGGATATTTGGGAGTCAGTGTGGCTAATGTGATGTATTTCACCTCCAGCAGGTACCAGCACAGTATGGACAGCAGGGCATGGGTGGATACTGCCAGCAGGGTCAGCCTCCGTACTTCAGCCCTCCTCATCAGCAGCCTGCAGCTCCCTCTCAGCCACACTACATGCAGCCACGAGCTCCACCGCAGCAGGTAACAGTCTGCATGCAATGCACGGCGCATAAAGCACAGACACGGACAGACGCGCTCCGACAGACATGCACCATTCAGCCACTGATGGACATGCGCAATGTAGACACTGACGGACGCGGAGTTCAACTGCAGATACACATGCTCAATGTAGACACTGATGGACACGTGCAACACAGTCACCGGCGGACACGCAGTTCAGACGCAAATGGACGTGATCAATGTAGATACTGATGGACATGCAAAATAGTCGCAGACAGACACGCAGTTCAGACGCAGACGAACATGCGCAATGTAGACACATGGACATGTGCAACACAGTCGCAGCAGGACACGCAGTTCAGACGCGGATGGACATGTGCAATTTAGACAGTGATGGACAGGCGCCATGCAGAAGGTCTTGCGCAGACACAAATACACACGCACCACGCAGACAGACATTCACGTGCGGTGCAGTTGCAATGCCGATGCAGCACACGCCCAGAGGGACAGATACACATACAGAGAACCACACAGAAAAAACACACACGTACACCGATCAGTCATATCAATACGTATCTACTGTATACACACATCAGTGCTAGATTAGTTCCATGTAAATACGAGTCAGGGTGTGCATTCCTAGCCTTGCCGTTTAATCAGCCTGGGTGAATGTGTGTTCGCGTGTGTGCACAAGGCTGCAGTAACAGCCTGACCTTGTGTGTGGAGCTCTCGGGGCCGTGCATGTGAATGATAACAGAGAGCGCACACCGCATGTACTGCTCTTATCCGCGAGTGTTTTTTATACTTTATACCGTTAGCTCCTGTGCGTTCACAGCCTTCAGAAAACCTCTGATCACCAAACCTTTACTCTCATTAAACATTCCCGCGTCTGTGAGTGTACATAAACGTGCACTTTGTTGCCTCCCTCCTTTCCCTCTGCTCATCGGCTGCTTAACTGCTACTAGAGTGGCTCACATTTATCACAGCTAGACCTGAATGCGTTTTCATTTGATCTTCATTTGGATCTTCGTATTTGTAGCTGACATTTAATGTGACCATAAATGGATAAAATGTTTGTCGTCGTGTAATAAATCAAACTTGTCATTGTTTTTGGTGGGTGGTACGGTGGCGTAGGGGTTAGCACGTCCGCCTCACACCAAGAAGGTCATGGGTTCAATTCCTGGCCTTGGACGTTTTCCGTACGCAGTTTGCATGGAGTGATCTGTTACATTGAGGCTGTCCTGGTTTGCTGTGTTGCGGCTCAGAGCGTCGAATCTTTCTGCGGAGGAGTCGATAAACAAGCTGTTCTATCTCTGCCCTGCTCTGTGCCAGGCTGGAGGCTCGGGCCTGCTTCGCCCTGTCCGAGTGTGCGTTTATGGGCGTATAAAAATAAAGCAACATTCTGACCTGACCTTGTGATTTCACTCTGTGCTCTCGAGCTACATCGCGATCGGAACGGTTCATCAGGAACGCAGTCAGGGAAGAGATAGGCGGTGGACTTGTGCCGGAGTGGGAACGTTCTCGATCAAGCCAAGGTCCCTGGTAGAAGTGATTAGGAGCGGACCTTTGAGGGAATGATAGTATACTTGTATCATATCGTATTATATACTCAAAGACGTCGAGTCTGGAAAACAGGATACACAAACCTTCAAGTCTACAGTAGTATACCAGACGTCCAAAAAAGATCAAATGGCCATTATTTTCTACGTACCCCAAAAGGGCGTTGATCAACCAGAACACATCTTTTGTCTGATATGGTTTATGTCTCTTACAGATGATACGATACTTTACTTCAGTATCAGTCATCATATTAAGGAATTTTGTAATTCTAATATTTATTTCTAATAAAAATCCAGGAACCATGGTATACAAAACCCCCCAAAAAACGTTGCACACACGAATATGGAAATGTTGTTCCGCCTTTAGCCTCGGTTACAGCATGTAATCGGTATAGCATTGTTTCAACAAACTTAAGCAACATAACATTTATTTCCATCCAGTGTCGGGTTCATTTCTCACCGACGTCTTGAATCGATGAGGGGAAACTGAACCACTCCATGAAGTCTTCTCCAGCACATCCCGAAAACTTTCAATAGGGTTAGGGTCAGGACTCTGGGGTGCCAATACATATGTGAAAATGATTCCTCATGCTCCCTGAACCCCTCGCTCATTATTCGAGCCCCCATTTTATATCCGTGCCATCAGGGAAGAAAAAGTGCATTGATGTTATAACCTGCTCATTCAGTACATTCAGCTCATCAGCCGACTTCATTTAATTACCACATTAATGTTGCTGTGCCTCGACCGGACCAACTGGAGCAACAATGCCATGGAGATTACATGCAGGGCTAAATGCGCTTCATGAAAATATTAGTGTGTGATTTCATTTATTTATTTATTTTTATTTTATTTTATTTTTTGGCCAGGCAGTGCCGTTCAATTCAGTAACGTCCACCGAGCCTGGGGCGAATAATTGCTTTAGAATTCACTACGTGGAACCTAAAAAGCAAACCTAACATATTTTAACCATTACAGAGGCAGGTCAGGTGAGTTCTGCATGCTCCAAGCAGAGCTAAGCACTAGCAGCTAATAGCATCTTAGATTCTTATATTGTTACTACACAGAAATGTAACTAAGCCGCACTTCATAACGGTGTGTTTTTCTACAATGTTTTATTATATACACACAAGAAAAACAGAATAAAGCATGACTTTATAAAGTGTGATAGTAATGACGCCATCAGCTCCAAGTGACCATGACAAAATGTGAGTGTCCTTCGTTTTGATTCGAGCGTTATCCATGTGGAATATTGTTTTTAATCCCCAGATAGTGAACCAGCTAGATCATGCAGCTGTAGTAACTCACCTCCTATAAGAACACTGTTATGCAATGTGTATTAAATGACGCAGAGATTAAGGGGCACTTTCTGGCCTCAGCCTTGAAGACTAGAAGTGGGCGGTAAGGGGAGGGGGGGGGGGGGGGGGGGTGTTTTCCTTGACCATTCCGGATTTTTCCCAATGGAAAACTGAAAATCCCCCCCAACCTTTTTTCATCTTTTCCCCCTT
>JBCNYH010000017.1:6019368-6032651 GCA_039654325.1 Tandanus tandanus | reverse complement strand
AAAAGTTAAGGAGAAGGGGGAGTCGGAGGAGGTTGGGGGGGGGTTTGCTTTGGGGGGGGGGTTTGGGGGGGGGGGAAAGAGGGAAAGGGAAAACCCCCCCCCCCCCCCCCCCCCCCCCACGACTATGCAGACTTCAAAGCAGGTTGCTAAGGTAGCCAGGTAAGTGGAAGTTGATTAGTGTGCCAGTCTTTTGCCAGGTTAGAAATGCAAGACAGACTAAGAATGTAACAGTAGCATAGATGAAAATTACAGCAGTTCGCCGCGAAGTTTTGTGTTGTGTAAAATATAATATTTTCGAAGCGAATTAAAGGAAGCAGCGAGAGAGCGTGGAAATAGAATTAGGACACAGTCAGCCTACACACACCCTCCCTGGTAAGTCAGGACTCTTCCACCTTGGGCATTCCTCCCCTAAATTTTCACAGTTGTTAAAAATAACGATCACGTACTTCACTCACTACCGTTTCCCCTCCCTATTACTGTTTACACCTCAGAATTATGACCTCCTCTTCTGAAAGGACTATCACTAAGCGTGCTACGTCTCATTTTACATTGAGCCACGAACACTGTTCCCTCTTCGGCAAAGCCATTGTGTATTTTTAGTCCATCTACTCAAACTGGATGGATTTCAAAAAGTGTCTCGCAGCTGTGGGGAGTGTGCTTCTTGGCTTTGTTTCAAACCACACACTGCTGTAAATAAAAAAAATGTTTAAAAAAAAAATTAGCATGCCTCTTGGGTGACATTTACCACAAAATTCCATGACAAGGCTGTCATTTTAATACAATAAAAGGGGCTACATGAGAAATCACAGTAATTAGCATATTAGCTTGATGTTTTTATGAGTATATTTAGTTCCATTTAATCCTACTTGGTTGGGTCCCAGTCAGCATGTTAGTCCATGCTTAGGTCACGCTACAGTCCAGCTCAGATTATTAACACTGGGTTTTATGTAAAATAAACAAAACGATGTAGAATAACAACAGATTTATTTCCAAACAGTCTTAAGTTCGTCATGTTGGCTATGCACACATTTTAACTGCAGAAAAATGCCAATCGAAACAAAAGATATGGCTGCATTACAGCTGAGAAGAGTATTGACTTGCACTGGAATTGTTCATAGGGCATCACGCATAATATGGATATGGGGTTAACACTTTACTGGGATGTGGTCCAGTTAGTCCGAAGTTAAAAAAGAGTGTGTGAGAGAGAGAGAGAGAGAGAGAGAGAGAGATGTCACTGAACCTTCCGAATTGTGCATTTGATACTCTGTCATTCAACACTTGATGATGTCATCAGTCTGGTGATTCTTCTAGATAAACTACCAAGAATGTCCTGTGGTGAACTTCCTCACCAGGACATGGTGCAGAGATTAGTGTTAGTGAATCTGAGGGGTCTATGGATTGGAGAATCACATGGTGTCAAGCAAGACATTTTTCAAAGTGGATCCACTCCCTCCATCGTGTGGTGATACGTTCATGCCTTGGATTGGCAGTAGCAGAAGGTATCTGATATTCCTGGAGACTTGAGCATCTCATTCCTGTACTCACCTAGTTATCCCATTAGTCAAGGCCCCAGATATACAAACCTCAACTCTCCTGTTCCTATAGGGACACCCTTACCATGTCTTCATGTTGTTTTCACTGATGCATCAGACATCCCTCCATCACCATTACATCAACTAAAGCTACAGTTAAGAGCCCAGGAGCCACATAGAGCAAGGCCCAGATGTTCTCTCCCATTGGTTTTTAGTGATGATCACCACACAAACTGGATGTCTTGGATTGGCAGTAGAAGAAGGTATCATAACACCCTCTAATATGTCTGGAGACTTGAACATATCATTCCTGTACTCACCGTCTTCTCCTGCGGAAGATCTGAACAGGTCAGGTTTAACAACACAAACTGGATGTTGTTCTGCCAACTGTAATATAAACTGTCCCAACCTCTCTATCATGCCACCCTAAGTGACATTTATTATGACATTTAAATATTTAGAGCCCCCAGAGGTGACATTTACCATGATCTTTTTATACACCTAGGACTACTTGAGCTACAGTAGTGTGATTTGGGACAGAGCCATTTTCACACAGTAGTGCACCTTTGATGGCAGCCAAAATATTTCTGAGAAGCCTGCCAACAAGTTCACATTTCTTTTACTTAACGTGTGTGTGTGTGTGTGTGTGTGTGTGTGTGAGAGAGAGAGTGTCCTTTCACATATGTAAGTTTCATTAGAACATCCAGCTCCCTCATCTGTCACATCACTGTTAGCACTTTTATTTATTTACCTGGGACATGTTAGCCTGAGACTTTCACACATCCAGGTTTTGCTTGCTATGTCTGATCTGATATCCAGCATGACCCCTACATTGCCTTAACCAAAATGCCACGGTTGTATTTCTGCACTCTACTGAGGTGTCTTATTGACTGACAAGTGCTGCTGTGTTTTGGTGATAAATAAAAAATCCTGTTGTCACCATCTTAAATAAAACCAACCAAGTAACTTGAAGTATGACTTTACCCAGAGCTCTGAGCGTAACTCTACCTAATGCTTAACGAGGGAAAATAAATTATATATATATATATGACACCCATGCATGGCAATTTTAGCAGAAAAAATTAAGATCCCCATCCCCAATTAAGATATCAGATTCACAAAAATACAAGCATAGTTGGCCTGTTTGAAACAGACAATCTGTCCTATTTTTTATTTTTTTGCCATCCAGCAATAATTCCAAAACAGGAATGATGATAAGATATGATATATACTTATTATTAATGCATATTTTAGTCTAAAATAATGCTACAGAAACACCACGATTAAAATGTCAAGTCCCCGTCCATGTAAGCATTTCTTTTTCAGGGCAATATCGATTTTCTTGTTTCTAAGGTTCTGGAGGAAATTCATTCATTGATTCATTTATTAGCCGAACTGCTCAAACCCACTAGGATTGAGCAGTGTAACTTAGCATCTCACCAGTCCAGCACAGGGCCAACACACACACAACCACTCACACTCACACCTAGGGGAAATTTGAAATACATTTTTTGGGACTGTGGGAGGAAACTGGAGTACCCTGAGGAAACCCATGCAGGCACGGTGATGACATGCAAACTCCACACAGAAACACTCTTGCCTTTCCTGAGACTGGAACCCAGGACCTTCTTGCTGTAAGGCAGATGTTAACTGATCCTTTATCCAGTGACTGCATTAAATTTTTTTTAAAGTGTGGGGCATGAATAATTCCCAGAGTTTGTATTGACTTTAATCATATTTATAACACAACAATCATCAGTATAAAAATCCACATTTTGCTAAATAATTTTATGAAATATTCATGGAAACTGTTCACGGTGGTCACGGGTTTTCCTGGAATGATGTACCAGATTCTGCTCTTTACTCTTGGTCAAAAAACTCTAATAAGTTTGCACTGGGTGAACATATTTAATTCATTCATTTTCTGAAGTGCTTAATCCTAATTAGGGTCGCGGGGAGGCTGGCGCTCAGCTCAGCCGACTCTGGGCGAGGGCAGAGTACACCCTGGACAGCTTGCCAGGCCATCGCAGGGCAGAAACTCTTTTCGAACGACAGCAATATATACTACAATACTTCTACATGGCTCTCACCACAGACAGTGGGAGAAATGGCTGGCCTTTGATAACCCAGTTAGCTGCACTGGGGTCATATTCACTTCATTCCAAAATATTTATGATCCTGAAATGATATATTGATTTAGGCACTGCCTGAAGGTGGAGCTCCCCGTAAGGACTTTGTGAGATGTGTTTTTTAAAAGTGTTGCATTAAAATTAGTAGAAGCACAAAATTATGAACAGACATGTTTTATTAGGTTTAGATTGTGTTTATTTTATTTCTTGTATGTCTGATGTTTATTTGTTTATTTATGCACAAAATATGATAAAAACATGAAACATCGTTGTGGATGAAATTGAAAACATTTTCAAAGTGAATTTAGTTATCCTTAGTAAGCCTTACCAAGAGGGTTTCAGTTTCACTACAGTACTTGCAATTAGATGAGAGTTTACGTCTGGTCCCAGCCCACTCTAGCATCCTTCTCCATCATTTCTTTTTTTTGCATTTTAGCCTTTAGCTCAGGGCGGTACGGTGGCGTAGTGGTTAGCACGTCCCCACAGCAAGAAGGTTCTGGGTTCGAGTCCTGGGCTCAGCGAGGGCATTTCTGTGTGGAGTTTGCATGTTCTTCCTGTGCTTGCGTGGGTTTCCTCCTTGTACTCCAGTTTCCTCCCACGGTCCAAACACATGCACACTGGCTATTCCAAATTGCCCCTAGTTGTGGGTGTGAGTGTGAATCGTTGTGTGAGTGTGTTGTCCTGTGATGGTCTGACGACCTGTTCTGGGTAAACCCTCTGCCTTCGGCCCAGAGTCTGCTGAGATAGGCTTACTAGTAGTAGGTTTAAGCGGTTCAGCAAATTAATCCCTGGGGAGGCAAGAGCCTATCTCAGCCAACTCTCGGTGAAGGCAGAGCCAAAACACACACACACACAATCATTCACACTTACACTCACTCCTGGAGGCATTTTGGAACAGCCATTAAGCCTAATGTGCATGGTGTTGGACAGTAGGAAGAAACCTGCAGTACCTGGAGGAAACCCATTAAAGCACGGGGAGAGCATGCAAACTCTACACAGAAACAACCTCACTGAGCCCGGGATTCAAACCCATGACCTTCTTGCTGTGCTGCCCTGTACAGTCATATTGCTGGAGCAAAAAAAAAAATAGTACCATGGTCATGAAATATAGCTTATAATATGTGGAGCTTAAAAAATGTTTATTTAGTGCGAGTTCTGTGTATTTACAGCTTTAAACTGCCAAAAATCTTCTGTTTAGCACAAACACGGTCAATTTTCAGACTATTTGCTATATTGACTCAGATTCCCTGAGGTGGGCACGCGTGGACACCGGACCGGAGGTGGAACGACAATCGACAGAAATCTTCTGTTTAGTACAAACACGGTAAATTTTCGTACCATTTGCTATACTGACTCAGATTCCCTGAGGTGGGCACGCGTGGACATCGGACCGGAGGTGGAACGACAATCGACAGAAATCTTCTGTTTAGTACAAACGCGCTCAATTTTTGTACCATTTGCTATACTGACTCAGATTCCCTGAGGTGGGCACGCGTGGACACCGGACCGGAGGTGGAGCCATGCTCCATGCCCATGGGGCTCCCTCAGGAGCTCCGCCATAACTCCTCCCAGTGATATGTTCATTATGATCGAAATCTGACTGATCTACCAGTTCTATCAGGAGACCCCCACACAAAGCCCACTCCTGCCACCCTGCCAGAAACTCCCGCCACCCTTTAGCCACAGAATGTTCCAGGACCTCCTCCACGACCGGACAGTGACGTCTGCGCCGTGTACGTCACAACCTGCGTATTTTCACTTCATGAAGGAGTAAATCATCATGGCAGGTAAGGCAGGTCCTCACAGCAGCTTATAAAGCCTCTGGAGATGCCACGTCATACACGGTCGGTCACGTGACCGAGAGACTTGCTGCGGGCGGGAATCCCAGAGAGTGCGCGAGCTCATTTCAACAGGATCGCCGGTTGGGACAGGACGGACTTTTCTCTAACACACACACACACACACACACACACACACACACACACACACAGTGTGCGAATAAATAGCCTAAATGTCCGGTTCTGAAGAGAAAACGGTCTGCTCGAGCCAAACCGGTAAGAGAACTCATTTAACACCTGTAACCGTCAGATCTGAGGTGAGTGTGCGGGTTTCTGACTAAACCGAGGGCCGCGTCTACAACTGCTCCATGCTCCCTACCTTCGCGCCCTTTTCTGTGTGGAAAGCAGCGGGATTCTACCGCCTCTCTAGTGCACTTTGTGTTCACTAGAAATCCATTTGGGACTGAGCCGCGGTCCTACAGAATAGCTGACTAAGAGGAGTCACACACAGGAGAGTAAATATACAGATTCATTTTCCTCAAATAAATATTTAATATTATTAAAATATTATAATATATTATAATATTATTTTTCACAGCATAGTCAAGTCAAGTAGTGTTTAGTTTTTATTCTTAGCAGTTTTCTCTCAGCAAGTTAAGCCTAAATTGTAGAAGTTTCCCTGGAGGCTGGATTAGATCTGGATTAGATCTGGATTAGATCTGGATTAGATCTGGATTAGCATCCTGAGGTATCATCATCATCAGTGCCATGGTTAGGACCCGCCTGTGTGGTTAGGAAGTGGGTTTCCTGATTTCCCGCCCTTTCTTTTCACTGTTTAATTGTTGTACTAAGATCTATTATTATATTTTTTTATCTACATACTTACTCTGTTCCACTTTCCTGTTATTTCACTTATTTATTTGACATAATATTATATACAGAGCTTTCACATTAACCCGGTGGTTGGCAAGATTTCCATCTACTGAGATTTCCAAAGAAAACAATCTGCATTTTTCCTACACGGCGTCCCTCCCGCCACTTACTCGCCACACACATTATATTATAAACATGTTTTTGATGTCTTGGTGGTTCCGGTGTCCGTGTACGTACTGCTCAAGCTGCTTTTCACAACAGACAGAGCAAAAGCTCATCTCAGATCTGTTACAGTGGCTTTCGAGAGAGTATCGTGCATTTCGTGCTCTGGATCTCCGCTCTACAGGGGAGAAAAAAGGCGAATATTGGAAATATGTATAAGCCATGCAGTAATCTATTCAGTTTACTCAGTGAACTGCTGTATTTTTTATTTACTTTTCCTGGAATCACTTTTTCAAATTGGATTTCCCACATAATCTCTCCGCTGATATAATTCGGGATTTTCCCTTATCATCGTGAGATGGGAAGCTGATCTAGTCTGTTACACGTGTCCGAAAGTGATAATAAATCCCAGAATAATTGAATAAAAACCTCTTCCAGGTAATTATGCACCGATCTGACATGGAATGACGCATCACAGAGGGAAACAATTTGAAAGCTATTATTATTATTATTATTATTATTATTATTAATATTATATAATTAGTAATTATTGAATTATCATATTATTAATTACTATAATTATTATTATAATTGATACCCCCAGTGCGGCTAACTGGGTTATCAAAGACCAGCCATGTCTCTCACTGTCTGTGTTGAGAGGAATGTAAAAGAACCATTGCTGTCGTTCGTAAAGAGGAGGCTGCATAGCTGTCTGCGTGTTTCTGCCCTGCGATGGCCTGGCGAGCTGTCCAGGGTGTACTCTGCCCTCACCCAGAGTCGACTGAGATGGGCGCCAGCCTCTCCGCGACCCTAAATAGGATTAAGCGCTTCAGAAAATTAATGAGTTAATTATCATTATTATCATTATTATCATTATTATTATTATTATTATTATTATTATTATTATTATTATATAGCTATAGTTATACAAGAGTGTGCAGTGAAGTTTATACACCACCACTTTTGTCTCAAAGAGTTCCTAATAAAAAGAAGTAAAAAAATGACTTCTCTTTATTTTTCTGGTGAAAATGTTTTGAACAATGCTATTGTAGGCAATGAGAACCAAAAAATAAATAAATAAATAAATTCATTCTGACAAGTATATTGAGGTAAAAGTATGGCTAATAAACAAAAACACTGAAAATAGCAATTTTTCCGAAAAATTTAAAATTTTTATTTTTTTGATTTTGCAGAGCATGAATGAACTTCAAACCATATGGAATGGTTTACGAGTGAAGAAATTAAAAATATGTGAACACTATGCCTGAAAGGTTAAATGTTGTAATCAAAGTAAAGGGTGGCCACAATACTGAGACTGTTATTTTTGTTATTACTATATATTGTTGTTTGTTTACTTATTCTCATCAATATTATCCAATGTTACATGAAATAAATACTTGAATAGTACTTGGGTTCTGATTTATCTTCATTTTGTTAAGCGTATAATCATCATTGTATTTTTAATGTCTTCACTCGCTAAACCATTCCAGACGGTTTGAAGTTCATTCATGCGATGCAAAAGTCAAAAAAATAATTGCGACACCTTTCAATTTTTCTGAAAAATTGTTATTTTCAGTGTTTTTGTTTATTAGCCATACTTTTACCTCAATATACTTGTCGGAATGATTTTTTTGTCTACAATAACATTGTTCAATACATTTTCACCAAAAAATTATACAGAAGTCATTTTTTGCCGCTGATGATTTGCATTGGTAGCCCGTCACATGCTTCTTCACTCCGCGTCATGTGTGGTCCTGGACTTTTACTTTTATTACTGTGTGTGCTGTAAGAAGCGTTTTCTCCCACAATCTAAGTATTATTTCAGCTGAAGAAAATCTCACACAAAGTAGGAGACACTTTGAAAATCTCCAGCCTTCTCCTCGAAGAATGTTCCATTTCATGCGGTGTTTAATTTTTATTCACTTCGGCTCGGCTTTAGCTTTTTCTTTCTACTGCCGCCCCTCACTTAATTACAGGACGAATGGCGTATATCTTTGCAGCGATTGAATGCTATGATTTTGTGATGCATAATAATGACGAATAATAATGTGGACCCATCCATCCATTTCCCGAACCACTTAATATTACTTGGGTTGTGGGGAGGCCGAAGCCTATCTCAGCCGAATCTGAGCGAAGGCAGGGTACATCCTATGATTATGGATTATGTTGATAGCTGAGATCTTGTGTGAATTGGGAAATCGTTATTTTAGGACAGTTAGAGACTCCTGAGGGGGAGGGACGGAATACACTCACTCTCTCCCCTGTCAATCAGAGCGATACAGCGTCATGGAGCTCATTAATACACAATGAGCCAAAACACGTGTTTATAATGATGCCAAAGTGGCTCATGATGTTCTCTCTGAGTTGTAATATCATGACCGCGGAGTAAACAGCAGCCTGTGGGTGTGATCTCACTGTGACCCAGTTATCATGGTTCTCTTACACACACACACACACACACACACACACTAAACAAATGTCAGACCCTGGCTTGCTTGGGGGTTTTTCCCCTCCACTACTCCCCCTCCCTCTCCACCTTTCCCATGAGCTTTTGAATGGATATTACACCGCTGTGTGTGTGTGTGTGTGTGTGTGGGGTGGGGGGTGCACATTCATATAAAACAACTGTACCCAGACAACATTTGTGTGTGTGTGTGTGTGTGTGTGTGTGTTGAAGGAACCGGGAGGAGGGGGGGGGGGGTGTCGTGCCATATCCGAGAGTGGATTATGATGCCGCTGTATGTTCTCCTCCTTCCTGTGGCACAGACGTTAGTGTTGAAAAGGCTTAGTCCATATGTCCACAACTCACAGTTCCCAAGTTCACACATGACATGACATTTCATTTATATTCAGAAGAACTTTTTCTTTGGACAGGATGCTCCTCAGGAGGCGTACAGCAGCAGAGCCCAGCCCGCAATGACCCCTGGGAAGCCCAACCATGACGAGATGGGCCTCAACCAGCAAGAGCGGCCATCCAGCCTTCCGGTGAGTTCCAGCAGACGCGCAGATTCCACTTGGAGAAAGGTTTTCTTAATTTTTACAGGTTCCCTGTTTTTATTTTCTTAAGAGACCATCAAAATACCAAAACGTGTCACCAGATTAAATATTCTTTCCTTTAAAAGTTCCTTTCGGACTGTGTGGCATGAAGATATATATCTTGTGATGAGAGAAAAATGACTCATTTTATGCTCTTTAGTTTATTTCATTGTGTCGCAAATTACAGTCGTTACTCCACTAGTTTGCATCATTATAATCATTTACATGGACGATTTATGTAGGATGCAGCTGTTTTGATTGACGTGCTTGTGTTCAAACCTCCGGCGTCCCCTGCGACCCTAAACGCCCATGCTATGCTGTCTTTACATGCGAAAATAAAGACGTCTATTTCAAACGTTTCATTCTGCGCTGTCCACGTACTTTCACACGTCGTTCACGTCATTAATACTAATTGAAATATCCACGAGGGGCAGTTTAGAGTGACAAAGCACAACCATGGCGACGGTGGAGGCGATAATGTCTTTTATTATGAAACTTGGAATTAGCGTGTGGTAGGCGGCGGTGGTGACTCGGTGGACTTTCAACACATTTTAATGTATCGACGTAGAATTCTTTTGCTCCGTTTGCTCCGGTCTTGTTGTGGACACAATTATGTTCAATGCCCAGTCACCTCCCAGCTGTTCGTCTGTTCTTGTAAACAGGTGAAGTGGCAGCATACAGATGTTTATATCGTGTTAAAAACTTGCATAACATCTCTTCAGAAAGTCCTGCTATTGTTACAATTTCTTTTTTGTGACTCTCCTGGGAACTGTTAACTACAGCGCCCCCATGGTTGCTAGTGGTACCGCTCCATCATTACCAGTCTGCGAGCTTTCTAAAAAAAATTTACAAAATTCTGATGAAGTGAATGCAGAGTACAGAGAGAAGGCTCTGACTGTATCCGTACCCGTGTTTAACGCTGAGCATAAATGGACCTTAATGGGTAAGCAGTAAACGTGATCTAAGGCACGTTAGTATGGAACTCTATTACTCTTTATTACCTGCAGATTATTTATTTTTAAACTTTTATCTGCTTTATCTGCTAATCCCACCAGGGAAATGAGACTCGGCGTTGAACACTGAACACACTCGTGCATGCCCGTCAAGCAGGTGGAGGATTAGAGATCACTTTCCACCCTGCCAGTTTACAGTTAAACATGTTATTCAAGAAATGTATAAAAAATTATGCCGATGATGTGTACATGAAGAAATATACTTTATTATTTTGCATTAGAACACTTTTTTTTTTTTTTTACACTTTATGACAAGAGCTTTACCACTGTTAACCTAGTAAACTGTTAAACTAGTTTAAGCAACCTTCTCAAAACATGCACTTATACCAGATTTGTACATATTACTGACTTCTTTTCTGATTTGCATTATTTGGATTGAATTTTTTTTCTTTGGGAAAATCTATTTTAAATTTATTTTATTCACTTACATTTTTATTTATATAGATTTTACAATACACCACGTTTTTTCCCTGCATGAAACAGATATAGGTGCTGATATGGCATTAAACAATATTATGTACTTGCATGCCTGCTGCATTACTGTTTAAAAACAAAACAAAAAAAACATTTTTTCCCCAATGTTTTATTCTTTGAGTTTAGAGAAAATGCGACGTCATGATGTTTATCGTTATCAGAACATGAAACGACCTCCATCAGGATATGAAGTTTGGTCATATCGCACAGCCCGACATAACGTTCTTGATTCGAACTTTGTAAAACTAGTTTAATGACTGGTAGAGTGAACACACACGTTCGGGTGGCACCAACTGGCGAATGTAATGTCAGATCCGTGCTGTTGTGTAACATGGCCTAACGTTACATTACCTGAGTGACATGTTTACGCTAATACTATTAATAACATTTCTACTGTCATGGCATTAGTTACTCTGTCATTAGTGGAGAAATTCGAATTTTAAAACGTACCTCTTCGGACACATGCGTGCTCTGTGTAACTTGAAGACGAAGTTGTACTTCTAATGATCTAATTAGAACATTCCTTTAGTGTTAAACCTATTGGAAAGTTCTGTGTAAATGTAATAACTATCGTAATGTTATTTTAGTACCGTTTCTGTAAGCTCTCAAATGTCTAGGACTAATAGCATGAACAATATATAGCTCACCAAAAGTATTAACTTACTGCGCACTCGTGGACCGCGGACAGACAAAAACACACGATTTCATACAGAACGAAAATCAGCATGTCACAGTACCTTCCGCGTAGCTCACACGAAAGTCAAATAATAAGTATGTAATTAATGTTTAAAAAGAACAAAGAAGCGCTTCAAGACCGTTAGGGGAAAAACTCACGGACCCTTTGTTTTTTATACAGAGAAAACCGATATGCGTCATTGCGTCTACTTTAAGATCATTCTGTTTGAAAACGGATTTATCCATGGTTAAATGTGGTGCCAGGGAATACACAGAGTCGGACAAGTTGGACATTATGTGGACGTGATTATCAAGAAGAAATTCTGCATCTATTCATGTGTGTCCAAAATGTTGCTCCTCATCTTTTTTGTGGAAATGGGATGTTTTACTTTTTCCATGTTACCACGAAGCACGTGAACAGTGAACTATTTAATAGTCAAAAGATCGCAACTCAAGCGGTTCCAAGTTTAGCCCTTTTTTAAACATTGGGAGCTGTAGAAAGCCTGTCGTCGGCTGGTCACGTAGCACCAAAAGCATCTAACGAGTGGCAGTGCTGGCCAGAAGAGGATGGGCTCCCCCTGCCGAGTCTTGCTTCCGCTCGATGTTTCTTCCTCCTTCGCTTCATTGTGCACTCTTTCTCCCCTTCATGGATCTATGTGTTTTTTGTATTCTATTCCCAGTTGTAGAGAGGCACACTGTAGTGCGGGGTATTTACACAGAGATGTGCTGGGAGGATTACCTCTCAGACACGCGGATGGTTTGGATCTAAAATGTGCTGAAGAAATGCATTTTAATGTGGCGTCAGTGTGAAGGAGAAAAGAAGGGCTGTGTGTTTATGCATTCCTCTCTGACTGCACCACTTCCTTTGCTGGCTCGCCACTCGCTCTGTGCTGAGCTGTCAGCGTGTTATTGGGTGCTCCGCCTGTCCCTCGGTGATCTCACACACACTCAGCCAATAAGATGCGTCAGGGCATACTTGCATTTTACATTTACGTTCATGAGATCAGGCCTTTATTTGCTTATATTTGTATAGACGTGAACTTTTAGTACATCATCTTTCACTGGTTTTATAAAACTCATACAACAGATATAATGAACCTCTCAGTGAAGGAGGTTTGGCTTCTGTAAGTGTCAGGCTCAATGAAGGAGGTGTGGCTTCTGTACCTCTCAGGCTCACTTGAAGGAGGTGTGGCTTGTGTACCTGTCAGTTTCAATGGAGGAGGTGTGGTTTCTGTATCTATCCATATCAGAGAAGGAGGTGTGGTCCCCAGTCCTGTCGGGCGCAGTCAAGGAGGTGTGGCTTCTGTACCTGTCGGGCGCAGTCAAGGAGGTGTGGCTTCTGTACCTGTCGGGCGCAGTCAAGGAGGTGTGGTCTCTGTACCTGTCGGGCGCAGTCAAGGAGGTGTGGTCTCTGTACCTGTCGGGCGCAGTCAAGGAGGTGTGGCTTCTGTACCTGTTGAGCGCAGTCAAGGAGGTGTGGCTTTTGTACCTGTCGGGCGCAGTCAAGGAGGTGTGGCTTTTGTACCTGTCGGGTGCAGTCAAGGAGGTGTGGCTTCTGTACCTGTCGGGCGCAGTCAAGGAGGTGTGGCTTCTGTACCTGTCGGGCGCAGT
>JBCNYH010000017.1:5994829-6007304 GCA_039654325.1 Tandanus tandanus | reverse complement strand
ATACACACACACACAACATCTATTTATAAGCATATTGTATTATAAGAAAATGTTGATTTCATGTCTGTTTGGTTGCCAGATTTGACTCCTGTTAGCAACATAGGGTTTACTTCGGCAAGCAGAGCTGTAATGGTTAAAATATGTGACACTATATATAACTAAATTATAAAATTCTGACACTTAGGCAGCTTTTATGCACCTGCTCACGTGTGCTTGGAACTCGTACATCTGTTATGATTTTAAAGTGAAGAATAAATAAAGATCAAGTTTTTTTGTGTGCATCTGCTTCCGTTTAGTATATACGACAGTAAAGCAGTTATTCGCCTCAGGCACGGGATTAATTGTTTATTATTCCAAGATAGCAGACCAATCAGATCACTCTAGTCCCGTGTAGTATATACAAACCTCGAATGGCTAGTGTTATACTGGAACTAGTTTTTTATTATGTGAAGTAGTGGGTTTTGTTTTATTTTAATTAATTAATTTATTTATTTATTTTTTTATTTTTTTACGATTATTGAAAATGCATTAAAAAGATGCTGTGAACTTGGGCTGGATGGTATATTGATGAATTATCATTATTTCTATATGATCATATTTTATCAACCGACCTCCAGAAATGTTAGCAGTAATTTTACCCGCGTGGATAAATTAGTGAAGATTCTGTACAATGCAGCATGATGTGTAGAACTAGTGGAATAAATATTAAGCATGTTGTGGTGTATTATCTTATTCTAATTAGTAGTGAGAGGAGAGAAGGCAGTCAGCAGGTCATGGGTGGAAAAACAGAACTTTATTAACCCCAGACTGAACCCCTGACTCCGATCTGTCTGTTGTACGTGTATACAATCCGCATGTATTGTCATGGTATTTTTTTCCCCCAACATATCGTGATAAATATCGTAAACGTGAAAATGTTCGGAAAGATCACTATCATTCTAAAGTCGTATTGCCCAGCCCTACTATGATAATTCTTCACATGAAGCTGATAAATCTGATTAGAGTAAAAAAAAAAAAAGATGAATTCTGAAATATATGTTCTTTTTTATAATGAAAGATTAAACTAGCACATGTGTACAGAGGTTTGAATCTTTTTATCTCTTCTGCCTGACTGAAGGCTGAAAGCCTTCATGTGGTGATGTTTTTATATTTTTCACTCAAAATCCACTTCAGGTCAGTGAACGCTCCACTTGGTGCTGATGTTGACGTGTTTGGTGTTACCCAATAAGGCATTTATTTTTTCCTCTGTGTGATATGATGATGATTATATAAACCGAAACCTTAGTGGAATATGTTCTATTCTCACACTAGGCTTCTTTTCTTTCATCGTAGCCCGGCGCTGTATCATATAGAGGACTAGAAAGACCCCGTCCCTACACACTCTTACGCAAATAAATACTCCCAGAGTGGGCCCAGATGGAGAGGCCCCAATCTCATCCTCCATCTGCCTTTCCACTGGCTCATGCCGGCTGTGTGCACTTTTAAGCCTCATCTTACTTTCAGCCGTGGAGCCCAGCTGAATCCTGAATACATGTATGAATTATTTTTCCCCCTTTCCATCTTCCATTCTCTTCCGTGATTGTCTGATCCCATTCCTCTGGCCGCATGTAGCACGTTCTCTGTGTCTGGGGAGCGCTCTCTCTCTCGTCAAACTCAATATGTCAGCCTGCTTTCGGGTCGCGGGGCTTCACAGCAGGGAGAAAAGAGAGGACTCGCGCCATTATACTGCCTCACAGCCGCGCCGCTTTATTGCTCCGCTGAAAGTCACGTCTTTTTTTCGCGCTAGGCAGACGCGGCACAAATTGCAGCGCTGTCAGATTTCGCACAAATTGCCAGATCTGCCTCAGCATGGAAACAAAAGGAGATTTCGGCGACGGTTATTCACGGCCTTTGTGCCTGTTCAGTATTCCGGCCGCGGCGCTTTAGCAGAGCTCTGTGTGGAGCCACTGCCATGCTTTCCGCTCACACGTCCTCAGCGTCGAGCCTCGCTCCTGAATTACGCCTGATTATTCTTCAGCATTAATTGGCCGCGAAGACGACGTCCTGACACGCCGGCTTGTGGAATGAAGGATGAAGGATAGGCGTATGTATTCAATCCTCTGCTTGATTTTACCACCGAGCAAGAGCAACAGCGCAACCAGCACACTATGGAGGATTGGTTACGGTTAAAAGAGCACCCTGCAAAAAAGTGTGTGTGCTCATTTTTCCTCCTCGTTCTGTCATATCAGGGGAGACGGAGAGTGCTGGAATGGTCACTGAGGCCAGATAGTTCCATTCATCACTTAAAGATCATTTAACAAATCCAGATTTATTGCAAACACAAATCATGCGGGCAAGAAGTCGTTGCTAATGTGTAAAGCTTAAGTGGCTCACCTGATGCCTGTAATGTGAATGGAATAAATGATGACCGGATGTGGTGATGCAACAACAGCAATGTGTTAGGCTTCCACCTGTAACAAAGTATAGCTACATTTACTACCATCTCAAAAGTAGATTATTGCACTATTGCCTTTTGTACTCAGCCACATTTCTACTACATCCTCCAGAAATTGGGTGGGTCATAGTAAGAGCTTGTATAAGGTAGTAGGAATGCAGTAAAAACTTTGCAAGTGTTTAGCAAAAAAGTATAGTGGGAACTTGATCGAAGCAGGACGCAATAGGAACTTAATAAGGACGTAGTAATGGCGGCACTGTTGTAGTAACAATGTAACTAAAACCTAGTAGGGACTTCATTTACGTAGTCCAAATGAGGTGCGGTCTTGTTAAAGGTAGATGTGGTTACAAGAAAACTTTCAGAACAAAAGAAAAGCGCAGCGTGTGGTGTGGTATTTATAAGGACCAGACAGACAAAGTGGGGACCTGGTAAGCACATGGTGCAATCCGATTGGTCATGGTCGGAACATGGTAGTAATGCAGTGGACGTGGAACATGCGTGATCATGTGTGTAGTAAGAAAGTGGAAAGACACCGGGTGATCCTGCCACGGATGTAGTATGAACGTGGAAAGTGCATATATTTCCATTTTGACCACGCCCCCTCTGCGTTCATCGAAATTTACACTGGTGTTTGTCGGTGTATGGTGGGACTCCAAGACACGTTTTCGTCGACGTTGGTTGGTTAGATAGTTTGTTTGTTTGTTAGCAACTTTATGTAAAATGTTTTGAAGAGATTTTGCAGATTTTTTTTTTTTTTGGAGGGGTGTACTACAGCCCATGTAACAGTCCATGGGATTTTTGATGGTGACCCGGAAAACAAATTGGAATTTTTTTTTAAGTTTCTTTAACATTATGAGATAGTTTGGAAGTGTAGTATAACAGCAGGCCCCGCATGGAAATTTTTCAGCTTGGTGGAGGTTTACGCTCTGAGTGCCTTTCTAGTTAATTATTGATTTATAGTTGTGTTTAATGTTGTGGAATGTTCACGACAAGTTACTTCCTGTTATCACTTATGTTACAGCAGCTATAAACACACTTTCCCTTTTTATGAAATCTTTTTATAATGCAGCTTTTTACCTTAAAGAGAACCAGAAATACTTGAACTTCTGTCCTAAAACTGTTCTCGTACCACAGAAAACTATATAAAGTTACAGGTGAGTTTGTACATAAGGTCTAAATAGGTCAAGTTGCCCAAGTATCAGATTTAATATATATTATTGTATATAAATGTATATTTTTTGTGTTTTTAACCGTGTAAAACTGCTGTATTCTTTTTATCCCAAAGCAGTTAAAATCTCTTATTACATCATTGTTACACGATGCTCATGTTAGAGACTCCGTCCTGAACTGTTTAACACATCCTGACAGAAAACGTTCCTATCTCATTTCATCCACTCATCTGTAGGGTCTTAAATTAACACCAGAAGCCAGGTGTCATGTTCCAAAAGTTTTGCACAAATGACCTCGACTAGATGCTGTGAGTTTTTCCTGAGTATTTTTTTATTTCTTCTGGATTTTAACGTTAAGATTTGTGAATTCATATTCAGTAAGTGTTTGTTTATTATAATCATTATTATTAATAGCGGAGCGCCGTTGATGAGAAAAAAGCGCCTAACCATCGAGTTTCTTTTGGAACGCCAAGAAAAACCTACAGCTTACGTCCGTCCATCCTCCGTTCCGCCGGCGTATGGGTACACATGGGAACCCTGTGTCATTCTTTTTCGAAAATATTCTCCAAAAATCTCAAAAAAGGAAAAACGTTAGAATTTTTCTGGCAGAGAGTAATATAGCGAAAACAAGAGGCGTGTAATACTTGGGTCACATGATGTGACGTCATCGTTAATGATGTGAAATAAATAAACAACTAATGATGTTCTGGTGTTATAGAAATGTTCTCTAAAGCTACGGTTTCTAAACGGTGTACTTTACATGTCAAGACTAAATTTGTGTGTTTGGTTCCCTCATTCTTATTCCCTTCTATAAACAAGGTATTAAAATGACTTAATCTTGATATACGTAGGAAACGTGGATGGGGTTTCAGAGTTCCCACCAAAAACTTGTCAAGTAAAGGAAATCCTATGGGAGCTCCGCTTTTAGGCAGGGCCTAAATCTCTATATTATTATTTCTGTTGTTGCACTGACTCGTATTCACCCGATGTTTTTGAAGAACTGGTGGAGGTAGATGGATGGAGACATTTGTTTAAAAAAATAAATAAATAAAAAAAAATTGTGCTGAACTCCTCCGCTAGTGCAGCGTGTCACGATAACAAAGAACACTAAAATAGCATGCAGGCAATTCATTTAAAAATGTGGCTGTAAAGGAACGCTTCAAAATAATAAAGCACACGCAATCCATCTTCATGGTCGGAGCAATATTTATATTATTTCTTCATGAAGCCGAAATGGAGATTAAGAGTTTCCTTCACGACGTCATTTGGAAATCAGACGAGCGCGCTTAAGGGGACTCCTGGCCTAATCGTTATTAATGGCGTCTGGTATTACGATCCTGTTATACATTTATCTGGTGTGACAAGTGTTTATGAAATCCCTAACCGATACCGGAGTCAACTTGGAGAAGTACTGCTTCCGTGTGACTCACATGAACAATAAGAGCGTGTAGTACGAAGGACGGAAAGTTCCGTAAAGAAACCCTCCATTCGCTCGAACTGTTCTCGGCTTTGACCTTCAGCAGAAACGTTAGCGCTGAGCTCATGCACTTGAGATCCGTTCCCATAAATAGGTCATCATGCTCCATGTTTCAGTCAGCAGACGGAGGGGGGAAAGTGAAGTCATCCCCCCCACCCCCACCTCCGTGTAAAGTCTCTGAGGTTCTCATACTGTTTGCTTACGGATTCCCATAAGTCTCAGCGCTAGTGCTGGGAAACAACACTTTAAAAAAAAAAATAAAATTTTTTCTCTTTTTTTCCCCCGTTGTATGTGGAAATAAACAGTTACGCCGAAGTCGCTGTGTTCACTAGGGAAACTGATAAGTCAGACTGCAGAGAAGCAGACTGACGGGTCGGGAATATTTTGGTAATAAAAGTAGTGGAGCATGTCTGAGAGAATAGAACGGGCGTCTAGGACCGTGGACGTCTCTGCGGTGGCTCTAGCAGCTATCACGTCTCCATCTGCGACCTGCTAATAGCTGTGCCCGTAGATCATGCAGGTTATTTGGAGACGTGCTTTAATTCGCCGCTGGCACTCGTGTGCGCTTGGATGCACGCCAGCGGCCCCACAAGGCAAAGACCTTGATCTCAAGCCCACAAAAACAAGCAACTCCTCAGCCAGATCCAGCCTGGCACAGATGCTAATTTGGGCAGCATACCTCTGACGAGCGTGCCTGGCATTCCTTAGGGTGTTTTTTAAATGTGCTGAGTCGTTCCTTTTGTCACTTATAAAGCTTTAAATGTGCTCCTCCGGTATAATCAACTCAGTAGTGTTTAAACAGCATTACAGGAAAGCTCCACCCTGAAGAGGAAGCTGTGAATGAAATATGTGTATATTATAATATTTATTTATTTATTTCCCCCCATATTTGAGTTGTTCTTGCAGTATGCTGTCAGTGATGTCAAGCGTGAATTATTGAATTACACTAGAACCTGTATCCGAGCTTTGGATTCTCACGTGTGTGTGTGTTGCAGGACTTGTCGGGCTCCATAGATGACCTCCCAACAGGGACCGAGGCAGCACTGAGTTCAGCCGTCAGCGCCTCGGGTTCCACCAGCAGCCAGGGCGAGCAGAGCACCACGGCCCAGTCCCCGTTCTCCCCTCACGCCTCGCCACGTCTCTCAAGCCTGCGCAGCGGCCCCTCGCCATCTCCAGTCGGCTCACCTGTGGGCTCCAGCCAGTCACGGTCTGGACCCATATCACCTGCCAGTGTACCGGGTACGATTCAGACACTTTGATTGACGACGTAGTTACTGTTTTGACTAGGCCGCACATCGTTGTACCACAAGGAAAAACTTGTTCGAGATGGAAACCCGGGACGTCCCGCTAACCCCCATACTGGCCATTAAACTGATTTAAAAAGCCTGTTAGCACGTTTGGAGCCACTTTAGCGCCCAGCCTGTCCCTCAGTGTGGGTCGTCGTTAGTTTCAGAGTTTGACAGCTGAAGCCGCGAGTGTCTTGTCCTCGGTCTTTCTGCTCCGGATGTCACTAACGAGGGCCGCAGGAGGCCTTTTTATTCGCCTGTCGATGTTTCACCCCTGCTGGGAGAGCCGGCCTCCATTAGCCTCATAGTGAACAGGCTGGAAAGGACACACACACACAGACACACACTTTTTTATGGCAGCCATTTAACTGCATTAGGAGGTTTGGGATGTTTCAGTAACAAGAGTGTTGCAATTAAATGTGTGTGTGTGTGTGTGTGTGTGTGTGTGTGTGTGTAGGTACACAGATGGCCCCACAAACTCCAGGGAATGTATCAGATGTGGCCTCCCATTCCACCCTCAGTCGGTCGCCCATGTCTCAGGAGAGGGGTGAGTGTACACACACACACACACACACACACACACGCCCCTGCCCCTCTGTTAGCGCTTCAGCAGCAGTAACAGGCCTCCTAATGGTCACTTGTGTATATTTATCATCTCTCTCAGCTATACATGTTCGTCTGCTCTCTCCACACAATTTTCCACCTCCTCTTCAGATAAATGGTCTCATTTGTGTGACATATTAACACCGGTGACGGCTTCATCCGGCGGCTGCTGTCAGGCCCAGTCCCAGTTGGCTCTGATATTTTGCACTGCTCTGACTCATGACATCACATTTCAGCTTTTCTATGACTTGCGGTTGAGCCCCAGCCGTCCTCCTGCCTGGAAATGTGGAAACGTATAGCACACAAGCTGGGAGCGTAAATAAAAGCCCTGACGCTGGTTTTGTTTGACAGACTCTGGGACGAATGAGCTATGGTGTTTAGGATGGACAAAAATATTTGCGAATTTCACATTTAGTGGGCGGCACGGTAGTGTAGTGGTTAACATGTCCAGTCCCGGGCTCGGGTGTTTCTGTCTGGAGTTTGCATGTTCGCTTCGTGCTTGTGTGGGTTTCTTCCGGGTACTTTGGTTTCCTTCCTCAGTCCAAAGACATGCACATTAGTCTAATAAGCTGTTGAAAATTGCCCCCGAGTGTGACTGGTTGTGTGTTGGTCTGGCGAACTGTTCAGAATGTACCCCGCCTTTGCCTAGCGTCGGCTGAGATGGGCTCCAGCCTTCCCATGACCATAAAAGCAGTGAGTGATTCGGCAAATGAGTGAGTGGTGAGTCGTGTTTAGTGCTTAAAGGAATCAGTGTAGTGTGTTTATATTTTGTAGAAGAATTACAGTAACTGGGCGTATGTAGTTGTGGAGTTGTAGTTGTAATGCTCGGTGTAATCTAAGATGAATTATAAGCGGATTAAACAAAGAAAGCCACACTGCTGTTGATATGATGGTGCTTTCTATAAAGAGACACGTGTTTCACATTCATGGAAAGAGTCTCAGGTGTCCGTGCTTTGTAACGGTTATTAAGTTTTCCACTACGGGAACGTCTTCAGGGCCGAGGTGTTAGCACGTCCTGGTTTCTCCGTAATTTGATCAGCTGCGTTTTTGTGTTGCTCAGCTTCACGAGAGGCTGGAACGGCTGTTTCGAACCCTCGAAGGCCGAAATGCCTTTTTCTTAAAGTAATTTTTGCTCCTAATGACAACACAAGCGTCACTTAATTATCCAGAATGTAATACGTTTTTAATACAGTGCCACTTAAAGTACTCCCAAGTCTGTACGTTCCACCCGTAACGTTTTTGTCTCTGTGTGCATTTCCTCACTTAGGATTTGCCTCCAACCTGCAGCGCAGTGGCCCTGGCCCTCAGTTTGGCCCCCAGCAGCCTGGACCCCCTATGTCCCCCCACCCGTCCCCAGGAGGCCCCATGCATCACAGCGTGGGCTCTTACCAGCAGGGTGGCCCCGGGTACGCGCCCCAGGGTGGACAGTACGGCCCTTCAGGTAACAGTCCTTCACACCAGCACCCACCGTTTCAAATGTAATTCGACCTTTAAAATGAGTCTGGAGACACATTTGCCTGTATATGGCCATGTTGTCCGTCTGAACAGGACGCTGAAGTGATCTATCATGCCGTGTGGTGATAAAAAGCCTCGGTTTGTGCTCTCATAATGTCACTGAGCTCCCGTCCGTTTCTGATTGATGCTTCCTGTTGTCCTGCGGTTTCACTCGTTTAACTAGCAGCTGGCGCAAGACAAGAGAAATGCAACTACCCAATGGATGTGCAGAGTTAGCCGAGCGTGGAGAAGCCAAACGGAATATGATTGAATGTTTACTTGTCCGTAAAAAGAATTGAAAATCTGTTTGCTGGAATATTTGTTTCATCCAAACCCGCCATGAGTAATTTATAAAGAATACACATGCATCACTGATCGCACGCATCAATATTCTACTTTTAATAGGGGCAACAGTGTAATTAAAAAAAAATTAAGATATCACACTATTGTACAAAAAAAATTATTCACTTGTTGGTCCTCTAGCAACATGTGAAAATATAAAAAAAAATAATTATAGAGGAGCAGTCAGAGTGCAAGGCACCTCTGCCAGTCACAAGTAGGTTATTATAACTTGGCATAGTTATAACGAAATGTGTTCCCCTAGTGAGCATCAGATTAACATTTTGCTCCATGTTAAAGATTGTCTGGATTTTGAGACCATGGATGGATCACCTTCAAACGTGTATGAGTTGTTTCCAGGCCCAGGCCCCACCCCTCCACCAATTTTTATGGAAATCAGATTAGTTGTTTTTGAGTAATCCTGCGAACAGATAAAATCCTTTAATAAATGTTTCCTAAAAAGCCTTTAATAAATTCCTGCTCCAAAATGTGATGGGTTCTTGGCAGGCCCATACCCCACCCCCCCCACCAATTTTGGTGAAAATCAGTTGAGTAGAAGAAATTTTGCTTAATCATGCTAGAAGACAAAAAAAATATCTCCCATGCCAAGCGGCGCGAGTAAAAATCATCGCCTCCGCCACACAGGTTATGTTTAACCGGTGGTTTGTGTGTGTGTGTGTGTTAGAAGGATTACACAAAAAGTTATGTGTGGATTTTCATGAAATTTCTACCAGAGGCGGGGCTTAATAAGGAAGAATGATCCGGATTAAATTTAAGGGCCAGGAATTCTTTGAAGGATTCTTTAACATTGTGTAATAGGACATTTTCATTTGGGAAGTGTAGTATTACAGTAGGCCCAATAGGGGGACCTATGTACTTTTTTTGGCTTGGCGGAGGTTTGCGGCCTTTGATGCTTTTGTTCCAAAATGAGTTAATTCAGTTCAGGACAGTTGTTGGAGAAATAGGTGTCCACATTTACGCAAGGGTCACTGTGTAGCGTATGTTCAATGCTATTGGCTGCTTTAAACGCCAATCAATGTCTAGCATTCTGTTTTTCTGAAAACACGTAATCATGCAGAATCAAATTATATACTGACATCCTCATTACAGGGACTTGAAGAATCAGAGGTAGCATAAAAATGTGCTCATGCATACGCTGGCTTACATTCCTCTCACGCCTGCGTCTCGTTTACTTTGTAAATTATCTTTAAGAACCGCCCATTCGCCACCTCCTCACGAGTTAAGGTCATCCCTTTGACATTCAGTGAAAATAAAGGACATGAGATGTCATGTCTTGTGTATGGACGAGTCTGGATCTCAGGACCATGCAGAAATCCGGCGTTTCTTTTCAGAATGTAGAGAAGGGTAAGCTGTCAGCCTTATTGTGTTTGGCGTCAGCACTCGCTTTTGTTTTACCCCTCAGTGGAGAGAGATTGACGGAAACGACGCTGACTGCAGATCTGCTCGTCAGCTAGACTTTTTGCTGCACATGTGGCAGGTAGAAAACTCTGAGGTGCAGAGCTGGGGGTTATCTCCAGGTTTCGGAGACGAGGCAGCTGTCCCGATCCTATGTCCCCTGGGCACTGTGGGATTACGGTGACTCAGTGCAGTGCGGCTGAATGTGCCGGAGCTTCTCCTGTAATTGGCAGTGCTCGAGGGCCCGTCATGCTCCGGAAGGATAAAACAGCAGACACTGACGAGCTTGTTAGGGTTTAGGACGCAGAATATTTACAGCGCCGGGAAACAAAATAGCAGCTTCTTGACCTGCTTCATATATTTTTAGAACTCCTGCATGACATCAAAAAGCATTTCCTTCTGCTTTCTGTTCAGGGAAGAGGAAGAGATGCCAGAGCCTCTGATTTCCTCTGGGACTCCTGAAACAGGCAGCTCACCGAATTTGAGCTCTCTGTCTGTATTTTAACAGCTGCAGCCTGAACCAAAAAAAAATATATATATATATATATTCCTGCTCTAATAGAGCCTGAAATGCCGCTTGGCAAATTTCCTTCTATAATAATATGCACATGATTTCACCATTACTACAGGATTCAGTCCACTTCCAGCCACGCTTCATTCTCAGAGCAATCAGCAGCCGGCACTCATGTCTCCCCTGTAGCTCATCAGCAGCAGGCACACCTCATTAAGAAGCGTCTCTCTGCTGACGCGCCGCTCCCACAGTCATCATGTGGAATGTCCGTTCAGCACCGCGCAGACTTGCTGACAAAGTGGCCCTCCGCTACCGCCTCCATCTTGTCTCCTGCAGAGCCTGACGAGTCTTTGTCTGAGTATGAGAATGAAGAGAGAGAAAACTTTCATGCCGTTTTCATGCAGCCTCGTACTCGGGGAATTAAAACCAGTAGACGACAGTCACTTAGTTTAGACAGTGTGTCGCCACTTTTTTTTTTATCCCCCTGGATTTTTTTCACTTGTGTCGGAAATGGCGCAGTTAATATAGACTTTGAGCTGTGAGAAATACTTTCAGTGGTTGAATGCTGGCTTTATTTTGATTAAAAGCAAAAATGTGAGATATCCAGAGTCTCTGATTCTTCTTTTAGCCACGAAATGGAAATCTAATGAAAGAGTTTTATTTAATTTATTATTATTATTATTATCCAAGCGGCTGAAATGAACTTCCCTCACAGGGTGGCGGTTCTCTCCCTGAGAGATGGGGTGAGAAGCTCGGCCATCCGGGAGGAGCTCGGAGTAGAACCGCTGCTCCTTCGCGTTGAGAGGAGCCAGTTGAGGTGGCTCGGGCATCTGATTAGAATGTCTCCCGAATGCCTCCCTGGTGTGGTGTTTCAGGCATGTCCGACCGGGAAGAGACCCCGGGCTCGACCCGGAACACGCTGGAGGGACTACGTCTCTCAGTTGGTCTGGGAACACCTTGATGTCCTCCCGGAAAAGCTGGAGGAAGTGGCTGAGGAGAGGGACGTCTGGACCTCACTGCTTAGGCTGCTGCCCCCGAGACCCGACCCCGGATCAAGCGGAAGAGGATTAAGATATTATTATTATTATTATTATTATTAGTGGAGCTTCAGAGCTCCATGCTTATGCAAATGTTGTAAAGCCATGAGTCCGTGCTCATGGGCCCACACAGGCAACACAGTAAATGTCGGGAAATGTGTATATATCGTGCGCGCTGCCGCCATCGGCGCTGAGTGCACTTGCATTTGCATCTTATTCTCTTACTTTACGTACGTGTACATGTTTCTTTAAACTTACTCATGTAAACATTTTCAGAGCTCCACTTTTGGCCAGTGTTTAAATATTTATGTATATTTTTTCTTTTTAGCATGATTAGCACCTCTAATCTGTATTTATACATGATACATTTAAACCGTTAAGCTTATAATTTTACCGTCTTATAACAAAAGTGCTTTCTGACAACGTTCACTTTTAAAAACATAAACAAAAAAAAACAAACCTATATACACTCCCCAACCAAAAAAAAAAAAAAAAGTCCCACAGTCTAATATGGTGGTGTTCCGCCTTTAGCCTTGATTACAGCGCGAAATCACCACGGCATTGTTTCATCAAAGTGAAGCAACGTCCCGACATTTATTTCCATCCAGTGTTGGGTTCATTTTTCAGAAACTTCTTGAATCGATGAGGGAAAAACTGAACCACTCCATGAAGTCTTCTCCAGCACATCCCGAAAACTTTCAATAGGGTT
>JBCNYH010000017.1:5958411-5978152 GCA_039654325.1 Tandanus tandanus | reverse complement strand
TCCGCTGATAGTGGGGCTTGAACCCCCGACCTTGGGATCAGTAATCCAGCACCCTACCACCAGGCCACCACTGCCCCATCTCCCTCTGACAGCAGTGCAGTAAATAAAGCAGCAGTAATGACCAGAGCATCAATAACTAGTTTAGAGCATGGCTGCTGCATGAAGCTGAACTACACAGGCTTATAACAGGACAAATATTTTCTGATATAAATAAATAAAATAATAAATTAATAAAGAAATAATCATACATCCCCAATCTTTATTATTTTTTTAAATTTATTTTGTTGTTGTTGTTGTTGCAAATGTAATCATTAACAGAGACAAGCTTGGGATGTGCTACAAACCTAAAAAGGTTACTAAAGGATGTGCATATTAATTGCAATCTTTTATAAACATAAAGTACTCGAAGGAAACCCCCGCAGGCATTGGGAGAACATGCAAACTCCATACAGAAATGCCCAAGCCCAGGACCCAAACACAGTACTTTCTATCTGCAAGCCAGACGTACTAAACAATACACACCATGCCACCCTTACAGGGCTAACAACTCAGCAAAATAATCCTTCCCCTGATCATCTTCTAAATTTAGTCATGGCAAATTACCATCCATCAGGCATCTCTCTCCAAACATAAGAACAGCTACCAATCAAGGATGGTCAAAAGCTTTCACATGAAGGCAACCTACTTCACATTGTGGGGCCGATACAATTTTTTTTTACTTGCCAAAGACTTACGGCCTATTGGTTTATCTTTTACACTGACACCTCAAGTCTTATGTGATAAGAATTTTGCATCGACCTTCTTCTTAATTTCTTTGGTCAAAATGGACAGACCAAAGTGCAAAAGTGGAGCTTATGAAATTCTGAGAGAAAAAGCTGAAAGTTTGGGGGCGGCTACCAAAACAAATGTGGGAAAATGTCCCATATGTTTGTGGCAGGGGCTGCAGCAGTTGCCCCTACATCAACATTGGACATGCCAAAGAGTGTAGAACAACAGGCAGCTGATAAAGAGCAGGTAACAACGAAGTCATGGAGCAGACCAGGCATGCCCTGTTCTCAGTGATAAGGGACAGACAGGCATGATAAGGAGCAGGAGAGGGTAGTTCAATCAGTAAGAAAACTTCATGATGGCAGCGAGGGAAGAGGGAGGTGTGCCTTTCTGCATGCATGCATGCTACAATGATGATGGTCATGGTAAACAAAAATTACACCTAAGTGTGGGCGCAATAGAAGCTATTTGGCATTGCATTCTTTGAGGAGGGATTTGCTGTCCATTGTGTGGGGTTCATATGCAACATTTTGTTTCCATTTATATGTTGTACCCACATAAACATGTAGTGGCTTCGTATTGAAGATATTGTACATTTTGCACACTCATTGCACACACTGTACATGTACACACCACTACCTCTGCACTACTGCCACTTCAGTATTCCGTTTAGTATTCTGTATTTATCCTACTGTGTGTGATATATATATATGGTATGTGGGGAAAAATAAAAGGACTACAGTTTTATCCCGACAAGCCTGTTTCGTGGTTGCCCACTCATCAGGGGATTTATCCTATATATATATATATATAGAGAGAGAGAGAGAGAGAGAGAGGAATGTGGGGTTTGATCTTCTACACTGATTGGTGATAATGAAGAACATGATATTCTGGAGATTTTTTTTTGTAGTGCCATGTATGGTGGCGTACTGTCACTCTGAACTGGAACATCTCTTGGCACTCTGTGCAGGTTACGTGGGTTCTTCTACTCTAACTGTGTCTTAATAAAGCTGGCTTTGTGCGCTGGGGCATTGTCATGATGGAATGTGGGGCCTCTTAGTTCCAGTGAAGGGAAACTGTAATGCTGTGGCATATAAAGAAATTGCAGACTATCGTGTGCTTCCAACTTCAGAGAACAACCCAATATGGGTGTGATGGTCAGGTGTCCACATACTTTTGGCCATACGTATGGCTTATCATTTGCATCCAGATATCATCACACAAACCGTGTTGAGTTGTTTAGTCTCAGATTAACTTCTTTACTTCTTCTTCACTGATGTTTGTGCTGCATGGTGTTTTTTCTTCCCAGTTGTAGTTATACAGCCATTCGTTTTGAATTCCCAACACTTTCACATTCGGAAACAAAATATCTGTCCTGTGAAACGGTCTCCAGTCATCACTTCGATATCCTTGGCCTGCTGGGAATATTGTAAAATGATCATTCGTCTGCACAGTTTGAACAGTTTTCTTCTCAGCAGGATCCAAAATGTCCAATTTTCACAGTTTACCCTAGAATCCATGGTACGGCTTTCACGCCGATGGTACCATTATCTGCGAAGTATGAAATCGTTTCAGATAACGCACAATTTCAAGAGACAGAAACCGAACTTCGCATCCAGATACTGCGAAGTGTTTTATTCGGAATCCCAGATGCAGCTCATCACTCATTTCACTCGTTTTCCAAACCACTTAATCCAACCTGGGTGGGTCGTACACCGACACTGGGTGGAGGCGGAGTGCATTCTGAACAGCTGGCCAGACCACCTCCTCACACTCACACAGCCAGTTAGGATAAAGTGCATGTTTTTGGACTGTGGGAGGAAACTGGAGTACCCGGAGGCACGGGGAGAACATGCAAACTCCACACAGAAACGTCCTTGCTTGAGACTTGAACCGAGGACCTTCTCGCTGTGAGGCGGACATGCTAACCACTACGCCACCATGCCTGATCCCAGATTTTTTGCACTTTATCTGCAGAAACAGTGGCGTCAGTGTGCAGGATCCGTTTTCTGATAGCAGCGATCCAGCCTACCAGAAGCGAGCCAATGTCCCACCTGGTATGATATACCAACAAGGAGGAGGAGGAGGAGGCGGCGGCATGGAAGCACGAATGCAGTATGATGCCAACAAGGAGCCCTATGGAGGTCCAAGGAAAGGTGAGTCTGTGTAGTGTAAATCTGTGGGAAATATGAACTTTTATTTCTATCTTTATTGCTGTTCTCATTCCTGTTCCTTGCCATGTTGTGTTGTCAGATATGTCTTAGTATCATCATTAAGGTGATTTGTTGGACAGCGCTGCCCCCTAGTGTCTGCTTTGTGGCATATGTAATGGTGTCATTTATCAAGCACCATTTTCCATTGAACTCTTGCTGGGGGTTGTTTTTTAGTGGGGTGTTTCTAGTGAAGGCTTTTGATAAACAGCCCAAGTTTCCACTGGCTTAAGATCCAAACTGTTACGAACACAACCGACTTTACCATCCAAGATGAAATCTTTTAGTAAAGACAATAATTAATGCACATGAGGTCAGATACGTGTTGTAAAAGGAATGTTATTAGCATTAGCAGTAAATATTCTGTAGCGATTTAGATTGTTGGAGAAGCCCGTGAATTCTTTTTAATTCATTATCTTTTTCTGTTTTCCCCCCTGATAAGTCAGATAAATAAAAGATAGACAAGTGTGATAGCATATTGCCTAACATTATAATTGTGATTAGTTTTGATTCAGCCCCTGGTTTTGAGCTGTTTTGGCTGTGGAATCTGAGGACTTTAAGAATATTGCAGTCTTAACCACAAAAAGTGTGTGTATATATACATATATTTGTAGGTGGTAATGACTCTTTCATGCCAGGGCCAATGCCCAGTAGTGGCATGCAGGACATGTACCCTCGAGGACCTCAGAGCATGGGCATGAGACCCCAGTACCCTTATGGCCAAGGCTTTGACAGAAGGTCAGTAATATTTCACCGTAAGCTACTGGACAACTTGACTCACTTCTGAGTCGAGCTTCATGTCTCCTGCCATGTGTCTTCATCAGGCCTGACCATGCCATGGGCCCAGATGGTGGAATAGTGCCTCCTGGAAATCAGAACAACATAATGCCTTCCAACAGCGATCCAAACATGTACACAGGCAATAGATACCAGCCACATCAGAGGTAAGGGTGACTAGGTTTTACGTGGGTGAATAAGTACCGCCAATCCTGAGTGCCTGAGTGATGCGTGTTCTTTATCTAGGCATGGCCATGATGGTTATGGACAACAGTATCCTCAAGGCATGCCGTACAGCGCACATGGAATGTACCCGCAGCCACAGGTCAGTCTGCTGTTACAGCATTCATAGTCAGACAATTTATGTTATATGGTTTATGAACATTATGGGATTTTTTTGTGCCTCTTTAGGGCTATAAGAGACCTGGGGAAGGAATGTATGGTCCTCCAGCAAAGCGCCATGAGGGTGATTCCTATGGTATGCAGTTCAGTGGCCAGCAGCCGGATATGTACGGCCAGTACAGTGGATACCCGGACCGTAGACCTATGCAGGGGCAGTTCCCGTACCAATATAACCGCGAACGCATGCAACATGGGGGACAGGGTCCTCCTCAGCATGGCATGATGGGCGGAGGACCATCCTCCACCCCCAGTGGGGGACCTCAAGGTAACATGTGGCACCCCAGGACTGATATGGGCTATCCTTACCCTAGCAGACAGGGCCATGGACCTCCATATCCCTCCATGAGCCGATCAGATGACCCAGAGGGCAGGGCAACTCAGGACACTCAGTGGCCGAGTCACCCGGGCCAGCGTCAGTCACCTTATCCTCCCCAGTCTTCTGCTAGCTCCATGCCTCCCATGACAAACCGCCAGCCTCCGTCCTCCTACCAGTCCCCTCCAGCCATGCCCAACCACATTGCCCGTGCTCCAAGTCCAGCACCATTCCCCAGACCCTTGGGAGGTTCCATGTCCCCAAATAAAGCTCATTTGATGCCATCTATGAAGATGCCAAAACCGGGGGTTCCAGGGTCTATGCCAGGTTCTCAGAGTGGTGGTGTTCCCAGTCAAGGCCTCCCACAAATACACAGAGAGGTCAACTTTCCACTGGATTCAGTCGAGGCCACACAGCCGCAGCTAAAACCTCGCCGAAGGTTTACATCCAAAGATATTGGTAAGAGTTCTATAAAATTCTGAGTTCTGAAATATATTTCAATTGTTTCATTAAAAACTACAAAAAGAGTCAAATTTTGCATTTGTACTTTGTCAAATAAACCCAATGGCAATTCACCTGGAGGACCTAGGAATAAACAGTGTCGTCTTCCGATCCTAATCATTAGCTGAGCTCAGTCTTCTTGAACTGTAGATATATTCTTTTTTTTTTTTTTTATGTTTGTTGCCTTATATAGTCTGCTGGAATGTAGAAGTCGCCTCAGAACTGTGGTTACTTTGCAGGGACACCAGAGGCCTGGCGTGTGATGATGTCTCTGAAGTCTGGTTTGCTGGCAGAGAGCACTTGGGCTTTGGACACAATAAACATTCTGCTATATGACGATAACACAGTGTCATCTTTTACCTTGTCACAGGTAAGTTGATAAGGTAGCACAGCCTGGTGCGCATACGTAGTCAGGTCATAATGTAATTCGTTGGTGGCATGACGTTTGTCCCTTGTTTCTCTAGTTGCCAGGTTTCTTGGAACTCATAGTTGAATATTTCAGAAGATGCTTGATCGAGATTTTTGGAATCCTGGAGGAGTATGAAGTGGGAACTGAGGGCCAGAAGACACTTCTTGGCCCGCTCCCAGAACCAGCAGCAAAAGAGGAACTGGAGCATCAGGAGCAGGATAATCAATCGAATACTGAGCAGACAGACAAGAAGCCTGAAGCAGAGTCTCAGAGTTGTGTTCCCAGCAACATGTCTGAAGCAGACCTTCTAGAGAAGGAGCCAGAAGGGGCAGCTGAGCAGGAGACGGATAAACAAAACGAAGCGCGGAAAGAAGATCCTCCTATCACTGAACCCAGGCCCAAGCAGGCTAGCAAGTACGACAGATTGCCGGTGAAGGTGGAGGAGAGAGAGGCATTCGCAGACCTAGTGGAAGACCGATCAGAACAGCTGGGCTTGGCCGAAGAGTTCACAAGCGGCCTATTGCACTGGAAGGCAGGTGGAGGAGACTCCACTGCCCACATCCAGACCTACTTTGATAGAAAATGTGAAGAGACAAGAGCTAAGCCAGTAATGACTATGGACCACGACGAGGTTAGCGAACAAGACGCTGAGGATCCCAGTCAAGAGGAATCATCCCCTAAGCAAGACCAAGAGGTCACTGATAAAAGTCTGGCAGGCATTGCAGATGATACAGGATCTCTACTTGAGACTGTGGCCCAAGAGTCCACCTCACAGAGTCAAAAGAATCATCGCACGATCAGTCTGCTGGAAGATGAACCCCGTTGCTGGGACGAGGCACCACTTTCCACAGCCGAGGACTGGCAGGATGAGCTGGCTAAACGCTGCGTATGCATCTCCAACATAGTGCGTGGGCTGTCCTTTGTGCCAGGTAATGATGCCGACATGGCACGGCATCCCAGTCTGGTGCTCATACTGGGCAAGCTGGTGCTCTTGCACCATGAGCACCCAAAGAGGAAGAGAACACCTCCGACCTACCAGCGTGAAGAGGAGCGAAGTCTGGCTTGTAGCAAAGATGAGTGGTGGTGGGACTGCCTTGGTGCCTTGCATGAGAACACCTTGGTGACCTTGGCCAACATTTCAGGGCAGCTTGATTTGTCAGTCTACCCCGAGAGCATCTGCTTACCCATTCTGGATGGGCTTTTGCACTGGATGGTTTGTCCGTCAGCCGAGGCCCAGGACCCTTTCTGCACGGCGAGCGGCTTCTCCTCTCTGACGCCCCAGAGGCTGGTGCTGGAGTGCTTGTGCAAGCTGAGCATCCAGGACTGTAATGTGGACTTGCTGTTAGCGACACCACCATTCAGCCGCCAGGAACGCCTCTTTGCGACGTTAGTGCGTCACGTTGGTGAACGTAAAAGCCAGGTGTGCCGGGAGATGGCCGTAGCCGTCCTCGCCAACTTGGCACAGGGTGACCCTACGGCAGCCCGGGTCATTGCACTTCAGAAGGGCAGCATCGGGACACTGATGGGCTTTTTAGAGGACAGTCTTGCCATGGCACAGTATCAGCAAAGCCCTCATAGCCTGCTTCATGCGGGACATCCAACCCACCCAGAGCCACCTAGCATCAACATGATGTGCCGGGCTGCCAAAGCTTTACTGGCGATCGCTCAGGTTGAGGAGAACCGACCCGAGTTTGTGTTGTACGAGAGCCGTCTGCTGGATATCACGCTGTCGTCCGTGCTGAACTCTAGCGTGGCAGCCATCTTGTGTGAGGTGCTGTTTAAGCTAGGGCGCTCGTGACACAAGCGCTAGGCTGGCAGCGCTGAAAATCAGTGGGACAGGCCACAAAGATCGAGATTGTTGGTGTTATATTTTTATTTAAATAAAAAAAAAGACAAAAAATGTTTTTACTTACAAACAATTATATAGAGAATATATATATAGCTCCTCTACCCCCCGTTTGTTTTTTGCTATTTTCATTTTGGATTTTTAAATGATTTTAATACAAATATTTAATATTTCATGGTGTTGTTTTCTATTCTTTTTTTTTTTTAATGCTTTGTTTTGTGTTTCTTTTTCATTTATGTTTTAACCAAAGTTGGCATCTGATAGATACTGTTTATTAGTTTAAAGAAAAATTGCGCTTACGATTTTTTTTTTTTTTTTTTCATTGTTTGTGGCTGTTTCTAGTGGGATTTGTTTATTTGGGGATGCACATTTTATTTAAATTGTGAGATGTGTTGTAGATAGAACTTCTCTTGCAATGTGTTAAAGAAAAGAAAAAAAAAAGAAAACACTGATTTTACTCAAGATATACATGTATCCAGCTCTGAAAAGCATTGTGCAATAGGGTGTAGATGGCTTGTCGGAGGGGAGATTACCAAATGTGAATGACTCTTTACCACAGGCAATATTCAAATCTGATAGCCAGTATTGCACTGCGTAGCCACACCAGTATGTGAGGGTAAAGTGAGAGCTGGTTTTTAAACTTCCTTGCTTCCACCAGTATGACCATTAGACCGCAGGATCAACAGTCTGAACGGAAAACGGAACTCTAAAGCGCTTCAGTTACCACTTCTCTTCATTCAACTTACGGGCTGATTTGTGTATATATGAGCTGTATATTAAACAGGCCCTTTTCTTTCTTTCTTTATTTCTCCAAGAGATGTGGTATTATACAAAGTGATGGTAGTCAATGCTAATTAGTAACAACAACAGTTTGAAAATGAAATTTTCATCGCCGTCTTCTGTCGAGGGTAGTCTGCTGTTGTGTAGGACGTTCCTGCGTGGACTGTACCACACGCAATTCTGTAAAACGGATAGGAACAGGTTCCTCAAATGGCCTTGGATGTCTGGCTTTAAATTAAACAAATAAATAAAGACACAGGCTCAACGGGGAAAAAAACTAAAGAAAAGTCAGTCGGTGTAACTGTAATCCAGCAAAATCTGAAGTTAGCCCAGAAGTGACTTGAGCAACAATTCCAATGAAAATGTACAACTCTGTGAACTTTTTTTTCCTCATGCCGTATGATTTGATGAACATTGTTTATTAGTATAAAGTCTTTATACTACATGTTCCTCATGTTAAAGTAAATGTACATGAAATCTGGTTGAGCACTGTGAAGGTGGTTTTTGGGTGCATTGTCTATTTCGAAGCCGTACATGAAGTCTGGATCGAATATAATCCTGAAATTCTACACATTTCTCGGAAAACACGTTTCCTGAGGCGCCGTGGTAACTTATTGTCACTCTGGCAGAGGATAAAAGATTGTGGGTGCATTCGGTGACTCAGACATCTGACTCAGATCCTGAATGCTTTGAAAAATTACGTCATGTGCTGGAAAGAGAAAACAACTGAGCTTTTGGATGTCCAGAACTTCGCCAAACAGATTAATCATGGATAAATCACAGAATAACAGCACAATATTCCTAAATGATTCGTGTTGCCAGTAATGCAGATGCTTAGCGGCCGGCTGCTCCGACTTCAGTGTTACAGACCTCTCTGCTTACACTAATTTCATTAAAATAGTCACATGTTGCTTTTCTGGAGCAATCTGAACACAGCTTCCTTTCTCACTTTGAACCAAATGTTTTTTTTTCCCCACAAATAGCCTGATTTAATCTTGCAGACAATATTTTTGGAGAAGCTTTTTTTTTTTTTTTGTGGCTGATCCAATCAGGCTTTTGTCAAAACCTGACTTCCTGCTTGAATATAAGTTTCCATTGTGAGCAACATGTGATCATCTAATAACGTTTTCTGTAGCTATAATCATCCTACGCCAACTGCAATGTTAAGACTCCGACTGCACTTATGGAAGTACGTGACGCCGCAGGTTATTGACGTGGGTGTGTGAGACGTGAAACGACGTTTTGAAGAAAGGCTACAAAAATTGCCCCTTTGCCCTGTGCTTTCTTCACCATGTTGCTTCATTTTGATTATAAAAAAATGTGAACACCACGCCAATCATAACCGAGATTGGACACGAAATGGGGAAAAAAAGCAACCCTAACCCTTCCGTCCACTCAGTCATGCACAAGAATTCCACTTATTGTATGATTTTAACACCACCAACCCCCCCAAAATGTTTTATTTAAATTTTACTGCCTAAAGGAATTGTGGGACACCATCACCTTTGAAAAATCCACGTATCCACGTTAGTCTATGTGATATAAAAGAAGCACTGAAGCACCTCACCTTATCATTTAATGAATTTATCCAGCTGTAATCAGGGCTGCTACTAAAATACTTCCAGGTCATTTTACTCAGTTAAGAATCTTCCTATGCACAACTATTCTTCCGCAGCCTTACTCTTTTGCTGTGTGCGTCATTATACTGGAGCAGGAATCTTGGATATTTGAAGAGTTGGTCCAGGAGATTAAGCTGCGATTTCTGTTTCAAAGGTTTCACAAATACAACACTCAGGCTTAGTTTCATACAATATTTAATATTTCACACCAGAAACCAGAACTTGTGAAGGACCAGTTACTAAATTCACGTTTTGCAACAGTCTGAAATGCAATCAACGTGACTGGAACTGGTATTTCATTTTTGAATACATTGTCTGCCTGTACTTGGACCCCTGACCACCACACCTATACATTTTTTTTTTTATTCCTTCCCAGACTTACCACTACGTTTAAAGCAGGCATTTGTTGGTTATGGCTCATATGCTGTACTATTACAATTTCCCTTCACTGGAACCAAGATGCCCAAACCTGTTCCAGTACCCCTGTACATAAAGCAAGCTCCATGAAGACAAATCATGTTGGAGTGAAAGATGTCGAGGGTCCTGCACAATGTCTTGCCTTCATTTTGACTCTACACTATGAACTGGAACGCTGATTGCTCTCGTGGCTACGAATGCCCACAGCCACGCTGTCAAATCGAATTACCAGAAGACTGACAATTATAGCAAAAGGGGACTAATCACAGTATGCACATGTGATCTGGTCAGGTGTCCGAATACTTTTGACCACATAGTATGTGTTGCCATTCTGCATCCGGGCTACAGCCCAGCAGTCGACACACACACACACACACAGTGTGTGTAATGAAGCCAAAAAGAGTCTTTTCTCCAGCCCCTAAAAGTCTCAGGGTCAGAAGTGGAAGGAAACTTGATCCTCATCTGTCCTGGCAGTCTCTTCACAGGTTTTCCCTCCAGGGATCTGACATGTAAAGCTCTCTTCACCGCCACATCAGTGATCATTTTGACTTAAATAGCGAGTCCCAGTCGAGAGGTGCTGCGTTTGCCTGAACATCTTCGTTTTTTTTGATGGAAGGAAAGATGGACTGCATTTTCTCCCGAAATTCCACTAACTGCAAAAGAAGCATCGAGCTGCGATTAAAACGCCCAGCATTTAGGAGGAAACTTGAAAGTCAGATATGATACACACTTACACTTTGAACACCCAGAGCTTTCCACACTGTGAAGGTGAGAAGACCGACTCCGCACCAGGCATACAGAGAACCCCACCCGAGCGCACGCAGGGCTAAGGACGCACCGCTTTCAGGTACTGCTGCTGTGCCCAGTACACCCTAAACACAGGAACGCACAGCCTGCAGGTCACATGGTTTAACCTGTAATCATTCTGGACTCAAAAAGTGCATTTAAAACCTCTACAGATGCGATTTTTGTATTCTTAAAATTGTTAAAGCGTGTGCTAAACAAACAGCGCTGCTAATCAGACCAGGGGATGGAGGTGAGTATGAAAAATATGCGTAGGGAACGTCTTGATGAGGCTTAAAATGGAGTTGCTTCTGTGCTGCTTTCTTTCTAATCAGATTTACTGCAGCGGTTGTTTATTCTAGGAAAGAAAACGATTAGATTCTTCAAAAGACGGCTCGGGTGGCTACAAAAATAGAATCACATAATATGATAAACTAGGAAAGTAACAAGGAAATCAAGGTCATTAGCTACGGTTTAAGTGACACCAGCACTGAGAGAGAAACAGGAGCCCGTCCTTCCTGAGATGGTCCTCTAATCAAGTTTAAAGAAACTCCAGAACGCTCGAATCATCCGTCATGTTTCCACGACTCGCTCTCTCTCACATGCAATGAATCTAACTGCAGCTGAAGTGGTGTGTTTACAGAGAAACTCTGGGTTTAAAATTAGATGGAAAAGATGGTGACAAAAACGAGTATTGTTCCTCTGTGAGCCTATAAACTAATTCAGTCCAACTCCCAGCACTAACGAAGGATTTACGCAATTCCTATTACGCTCCATGGGGAGGACAAACACAACAAAACAGCTGATAATGAGGGCGAAGATGATTTCTGGGCTTTTGTAACCTATATATAGTAGGTAGCTAATAAATTAATTAGCGGTTAGCAAGACAGCCCTTTTATGTAAAAACCCACACAGCCTACAGTTCTTAAACTCCAGCCTGGAAATGCTCGCATCATCCTGAAACACGAAGTGTACAAAGCACACAGACTCAGTGGGCAGCACTGCCGCCTCACAGCGAGTTTGGGATTCGAATCTCCACCAGGCGTCTTTCTGAGTGGAGTTCGCATGGGTTCCTCTGGGTACGCCGGTTTCCTCCCACAGTCCGAAGCTGACATGTACAATTAGGTAAATTGGATACACTAAATCACCCCTAGGTGTGAATGGGCTTGGCAAGAAATCAGCTGGGATTGGCTCCAGTTTTCCCCTGCGACACCTAGGTGTGAATGTGTGTGTTGCTCTGCGATGGTCTGGCCTTCACCCAGTGTTGGCTGAGATAGGCTTGAGCCTCCCTGCGACCATAATACGATAAAGTGATTTGGCAAATGAGTGAGAGAGTGAGTTGAGCAATCTAAAAAATAACAGACAACGCCCATGTTGCCCTTTATAGCTCTAAACTAAAAAGCTAACTGTTCTTTTTCTCCCTCTCGGTCAACTTCCTACAGTATGAATGAGTAATCTCCACTGCACACATCTGACTCAGAGCTCCAGGACACGGTGCAGCTATACGACGCAGTTACGAAAGAGACGCAGACGATGGTTTCGAGATCTACCGGATGAAGGATTTGAATCTTAAGGTGGTGATGCGTTTGCACAGACTGTAGCGATGAGGAGGCGAAACATCTTGACAGGCTAAATCACTCGTTTCATGTACCACTGGTACCACTCTCGGGTAGTTTATCTGCGTTTATAGGAAACTGTTAACCCAAAAAATAAATACATAAAAACAGTCCATCCATTTGAATATACACTGATTATTTTATTGCTAACTCATTCCTCACACCCACAAACTAAGACTTACGAATCACCTTTACGCTCTTGGACGTGAAAACACAAGAGAAGGTTCAATGTTACATATACCTACATGTCTGAAAATGTGCATTTGTGTAAACGTTCCTACCTTATTAAACCACTCAGGGCTCCTTTTCTTAGCCAAAGCAAGGGTCGAGCCGAATCCAGCGATCATACCTGCAGTAGCCACGGTCGTCAGAAACGCACCACCTGAAAGGAAAGACGAAGGACTAAAATCCTACACAGCAGTACTGCAATTTACAAATCAAGGCAAGTTTGTATGGACAAAGATGGTAGCATCATGAGAGTCTCTGAGCATTTTTTTGCTACCAATCCTTCCAAGACATGTTTCCCAGTCTACCACAACATTAACCGCCACGCCACTGATGCCCTTATATCTACATAATGAGACCGTTTTATCTCTGGTGATAAGATTCTCATTCAACACATTACAGGACGAGGAAACTTATTAGCATAATTAGGATGTACGTTCATTTCATTTTCGGCCACTATGGTGAACACGTCTGCCTTACAGCAAGAAGGTCCCGGGTTTGGCGAGGGCGTTTCTGTGTGGAGCTTGCTTGTTAATAGGGTTAACAGAAATTATTCACACTATATATATATATATATACATATACACATATAGGGCGGCACAGTGACGTAGTGGCTAGCACATCCGCCTCACAGCAAAAAGGCCTGGGTTCGTTTTCCAGCTCAGGCGTTTCTGTGTGGAGCTTGCATGTTCTCCCTGTGCTTGCGTGGGTTTCCTCGGGGAATTCCGGTTTCCTCCGACAGTCCAAAAACATGCACATTAAGCCTATTAGCTGTTCCAAATTGCCACTAGGTGTGAGTGTGAATGGTTTTGTGTGTGTGTTTGTCCCGTGATGGTCAGGAAAGCTGTTCAGGATGTACCCCATCTTCGCCAAGTATCAGCTGAGATAGGCTCCAGCCTCCCACAACCCTAGTAGGATTAAGCAGCTTGGCAAATGAGTGAGTGAACCTGCTTTATCCTTGCGGTGTGTAGCTCGCCAGACTATCACTGGACCAACCCACACACACACACACACACACAAAACTATTCACACTCACACCTAGGGGCAATCCGAAACAGCCAAGTAGCCTAACATGTATGTATTTGGACTGTGGGAGGAAACCGATGTACCCAGAGGAAACCCACACAAGCACGGTGAGAACATGCAAACGCCACACAGAAACACCCTCACCTGGCATGAGGCTCGAACCCAGGACCTTCTTGCTGCTAGGCGGACATGCTAACCGCTATACCACCGTGCCACCTGTAGTGTATGAGAGTTGGTGGAAACATGCAAACCTTAAAGCGATTATTGATTACAGAATTTTTATTGCTGTTTGACCGACCTGTTGAACTTTACAGTTAGATTTGAGACGCCATGTTATTGAGAAGACGTAGTGGTTAGTATGTCCACTTCACAGCAAGAAGGTCCTGGGTTCGAGTCCCGTGCTCGGTCGTTTCCGTGTGGAGTTTGCATGTTCTCCCCATCCTTGTGTGGGTTTCCTCCGGGTACTCTGGTTTCCTCCCACAGTCCAAAGACATGCACTTTTTCCTAACTGGCTGCTCCAAATTCCCCCTAGGTGTGTGTGTGTGTGTGTGTGTGTGTGTGTTGGTCATGTGATGGTCTGGTGAGCTGTTCAGGATGTACCCCTCCTAGTTTCGGCTGAGATAGGCTTCAGCCTCCCCGCGACCCTAACAGGATTAAGCGGTTTGGAGAATGCGTGTTATAGAGAATGTGGGATTGAGCTAGTCAGTTATAAACGCCCAGTTTAAAGCTAGCCCGCTAGCACCATGTCATGAACATTATGGAATAAAATTTAACCCCGAGCTGCTCGTTATTCCTGTAGAACAGAACTCGGCGACTCTTCGGAGTTTAAACAGTTTAATAGTTACCTTTTAACACTTGTAATTTAGCCTCGTCCACGCTGTCATTCCCAGCAGGAGGTGTGTTGACATTCAGCTTCTCGGCTGCCATCTTGACTGTGTCTCTCTAAAAGGAGACCGGGTGGAAACACGGCGGAACCTTTGTTTAAAGACTAATTTCTGCCTGCCTTTTTGGCTTTGAGTACTTTTAGATATTGAACTCAAAAGGCAAACAAACAACTTATTAATATATGACAATAAATATTGATAATAATAATAATTTAACTATTGTTATTATTATTATTATTATTATTATTATTATTATTATTATTATAGTTCATTTTACCAGTACCTTATAAAATAAATTACTATATATAACTAGAACATACAAAAAAAAAAAAAAAACACCTTTGCCAGAGTTATTAAATGTTCTGTGGGGCACAGTGGTGAAGTGGTTACGCCTCACAACAAGAAAGTCCTGGGTTCGAGTCCTGGGCTGAGTGTGAATGGTGTGTGCGGTGGCCCTGCAGTGGTCTGGTGAGCTGTTCAGGGTGTACCCTGCCTTTGCCCAGTGTTGGCTGAGATAGGTTCCAGCCTCCCCAGGACCTTAGTAGAAGGATTGAATTTTTATTAATTTGGTTTACAGTGCTATTTGCTAATTCTTGTTTTAAAAATGCTTCTCCAGCATTTTATACCCTGTATATGAACTCATTTCACAGGAATAAAAAAACCCAAATAATGAAACACAAATCTTTTCATTTTTAAGCATCGTTTTCTTTTTCTAACTAACACAGAAAATACATCCTGGTAATGGTATTTAATGCCTAATGTCTGAAGAAACTTTGTCATACAAAAAACTACCTGTCATGACTGACAGATAATATTCACACTATGTATATATATATATATAGATATATAGGGCGGCACAGTGGCGTAGTGGTTGGCACATCCGCCTCACAGCAAGACGGCCTGGGTTTGATTCCCAGCTCGGGCGTTTCGGTGTGGAGTTGCATGTTCTCCCTGTGATTGCGTGGGTTTCCTCCGGGTACTCCGGTTTCCATCCACAGTCCAAAAACATGCACAGTAGGCTAATTGGCTGTTCCAAATTGCCCCTAGGTGTGAGTGTGGGTGTGAATGGTTGTGTGAGTGTTGGCCCTGCGATGGCCTGGCGAGCTGTTCAGGGTGTACCCCGCCCTCGCCCAGAGTCGGCTGAGATGGGCGCCAGCCTCCCTGCAACCCTAATTAGGATCAAGCGGCTTAGAAAATGAATGAATGAATGTGTGTATATTATATATATAGTGTGTGTGTGTGTGTGTGTGTGTGTGGCTCAAACATCTCAATTTAAACGTCTCCAAATCTGACTTTGTGGCTGAATCCCAAATAATTCCTTGTTCCCTATATAGGGTACTGTGCGGCTGTGGCTCTGGAGTCCTACCTAGTGTATATGTTTATTATGGAGCCTATTGGGATTCAGCCCATTTTCTTCATTGTGGGCTGTGAGAGTAGGCTGTGTGTATGTGGAGTGTCGCTGTTTGTACACAACACAGGATGTTTTTAACCGGAGGACTCCGCAGTACAACCTCCTTTCAGTGGTTTTATAAATAAAATGAGTGTATTTCTCTATATACGGGGGGAAGAAGGATGGGAGGCGCCTGGAGGGAGGTCTGCGCTCCTGAGCCGCAGGTTCGAGATGGGATTTGGGAAGTACAAGCTGAGTTGAAACAGAAGCCTGTGTGTGTTACAGACATCACAGGCATCTTCATGTAGCTCATCATCGGTGAAGCATCGTTTTGTGAGCAGCCATCAACGGGGAGAGAGACATTTTTGCAGCCTGGCTGATATGATGAATGAATCGCAGACGGAGATCAGACGCAGATCAGACAGCGGATGTAGGAGGACACTAGAAGGACGGGGGGGAAGCGGTTCCGATCTGGAATAAACAGCGAGGTCTGTGCATGGATAACCAGTGTCATATCTTCACTTCACACAGGTACCAATGCCAGAAATGGAGAACCCTGATATCCAGATCTGTCTTAGAATTTCTCTGTTATTTCTACAATTATTCCTCCTCTAGATTTTCTCTCCAGTCCCAGGTGTCCTCCTCTAGCTGCTTAGATCCTAATGGACATCAACACACTGGATTATAAAGCATCAATCAAAGCATGAGAGTTGGATTCATCTCTCTCTTCTGGATTTTCTTTAATGAATTAAGGAACTGAATGTCTGTCTGTACTGTAGATGTCATTAGTTCACTGAATCCATTCATCAGCCTGAATCTAATATCGACAGAAGGAGAGCACTCTGGTCATCTCTTTGGCTCTATCTGTTTTGTCCATCTGTTCATCAGCAGCGATGCTTTTCCACATAACGCCTCTGCATGCAGACGTTCTGGCGTTTTACTCTTTTAAATCAGGTGTTTGTTGAGGAATAAACAAGACCCGAGACATGCATCTGGGACTGGATGAGAGCAGGGAATGCCAGTACAATCAGATCTGCACCCATCATAACTCCTCGTCCATGGAAACGCCGCATGGCAAGAAGAGAAGAGTGAAGAGAAAGTGGCAGGTCTTCCCAGGCCGGAACAAGTTCTACTGCGATGGACGGATCATGATGGCAAAGCAGTCCGGAGTGTTCTACCTCACCATGGCGCTGATTCTGGCGACCAGTGGGCTGTTCTTCGCATTTGAGTAAGTGTTGAGTAATCATGGGAATGAGGAGACACTGTGAATGTCCTACATGTGGTCCTTGTTAGTTTTCATTGATAATCAGAGTGATGTGGTGAGTGTCTACTTCACTCCAGCACCAACACACAGATGCTGCTCTGTACCATGACATGTTTCTTAAAATTAAATGAAGGGCTAGCCTTCCAAACTGTACCGTTACACATGAACATGTGTGTATTTTCATTATCAGGAGGTGGTGCTTATATTTCCGAAGTTGCAGTCTGACAAAATCCGTTTGATAGTTTGCATTGGCCAGTTTGAAAACACTGCTGTTTCGCTCTTGGGAGTGCGTGAAATCGTAAGAATAAGACAGGAATTCGTCAGTTCATAAGACAAGATAACGGCAAAAATAACAGTATACAGATATTAAACTGACAAGTCAGATATCAACTATTGAACTTCTGAATAAAATAGAACTAGGCACGTCTACACATAATACAAGCTTCTGCTTACATTCATCAGACAAACATCAGCTCATTTACATGAATGAGTGGTATAACCCACTGTTATTCATATGCAAATCACTTCAGTGTTTACCGCTGCATCATGTGTGACTTTTCTCAGTACAATGTCGCCCCCTGTGTGCGAATTTGATACTTGTTTTTTTCCCCCTTTACAAGAAGTTAGTAATAACAATAGGGTGTCATGATGTGCAAAGTTGTATACGATGTATGGAAGCTTGACTTAAGTTTCCATTTAATGCTGTATTTATAAACCACTGATTCTTAGATACCTCCATACACTCCTAAAAATGATTCTGCTTGTAGCCTTTTCTAATACATAACCACTCACCTATAGGGTACTCCGTAGAACCTTTAAGTGCCGACAGAGGTCCAGTGTCTTCCCACATAAATGGTAAATGAATGATATAAAGATTTCTACACCACTACACTCAAAATAATGTTCAAGTCTTGAGCCCTTAAGGTTTCTTTGGTTTGGCCCTCTGGGAGAACCTTTATTTCAGCGTTCTATATAAAACTTTTTAGTTCTCTCAGAGAGCCAAACCAAAGAACTTGGTGAAGAATTCCCAATTCATTAGTCTTTTTATATAGATAGAACATATAATCATAAAAAAAAAGGTTGATTCTAGAACCATTAAGGCTCTTCAGTTGTATCTCTGCAGGAAATCTTTAACATTCCATGCAGGATGCTAAAGTCGAGGATATCCCTTCTAGCAAGCGTTCTACGTAGAACTTCATTAATAAGCTATATGCTTATTGTTACCTTTTCTGTTGCAGAACCACTTAGCTGTAGGGTTCTCTATATGACCTTAAGAGTTTCCACACAAGTACAACTTTAGAAGCCTTTAAGGTTCTAGGTTCAGGAATCTTTTTTTTTTTAAAGTATGCTTCATTTATAAATTGATCATACGGGGTAAGAAATAGTAATGTTTATTTTGTTGACCATCTGGAAGAACCCTTATTGTAGTGTTTTCCGTGAAAGAAAAGGTCCAAATTTAGAGCCTTGAATGTTTCTCTGATGAGACCATTTGGGAGAACCCTTACTGCCTTACAGTAGTATCAAATCTACAACCCTGAATATTTCTTTTGGTCTGTAGTGTTCTGCAAGGACATTTTAAGGGTTCTTCAACAGGGCCGAACCAAAGAACCCTTCAGGTGTATAGAAACCACAATCTCATACTCCTTATAGTCCTTTAATCTTAGGCATATTCTCTTCTAAAATGTTACATCTAAAACCTTTGTTACTTCAGAATTGTCCCTCTGCAGGAACTCTTGAACATTTTATGCAGACCGTAACAGTTTATCTCCCGAGTGATGCCCTATAGTCATGGAACATGGAATGAATGGTTGTCTCGTGTCCAATCCGGTGTCCACATGTGTCCACCACAGGAAACCTAATAAGGCTGCTGTGTCGCTGAGTTGATGCTGATTGGCTGTTATGTATTGCTGACAAGTATGATGACAGGCAGCAATTTAAAAAAAACAGATTTATTATTTATATTATTATTATTAATAATAATGAAACCGACACCCAAAAATAGTGGCTCATACACCAGTGCTCAGACTTGCACAGAATAAAAAACAGAATCTAACTCAGGTAGGAAGACAATCTTGCAAGTAAATAAATGTTCATTAAGCAAATACCAAAATCAGAAGCTTGACAGAACATGAACTTGTTTAACGGATAATTAAACTGACAAGACAGGGGATACAAATGAACACCGAAATCAGAAAGGTGGTGAAAAGCAATCAAAGCCTCGGACACCTATCAAGAAACATCTATCAGGAGCTCCCTTTTTAGGTAGTGCCTAAATCTACATACTGATAAAGGATGTCCTTTAAGAAATATTTCCAAGCAGAATTTCTTTCAAGGTGACCCACCTGGTGCTTCGTGTGGACATCATAAGTTTGAATCCCGATAATGCCATAGCCACCTGGTGGATGAAGAGAGCATAATTGGTTGTGCTCTCTGGGATATTCAATTCAATTCAGTTTTATTTGTATAGCGCTTTTTACAATTGACATTGTCACAAAGCAGCTTTACATAGTA
>JBCNYH010000017.1:5941824-5958311 GCA_039654325.1 Tandanus tandanus | reverse complement strand
TGAGAACTCCAGCCAGCATCAGCACACCAGGACAGACCACAGGACTCACAGAGCAGAAGGATCAGGAGGATCAGGATATGCTCTTTGTTCCCTGTCAGTCAAAGAGACACTAGCCAATCATGTGTGTCTGTGGGCTCATGTGTATGAAGGTGAGCAGATAGTGCTTATCTCCAAGTGTGTCACATCACACCTGCCATTTACAAGTTAGAAAAAAAGTGGTATGAAAAAATGTGGTCAGCTTGGAGGTAACACTTGATGACCTTCGTTCTGTTCAGTTGGCAGCTGTTGTGTGATAGAGGAGAGATGTCTAATAGGTGGGAATTGGCTATGACTAAATTAGGGAGAAAAATAGTATAGTATGTAGATGGAAAGGGGCAAAATCCTCACTCTGACCCAACCACAGGTTCATGCAGATACGTAGATACGCAGAGACGCAGATACAGTGGCTTACTGGCAGTCCTGGGATTTAAACAAATAATCTTCTGGTCACTTTATAATACTTGTGTAATTTATAGAGAAGCCCCAAATGCCCCCTGCCCCCTCCATGAGTAAAGTACATGAAATATAGCATGAAATGGTGATTTTCACACCACTACCTTACATCTGTAGCCGTTTAAAAGTGTGGCAGAATTCAGGATGGTTGTAGCAGTAGCAGTTGATAGTAGTAGAAGTTTACGCCAACATTACATACAAAACATTATAAGGGAACCTCACACTTTTTGAAGGTGTGGGTGTTGAAGGTGGAGATTTATTGCCAACTATTTTACTGCCACTTCATGTCGAGGCTTCAGTTTTTATAGACTTCAAACTTCACTGGTGGCTTTTCCAGACACAGATCCCCTACTTTTAACTTCAGTCTTTGGATCGATTCTGTGTTTAAAGTGAATGTTAACACTGACACTCATAATTGTTTATCTTTTAGTAAAGAAACCCACACTAAGGGCAGTCACAGATTTAAACTCGTTGAACCTTGCTGTAAGGAAGATATTTGTTTTTTTTTTTCCGAAAGAACTGCGAGAGACAGACATTGCAAAAACATTTCATCCTTGAATGGTTTTAAGAACGCTATTTAGAATAGATTGTAATGTTCAGTTATTTACTTCTATTTATTTTGTCAGTCGTTAATTCTCTAAGTCGCTTAATCCTAATTAGGGTCGCAGGGAGGCTGGACCCTATCTCAGCCGACTCTGGGCACACCCTGAACATTTCGCCAGACCATTGCCGGACCATTTATATATTTTAGTATTTTTATTTATTTATTTTATATTTATTTAACAACTGATGTGATACCTTGTCAGTTTTATCAACTTAATAAAATGATGATGATGATGATGAATGTGAGTATGAAGGGTTGTTTGTGTCTGTGTTAGCCTGGCATTAGATTGGCGACCTGCCCAGGGTGTACCCCGCCCCTCGCCTGGAGTCAACTGGAATTGACTCCAGCTTCCCAGCAGTCCTGATGGATAAGCTGTATAGATAATAGTGGCATGGATGGCAGGCTGGCTAGATGGATGAGTGGATGGTTGGAGGGAAGGATATATGGCTGGAAGCATGGATGGATGGATGGTTAGCTGGCTGGCTGGATGAATGATGGGTGGATGGATGGAGGAAAGATAAATGGATGGAGGGATTGATGGATATAGCAGTGGATGTATTTTTCATCAGATTTCAGATTTCAGGGTATGAACTAAACTGTCTTTTTTCTGGAGATTTTTTTAATGTTATATGCAGATATGTAAAACAAAACAGACTAGTTTAGAGTGAAAGACTTAAGCTCTGATTTCGCAACCTTCGAGTCACTCTGCATGTGAGATAAGATAGGAAACATAAAGGATTTGATATTTGATGATACAAGTATGATGTGTGGGACTTAGTTTCCTGTGTCCTCGTCCTCCACACAGCCCACTTCCCACAACTTTCATAACACGGCACTCCCGTCTTCTTGTTTCCTTGGTAACAGTTTTCTCTCCTGCTTCGAAACAGACAATGTCTCCTAGGAAACAGGAGGGCACCAGGCCCATGGTTCGATGTGGTACCCTACAGCTGCTTTGTGCTATTTTAAATAGTAATAAAAGTCCAATAAATTGGCTCCTCATGCTATTAGAGGCAGCACTTAGTGCTGAGATGCAGAACACTGCAGTACTTGTGTTCACTGGCGGACTTTGTAAAGTGATAGCAATTAAAATAGCTGCGGAATTTGCAGATTATTTTCTAACTGGTGGCACTACAATACAGAAACCGGCGGCACGGTGGCGTAGTGGTTAGCATGTCCGCCTCACAGCAAGAAGGCCTGGGTTTGATTCCCAGCTTGGGTGTTTCTGTGTGGAGTTTGCATGCTCTGTCCGTGCTTGCATGGGTTTCCTCCAGGCACTCGGGTTTCCTCCCACAGTCCAAAAAACATGCACAGTAAGCTAATTGGCTGTTAAAAATCGCCCCTAGGAGTGAGTGTGAGTATGAATGGTTGTGTGAGTGTTGACCCTGCGATGGCCTGGCGAACTGTCCAGGGAGTACCCGTCCTCACCCAGAGTCGGCTGAGATGGGCACCAGCCTCCCCGCAACCCTAATTAGGATCAAGCGGCTTAGAAAATGAATGAATGAATACAGAAACCGGCTCCGCTCTTTATAGCATGTACCATTGTCCTTCCTTCTATCATAAATCATTTCTTCTTGGTTGAGGTCATCATCATCATCATCATCATCATCATGATTATCCTCATATGTTTTAGGTCAGTTTTTGTTGCTGCCGAGATCAGAAAAAAGATAATGGGTGAAATTTTTCATAAATGTAAATGTGAGCTATAAGATAATATAATGTTTAAATTAGGTTTAAATATTACATCGTACTATCAGCTCCACCCACACGGCAGTTAATATTACAATACGTGTCTCTAAGCCCATATTAATTACAGGACCCCAAAAATTCCTTTGAAACTTGTGATCTGTAATTAATATCACATCGCACAAACTATATGGACAAATGTTTGTGGACCCATGACCATCACATCCATATGTGGGCTTCTCACGTGACGTCATGCCTTGTTGCTGAACGAGTTCAAATCCCCACAGCTAGTGAAAAGCCTCCTCAAAAGAGTGGAAGGTACAAGAACAGCAATAATGGGACCAACTCTATGTTTATGCCAATGCTATTACAACCCCAAAATTGCGTAAAATGGGGATATCTGATTATCTACAGTAGATAATGTTATCAAAAGATTTCAAGAATCTAAAGAATCTTCAATTCAATATTGGATGCCTGTGATCTTCGAGACCTCAGGCAGCACTGCATTAAAAACAGGTATGATTCATGGATCTCTAGGAACAGGGTTGGTGACCACTACTTGAGTGCTTCTGTTTGGGAAAACATGTGGGCCTGAATTAAATTGATGTTTTTTTTATAAGCTGTCAAATCCGACAAGCAGCATACGTGGATTTGCATTAATTACATCACTGTCATGAAAAGCATTTGACAACATTTTAATTAGCAGTTCTCAATAACACCACGACCACCAGATGACTAAAAGCTACTCTGTTATATTCAAAAGTTCTTTGCTAAATTAAAGGGACTTTGTCACAGCTGTTGCGCATGAGTAAAAATGAACATTTTAGAAACAAAATAAGCATCCAGAAACATTAAATATAAACTCATGTTTTAGTGAATCCTACATTTTTGAAAAGAAAACAAAATCAAAATCTTACACATGCGTACTAACCCTGACAGAACCCTTTTGAAGTGTAATGAAAGGCAAGCCTTCCAAACTCACCTGTTACACATGAACATATGAGCATAGTTTCATTATCTGGTGGTTTTTACTTACATTTTCGAAGTTGCAACCTGCGAAAAACCTGTTTAGACAGTTAGCATTAGGCTTTTTGAAATGGCTGCTCTTGCGAGTGTGCGGAATCGCTAGAATAGGACGTGAAACCCTCAGTTCATTTAAGGCAAGATAATGGCAATAATAACAGTATACCGATATTAAAAGAACAAATCGGATATAAACCAGTGAACTTCTGAATAAATAAAAACTAGACACAAATAAAAATCATACGCGCTTTTGTTCACATACATGAAACAAGAGTCCGATCGTAGACATGAAAGAAAAGAGTACTGCGCCATGTAGATTATAAATAACACACCATGTACACTACCATGTTATATCTGTAGTTTATGTTCATAGAAACAGATATAAACTATGCAGGCAAGCTTTTAGTAAGTTTGAATTTCCTCTTAGGGTTCTTCTCATTTTAATAGGCGTCTATAGAAAAGAAGTGTTTCTGATAGGACAGTACTCAGTGTCATGGTCCAATATTCAACTTTTTAATGCTTTCCCCAGACAAATAAAATAAAGAACCCTTCATGTGAAATTCATCTTTTTTCTACTGTGTTCCATAATGGATCAAAACATATTTCTGTCAGGAATGATGAAGCACAAATAACTCAAATTACAGTGTTAGAAACATGCAAGAGGCGCTACAGTGGGTACTGTGAATTCCAAGGCATTTCTAATTATGGTGAAATTCAAAATAAGGTTAATTAGCCTTATTATGGCTCCATATACATATCATCTTTATTATCTCTTTTTTAAAGGATGCATAGAACAGCACGCAAGAATAAATCTCAGCCATAGGAAATGTCCTTTGCTGTGTTTTGTGTAATTTCCCATGTGCAAACGTGTTATGAGAAGAAAACAGAGGAGAAGGAAATAGCCGAAAGGAAGGTCTGCGTGACTGTTCAGACTCGGTGTTTGTGCTCTGTGGAGAACAGGATATGTAATCTGTTCGCTTATAAAGCTGTCAGCAGTGCATGCTACCAGCTGGGGCACAGACGTCCTTACACGATCACCGCAGGAAATACAACTTCTTTAATAAATAAATAAATAAGCTTTAATTATGTCAATACACGTGGTATGAAATGTACTTGGAAGAAAACTTTTATAATAACTTTCTTAAGGTATTAACCACGGGGCAGTGGTGGCCGGAGTCGGGGGTTCAAGCCCCACTGTCACTGGGTTGACACTGCTGTCCCCCCAGTGCAGCTAACTGGGTTATCAAAGGCCGGCCATGACTCTCACTGTCTGTGGTGAGAGGCATGTAAAGGAACCATTGCTGACTTTCTTAAAGAGTAGGTTGCATTGCATGTTTCTGCCCTGCGATGGCCTGGCAAGCTGTCCAGGGTGTACTCTGCCCTCGCCCAGAGTCATATTAGTTTATATTAGCACTTGCATTACAGAAGCTGTGAACAGTTGTTCCATTATTACAGTCTCTTTTTTTTTCTTTTATAAGTTACTAAGACCGGGTGGTGAGGTGGAGTAGTAGATAGCACGTCCGCTTCACAGCAGGAAGGTCCTGGGTTCGATTTCCGAGCTCGGGCGTTTCTGTGTGGAGTTTGCATGTTCTCCCCTGTGCTTGTGTGGGTTTCCTCTAGGTACTCTAGTTTCCTCCTACAGTCCAAAAACATGCACATTAGACTAAGTGGTTGTTCCATAACGAGCCTAGGTGTGAGTGTGAGTGTGAATGGTGTTTGTGTTGCCCTGCGATGGTCTGGTACCCCTGGTACCTTCGCCCAGTGTTGGATAAGATAAGCTCCAGTCTCCACACAACTCCGGTAGGATAAAGCGGTTCAGCAAATGAGTGAATGAGTGACTTACTTAGACCAAAAGATGCTAATGGTCATGTTACAGAGAAACCAGAAAGCATTAAATCCTCTGTTCTAAAGATTTCATCTCATGGTGGAAACTTCTGGTTGCAGAGCACTTCGGGTTCCAGCTTTTCCTCGGCCTGATATGAGAAACTCCTTCTATGAACATTACATGAACTTCCAATTACAGAAATCATAATGCCAAACATCGGTACTTCAATCTGTTTCGTAAAAATCACATAATGTAAATGGTCCACCATTGTTTGCATGTTCTCCCTGTGCTTGTGTGGGTTTCCTCCAAGTGCTCTGGTTTCCTCCCCTAGTCCAAACACATGCATGTAAGGCAAATTGTATGTTTTGGATTGCCCCTAGGTGTACATATGAGTGTGAATGGCTGTGTGTCTGTGTTGGCCCTGCAATGGACTGGCGAGCTGTTCAGGTTGTACCCTGCCTTTCGCCCAGAGTCAGCTGGAATTGGCTCCAGCTTCCCCGTGACCTAAAACAACAATAGTGGTAACGATGATGAACAAATTAATGAGTGAATTAATTATTCGCCATGTTTAGCACAGAGTACATGGAAGCAAGTACACGTGTCTGGCTTTTCTGTGTGGAGTTTTCATGTTCTCCGTGCGCTTGCATGGGCTTCCTCCGGGTACTCCAGTTTTCTCCCACAGTCCAAAGTTATAACCATTAGGCTAATTGGCTGTTGCAAGTTGCCCTTAGGTATGGATGTGAGTGTGAATGGTTGTGTGTGTGTGTGTGTGTGTGTGTTGGCTCTGCAATGGTCTGGTGTAGGTTGGTTAGGGTGTATCCTGCTTTCCCCCAGTGTCGGCTGAGATAGGCTCCAGCCTCCCCATGACCCTAGTAGGATTAAGTGGTTCAGGAAATGAATATATGAATTGATTGATTGACTTCAGTTGCACTGTGGTATTAAGTCTTAAGTATTAAAGGTGGTAAACTAGTGGAAGCATCAGATTTATAGCAGAAAATGCATCTAAAGATCCTTATTCTGTTCATCAAACGAAAATTTTATGAATAAAGCAAAAGAAACATGGAGAAAACCATCACTCCATCTGAAAACATATTCAAACTGAATAGTTAATGTGTGAATTTCAAGTGTCTGACTCACTGATGGTGTACATCTTGTCAGAAATCATGAAGTTTTATGCTAAAACTGGTTCGAGTAGGAGGCTGACCGAGAAGTGCTTAATCAGAAAAGCTGCTAAACTCTGTAATAAAACACAGAGATGACAAAAAGTGCCAGTAACCATTACACAGGATGATGATCTCCATCACTCACAAAGTCATCTTCATGGAGACTTTAAATAAAAGACTCGCACTAGCCCTCTATTCCACGAAAAGAGGTTTGAGACAGTTTCTAAGTCTCTTTTTACAAAGAATCTTTGGTAGCTGGATCACAAGTGGACAGTGTAAACCACAGGTGTCAAACTCATGGATCGCGGGCCAAAACCGGCCCACCAACTCATTTTATGTGGCCCGCAAGAGCTTTCAAAGAAAATGATTATCATACATTCTTTGCACCGACCGTTACCATGAAACCTAATTCATCATCCATCCACTAGGTGGCAGCAACCAATTTCAAGTAAACAGCTAGTCAACGAATCATTTTGCCATGCAGATTTCATGGTGGCCCTTTTAGAATAGATGTTCAGTGATTATTCGGCCCATGATCACCTTGAAACTTAGTGATGTGGCCCTCAGTGAAAATGGGTTTGACCATGCATCATTTAATCCACTTGCTGAGGTGGGTTGGGATGCATTTGACCTCATGCGTCTTGATGTGTCCCTGGAAAGGACATAACTGGAAATTATATGAAAAGCACAATGTGGTGGTTGTTTTGGCGACAGCGCAAATGTTCGGAAAGATAGAGACGGTTGGAATAGCCTGTACATGGGTTCGCATTCGTTTGCAAAAGATTTTCACTTTCTTAGCTAGCCTATCCTAAACAAATCTAACTGATGCAATACATGTCCGCAGAGCCCTTTGACCTTCTAGCGGAAATTACATTAATGAAATGTGAACACAAGTGGTCTACTTGGCCTGGACACCTTAAAAACACATGATGGACACAGATGTACACGGAAACATGTCTCAGAAATCCACTTGTTGTCCACGCCGGTCGACCAAGCCATGTTTTAAACCCAAGTGTAAAGAGAGTGTAAGGTTCCTTAAATTATAAACTTGGCACATTGGCGTAGTGGTTAACACGTCCGTCTCTCTGCAAGAAGCTCTTGGGTTCGAGTCCCAGGCTTGGCGAGGCTGTTTCTGTGTGGAGTTTGCATGTTCTCCCCGGGCTTGCGTGGGTTTCCCTTTTCCCAATTCACTTTCCTCCGAGTTTCCTCCCCCTGTTCAAAGACACATGCACATTAAGATAATTGTCTGTTCCTGCCCCTAGATGTGAGTGTGAATGGTTGTGTGTTGGTTTCCTGGTATGGTCTGGTGAGCTGTTCAGGGTGTACCCTACCTTAGCCCAGTGTCGGCTGAGATGCGCTCCAGCTTCCCTGCGACCCTAATGGGATTAAGGGATTCGGTGAATGAGTGAGTGAGTATATTTGATTAGATCCCGTTTCTACTCCTGTATCTATTAAAAACACATTTCACTCGACTCTAAAAATTTATTCATATTGACCTCAAGGCAGTGAAAGGAGGACGAATGCTTCAGTCTTGTGTATTAAATACAAATGGGTGATTTTTCTTTGTCGGAAAGTGCCCGAGGAAATGGGACCCCTACTGCTTGAAACCAGCTGTTACAGAGGAGCTGCTGCTCATAAAGAATGGAGCAGTTTTTCTCCCCAAAAAAGTCTTGAAAGTGTTGAAGTGGAAAAGAATGTTTCTCCATGCCAGCGACTGCTGTTATTACTTTTTATTGCCTGTTGTGTTTCCATTACTTCATCATCCACCTGTAGGTTGAAAGCAGCAAACATTACAATAAAATATAGGAACTTGAGGACGGTTAAACAGCAGCTGTACGGAATGAGGCTATGGAGAAAAACTTCAGGGTTTAAAGTCATCTTGGTTCTCCAAAGACTTGGAGCCCTTAGTGTTGTTCAGTTCTCAATTCTGATTGGTCAGCTCCAGTCAAGAGATATATATTAATTTTATTTCCTTTTCTAATACAGGATGACCCCCCCAAAAAACTTATGACCCCCTACATTTCAAAGGTAAATAAAAAAAAAGTTAAAGATAATCAAATAATTATTTGCACCATGAAACTTAGTAAGGCAGGAGAGGCGGAATTGAGGTCTGTTGGTAGCCCAACCCCAGTTTGAACACTTTGAGCTTGAAGAACTTGATGTGCTGTTTCAACAAGGTGGAGTTATGGAGCTAGTGCCGAGGGAAAAGTTTCCGGATAGGGTGATCTCCTCATCTTCACATCATATTATTGTTTCTATAGTAACATTGTACACTGGGACATGCATGGTGGTCATTCATTTGCTGAATTCATTTGCACTTACTCCTACTGGGGTCGCGGGGAGGCTGGAACCCGTCTTGGCTTACTCTGGGCGAAGGCGGGGTATACCCTAAACAGCTAGCCAGCAACACACACAACCATTCACACTTTCACTCACTCCTAGGGGCAATCCAGAATATTAAACTAGCCTAATGTGCATGTCTTTGGACTGTAGGAGGAAACCGGATTACCCAGAGGAAACCCATGCAAGCATGGGAAGAACATACAAGCTCCACACAAAAACACCCTGGCTGAGCCCAGGACTCGAACCCAAAACCTTCTTGCTGTGAGGCAGGCGTGCTATCCACTATGCCACCGTGCCACCACATAAACCTATAAATAGATTAAAAGCACAACAATTTATTCATTCATTGTTGGCTGTGAAAACACTTCAGGATGTGCATTGTTAAACTTTGAGGTGATAGCAGTGACTTTGCTTTTGTGTCAGGTGACATCATGCGACCCTGTCGTGGATTTATTTTACCAGCATGTTTATTTCAGGTATTATTTAAATATTGTCCTGACACACCAATGTCTCTCACCTGCCTCACCCAGCTGTCCGTTCCTGGCCTCTAACTTGAGCCCGGCTATCCCAGCCATCGGCGGTGTGCTCTTCCTCTTCGTTATGGTCATGCTGCTCCGTGCGAGCTTCAGTGACCCCGGGGTTCTGCCCAGAGCCACTCCAGAAGAGGCGGCCGACGTAGAAAGACAGATAGGTAGGATCACGTTGCTGTGTTTCCCTTCATCTTCTCTATGTTTTTTTTACAATAATTTCCATCTTGTGTAAGAGTGGTGGTCATGTGATCAGGCACAGACACAGGGCTACTTAAAGAAGCTATATGAACTCATGTTAATGTGGTTAATATATATTCTTATTGTGATGCTGTTGTGTTTTCCAGGCTAGAATGCACATTGCCTTCAACTCTGTACAATGAATTGACATATTAATATTGCATTGCACGGCCACATTAATATTGTCCAGACACTAATGGAAATATTGCATACAATGTTATAAAAAGTTCATTTAGTTCAATAAAGTTTAACATTTAAAAAATGTACGAGTGCTTATCTCGCTCATTTAGCATTATTAATCTCAGCGCTGGTGTAACAGCTAGCATATTTAAACACCGTATGACTCTAACCCTGGGATAGATCTGAGATGGGGTAAATTACAAAAACAGTAACAGATGTTTAAAAAAACAAATTAAAAAGAAGTTACAAACTTTCAGGAGGTCTGGAATAACCAGCGTTCACACTGTGAGAGAAATTACATTTCTTTAGCTTAAATGTAGCAGTGAATTGTGTGTCACATGTTGACTAGTAATACTGAATCATTCATTCACTCATTGCCGAACTGATTAATACTACTAGGGTCACGGGGAGGCTTGAGAATATCTCAGTCTACTATGGGTGAAGGCGGTTTACACCGTAAACAGTTTGCCAGTCCATCGGAGGGCCACCAACACACACAACCGTTCACACTCGCACCTAGGGGCAATTGAGAATATCCAGTTGGCCTAATGTGCATGTCTTTGGACCGTGGGAAGGAAATAGGAGTATTCAGAGGAAACCCACGCAAGCACGGGAAGTACATGCAAACACCAGACAGAAACGCCCTCGCCAAGCCCGGGACTCACACCCAGTACGTTCTTGCTGTGAGGCAGAACTGCTAACCACTATGCCGCCAACCTGCCCTAATGCTAGATCACTGATGTTGATTTAGTTATTATTTAAGAAATATTAGCCGAGGCTCCCGAGTGGCGCATTCACAAGCTGCGCGACTGTCAACCCGGAGATTGCAAGTTCGAATCCGGATTGATGCCACAGCCATCCGTGACCGGGAGTCCATGGGAGCTAATTGGCCGAGCTCTCACGGGAGGGAGGAATGGCGTACGCTCACTTCCATGTCACTCACAGCGCTCACCAGCCAATCATGGGTGTCTGTGAGCTCATTCGTACGAGGGGGCGGATAGCGCTTTCCCTCCGAGTGTGTTAGGCCGCCCAAATACGCATGCGCAGCAGTTAAAAAAAAAAGTGGTTGGCAGCATTGTATGTCACGGAGGAGGCATGTGCTTGCTTACACCCCTCCCTGGATGGTGGTGGTCGAGTGATAGGGAAGGCAATACTTGATGGGTGGGAATTGGATACCACTAAATTAGGGAGAAAAAGAAAAGAAAAATTTGCCATATTAAATGCATTATTTTTGCTTTTGTGTTTTTCTTATTGAGATGAATACGAGCCTGGCCTTCTGAGTGAACAATCAATCAATCTTAAAAAAAAAAAAAGCTCACTATCCGACAGCGTAAAGCAATTTGAGCGACATAACAGATAAAATCGCAGCTAGTTGTCCAATCACATTGACTCACTGCTGCTCAGCGCTGAATGATCAGGACGATTAAGAGGCTTATTAGATAACGGTTAAAGTTGTGTGGCGTGTAAGCACAGAGAAGGACAGGAACGCCAAGAGAGCTGTTTAAAATACTTTCTCAGAAAGGTTACATTTCTGTCTCTCTGCCAGCAAACTCATCTCAAATCTGCTCGAGTTCTGCTTCCACCGTGCTTTTTATAAATTTCCAATTTCATGCTGGTATTTTTGCATGAGATGAAAAATCCTGTCAGAGTACACACCGTTTTAACCTTCGTCTCACGTTGTTTCCTGAGGCTCACTGATGTGTAGTTTGATCTTGAGCGACACCCAGCAGGCTTGCTGTTATTTGCTCGGAGTATGTATTAATAATAAATACTTTTAACCGACGCTATTTCCGGTATGCTACCATTCAAAAAATAAAATCTCTGGTGAAATATTCATCTACAGGTCAGAAAACATATACCTCACTTTGTGGTAGTTTTGTGCAGTTGTTAGAGCATAATAATCTTACACACGTTAACAACACGTCAGACAGCAAGCTAATCAGTAATCAGATTTCTGAGTGAGAATATATGAGAGGCTTTGTATAGATTTTCTTATATGGTGCATAAAAGATGTGAAAGCTGTCAGTCTTCTTTGCTTGTTTAGCTGCTAGCGTTTACATATGTGACCCGCTCCAGCATAATACAGATTAAGTTTATTCATGTATTTGGAAAGAGAATTTAATCTTCTTCGAAATGAGGTATAAAACATGACTTTAGCATGAAAATTTACATCACTTTGTATGTCACTAATCAGGAAATGCTACTTTTGAGAAAATAGCAGTTACATTTACAGAACCAGTTTCTGAATGCCCGCATTTGAAACTCCCTAGCAACCATAAACGAAACGAATCCGGCTCTCAACCAATCTGTGCGATCGCGCTAGCGTCTTCCTAGCAACGAAGGAGATCTGTTTACACCGAGTCATGTCTATTTTGAGGCTTCTTATTGGTTTAGCGTTATATGATTGGGGGAATCCTTCTGGGATTCTGTAAGTAGGGAGAGTATTCTGGTACCGAATATGGATAATAAGGAAATACCCTGAGCAACCACAAAAACGGTTTGAAAATCGGCAAAATGAGTGGATATTTCTATTGTTTTACAACAACTTGGATATGGAACCCTTTCTTAAGCAGGCACTTTAGCATGGATAGAGTGTGTTTATGGATATTTGAACTTGGTCATTTTAAAGAATTTGCTTGGAAGGATGTATTTTTGTTAATATCTCATTTTCATCCAGGTACTCAAAACACTACCTTGTGACTTAATCCGTATTATTCTGGAGCGGATCACATATGTTTATAAAGAGTGGAAGCTAAACCTGGGTGTAAGTTAGCTATAACCGGTTGCTAGCTAAACAGGCTACACCCAGTAGTCACTGCTATGCTAATTTGATAAGGTGAGCTTGCGTACTTTTAGTTAGCCAATTAAAGTCTCACATTTCAGCAATTTATTCAGCTAATATTATAAACATTTAGTACTGGCTTAATTATCTTAGACCAAACTAGAAATGTACTCAAAGAGTGCAGACCTCCGCCAAGGTAGTCCAATCTCTCCTTTACATGGGATATGGTGGCAGATAATGTAGAATTATGGTGCCCCCTCGTGGCTTGTACCACAGTTATTTTTGAGCTCTGTATTTTTTGCTCCCAGCGCATTCTGGATGATTTCTGTCTCCTTGCCCTGTTAAAAACCATGTATGAAGAACAAACATTATAAAGCGATGAACATTTATTTCTAGGGAGTATGCACCACAGAACTGATGGCTTTCATAGTGCACACGCTGTCACTTCTTGAGTGCTAATATTTAAATTTAAGCATGTAGATAGGGGGATTGCTAAAGCAAGAACTGGTGCTGAGAGAAAATGTATTTCCTTATACAGTTGTTACTGAGTGAAGCCAGTAGGTCTTCATAATGTGCAGTATTGTAATGCGACCCCTGTGGCTCTGTTCACTAGAGAAAGTAAATCACTGCTGTTTAGTCTGGGTCTGACTGCCTGTTTGGATGCTCGAAAGGAAAAAGTATTCTTGCTGCTCGCACGAATATTCTGAAGGCAGATAAAGCCAGCGATTTCGCCTCAGGGCTCTGTTTCCTGCTGATCCAAGCCATAGGCCAAAAGTGCTACGTCTCATAGAAAAAGCATGTATAAGTGAAATGAGTTTCAGTGCAGCTGTGTGGGCGTCAGAGCTCCGGGCTGGATAACCACAGCATGCGAGATCATGGTTATGTTGAGTTCCGGCAATGTTTAACGTGTCTTCGTCGGCTTCCTATATGCTGCCTCTCGCCATTTTATGAAGTTTATTATACCACAGTAATTTTCTTTAACTGTAGCTCGGGCAGTAATATGAATATTTATTATTATACTAATTATATGAAACACTTATTTTGACATGTTGTTTCTATAGTAACCGTGAATTCAGGGGGACGGACTTGTATAGCAGATGCTCTACAAATAATACTAACTATAAATAAATTAATTAATAAAAAATGTGTCATTATTAACAAAGAAAAAAATGATAGCCATTGATATGGTGGGGTGGACGCCACGTTGGCGCAGTGGTTAGCACATCCGTCTCACAGCAAGAAAGTCCTGGGTTCGATTCTCGGGCTCGGGCGTTTCTGTGTGGAGAAAGTATGTTCTCCCGGTGCTGGTGTGGGTTTCCTCCCACACTCCAAAAACATGCACAGTAGGCTAATTGGCTGTTCCAGATTGCCTCTAGTGTGAGTGTGAGTGGGAATGGTTGTGTGTGTGTTAGCCCTGCGATGGCCTGGATCACCCAGAGTCAGCCGGGATAGGCGCCAGCCTCACCGCGACCCTAATTAGGATTAAGTGGCTTAGAAAATGGATATGGTGAGATCAGCACAGTGTTTGTCAGTTTTATACCTTTTCGCCATGAGAAGGCTCATGTAATTCCCCTTTAGACTAAGAAACAAACAAATAAAACATCATGAGCAGTTAAACATAATACTAGAATTATATTACATATAAGGGGAGATATGATGCTTATTTTTCACATTTTTGCCCCATAACTGTGCACCACAATCCCCCACCCTCCAGTCCAAAGACATGCACATTAGGTTAATCGGAATTAATTTCAAAATGCCCTTGGGTGTAAGTGTGAATGGTAGAGATAGAGAGAGAGTGTGTGTGTGTGTGTGTGTGTGTGTGTGTGTGTGTGTGTGTGTGTGTGAGTTGGCCCTTTTAGGGTCTGGTGAGTGAGAGTGTACCCGGAGTCGACTGGGATGGGTTTCAGCCTCACTGTGACCCTAATGAAGGATAAAGTAGTTCAGAAAATGACATGAAATAAGTGTTTCTAATAATTATTTGATTTTTGGTGGGGGAAAAACCCCCACAAACACATCCTGAAGCAATTTTGAAGCATTTGTTTAAATGATTGTGGATTCGACTTTTACTCTGTTTTATTTTCCTCGCCACCCCCCAGCCTCCCCGTGACCCTAATTAGGATTAAGCGGTTCAGAAAATGAATGAATGAAATGAATGAATGGACCTCCTGAGGGGGGAAAACTCTGAACTCTGTCTTGTTATTCTTCAGAACAGGATTGAAAATTGCCATTCTGTGGACTAGTGTGAAAAATGGTTCAAACGTCGTTTTGCTCTGTGGTTCACAGACGCGGCGAACGGAGTGAGTGGCGCGAGCTCACGGCCTCCTCCCAGGACCAGAGAGGTGCTAATCAACGGCCAGACGGTCAAACTGAAATACTGCTTCACCTGCAAAATCTTCAGACCACCAAGAGCCTCACACTGCAGCCTGTGTGACAACTGTGTGGGTAAGTCACATCAGTGTTTATTGTACGAAAAGGTAATAAAGTTTTGGTATTGAACCTTTAACCATTTAAGACTTGCTAGAATCCTGGTTTGAGGTTTACAGTAACATTAGATTTACTTTAACGCTGTACTTTTGTTACTCTTAACTTTCATTTAAATTCCTTTCTGTCTTTTTACAACTAATCCATGGTGGTTAGCATGTCCACCTCACAGCAAGAAGGTCCTGGGTTCGAATCCAGGGCCTGGCGAGGGCGTTTCTGTGTGGAGTTTGCATGTTCTTCTCATGCTTGCGTCGGTTACCTCGAGGTACTCATGTTTCCCACCACAGTCTGAAGACATGCACATTAAGCTAACTGGCTGTTCCAAATTGCCTCTAGGTGTGAGTTCCCTCACTGGTTTCATTGTTATTTTATTTCTCTTGCTTGAAGTTTAAAAGACAAAACCACAGTTGGTCATTTACTGATAAACCAGAGAGCACAAAGTCCTTTATCCTGAAGACTGTCCTGTCCCAGAAAACATACAGTCATTACATCTAGACTCTAACACTGGAGACGCGGATCTCCATCCATCCATCCATCCATATGTTATATGAACCGCTGATCCATCAGGGTCATGGAGGAAACTGGAGCCAATCCCAGCTGACTTTGGCTGAGAGAAGAGTCACACCCTGAACATCTATGGGATATTTAAAGTAGCCAGGTAACCTAATGTGCATGTCTATGGCCTGTGGGAGGAAACCGGCATACCCAGAGGAAACCCATGCAGACACATGAATACTCCTCAGAAAAATGGCTTTGGCTGAGATTCGAACCAAGAACCTTTTCACTGTGAGATAAAAAAAATTTCAAGTTTATAAAACGTTTCCTGATATCAGACGTATAGTACGTAGAATATTTTCTGCATATGCGTTTTTAATTTAGTTTATTGTTAGTGTTAGATTACACGCAGCATAATACTGCAACGCAAGTCCATGTGTTATAAGTCCGAGTTGTTACCATGGTAACAAACAATAAACTCCGAGAATGTCAGAGCTGCTGTGTGTAGAGAATGAAACATCACCTTCCGACCCATCAGTTTCAGCAGCCCTGTGTTATAATTCATTCATTCATCATCTTCCGCTTGATCCGGGGTCGGGTCGCAGGGGCAGCAGCCTAAGCAGTGAGGTCCAGACGTCCCTCTCCC
>JBCNYH010000017.1:5914511-5925487 GCA_039654325.1 Tandanus tandanus | reverse complement strand
CTTGGGTGGGGGGACGGAGGAATTTGGGGTCTTACTCTCAGAGGGGGGAGCTGCTTGTTTTTTTGGTTGTTGGTTTTGGGGCTGAATCAGGCCAACCCCCCCCCCCCCCCCCAATATATGTTTTATAAACCCATCCCATGATCAATGTAGCTACAAACAAATAAAAAAAAAAGTATGAAATTGATACGTAGTACATTAAAAATCTACAGCATTAATAAATCGTTGTGGTATAAAAGGAATAAAACACTTCAGGATGTGCTGGAATTGGAAAAGAATCAACTTCTGGTTGGTAACATTAACTCCGCCTTGCGTTGGGCCGCATCACACCAATCCAGCACTGACGATGTTCCTATAACAGCATGCCGCCCCCCAAAGTGTTTTTTATTCCTTACTTAGCTAAATGAACCTTTATTCAGGATATGCTCATGTGTTAAGATATCATTTTTTGGAGTACATGTAGACAGATCTGACTTTTTTGTTCCTCGTAAGGATGTACTTGTGTCATCGAGAAACCAAGATGTTCCACTATAGCACTTAAACACGTCCATGATCTCTGGAAGAACTCCATCCCTCTCCTTCACGCGCAGTCCATAATTCAGATACTGGATGTTTTATAGAGCTGAACACTAAAGACAGTTGGTGTAAATGCAATCTCACTGCCTTTTTACATCTCTCTGAGCTTCTGTCGACAATATCGTTCTGGCAATATGGCAATATGACCGTGGGCTTCTCAACATGGGCGATTATATTGCATCAGATCTTTTTGATATGTCTGAATCACACATTATGGTGATGTGATTTATGTGCCAAACACAAGTTCAATGATTTCCCATTGTAGAGGTGATAATCTTGTCAATAAATTTGCAAGTTTGTATGGAATCTACAGGCGTGTCTGCAAATGGCTTGAATTCATTCTCTAAAGGGGGATGATGGAGTAACCAAGACTGTTTAAACAAGTTGTTTCATCTCATTTCATGTTCTAGGCTTTGAAGGTGGTGTAGTGGTTAGCACACCCGCCTTACAGCAAGAAAGTCCTGGGTTCGAGTAGCAGGCTTGGCTCTGGCATTTCTGTTTGGAGTTTTTTCCTGTATGCATTCGGGGGATTCCTCTGCATACTCTAGTTTCCTCCCATAGTCCAAATACTTGCACATTAAACTAACTGGCTATTCCAAATTCCCCCTAGGTGTGAATGGTGGTGTGTGTTGGCCCTGCGATGGACTAGTGAGCTGTCCAGGGTGTACACTGCCTTTTCCCAGAGGTGCCTGAGATAAGCTCCAGCTTCCCCGCAACACCAGTAAGATTAAGTCTGCATGTTCTCCCAGTGCTTGCCTGGGCTTCCACCAAGTACTGCAGTTTCCTCCCACAGTCCAAGGCCAGGACCTCACTGCGTTCAACGTAACAGCCCAGATGTGTGTCCAGAAGTGGAACGGCTGCATTTAGGTTGACGTGTGGACACGATAAGAAAGCAAGTAAGTAAGTAATTACTGTGGCACCTGCCAAGACTTGGGATGTATCAGGCAGAAAGTGAAGAGTCAGTTCTTGAAGTTGATGTGTTGGAAGCAGGAAAAATGAGCGAGTGTAAGAATCTGAGTGACTTTGATAACACAAGTCACATTGTGATGGTTAAACGACTGGGTCTCTTCATCTACAAGCTGGAAGGTTCTCTGGGGTGTTCCTGGTATACAGGGGTAAGTACCAACCAAACATAGTCCAGGGAAGAATAATCAGCGAACTGGCAATAGTGCCATGGGTACCTAAGGCTCACTGATGCAAGTGGGGATCGATGGCACATCTGTGAGGACGGCTCTGGTCTGGTCTGGTCTGGTCTTATCCCATAGAAGAGCTGCTGTAGCACAAACTGCTGAAACTGTTAATGCTGCTAATGATCGGAAGGTATCAGAACCCACAGTGCATTGCAGCTTGCTGTGTATGGGGCTGCCTAGCTGCAGACCAGTCAGGTGGTGTTAATATTATATTATTTGGTCCATGTTTAATGGAATATGTCAAATTTGTGTAATTTATGTAAAATTAAGCACGGTAAAATTGAAAATTAGCACGACTTGAGGAGGGGTGGTTTATGCTTACCAAAATAGTTTTTTTGACAAGGGGACATTAACATTCTCAACTCAGAAACTGAGTCTTAAATGATTTACTACTGCATCACCTGGTACGCCTTCGCCATAAACCTTCTCAGTGTGTGCTTGAACTGTGACCCTGACCTTTGGTCTATGTCATTAAAACCTGCAAGTGTTCAGCCTGCAGAGTGTGCACAAGATGTTTCTAAGATGATGTGACCTTGACCTTTGATATATGACCTCGGAACAGTAATTGGTGAAAGTTTGGTCAAACGATGGGCAGAGACAGAATAAACACCATTATACCATCATTCTCTTATCCCAAAGGGAGCACGGAGAAAAGTGTATCCTGACATTTACTTTATTCATGAATGTTTATTCCTGTTTTTAAACAGAAAGACAGAATTAATAGACGTGTGTGTACCTTGTATAGATATTTTGCTCAGCACATCGCAGATTATAAAGGGAAAAAAGTAACAATTCATTAACTAGATCATTAAATCTTATAACATGCATTATTAATTATCAATCTGAAATTAGACTGTACAATGTTTCCACATTTAAAGAATGAATCATTAAGAACCATCTCTTTTCCACTCTTTCTTTCAAGGACACTTTGTTTCAAATTGTGCCGTTAGCAAACTAGCGCTAGCTCCAGCACTCTCACAGAAATCTGCACAGACTACAGGCTGCTGATGACTTGCATAGAACTGAATTGTGTCCTTTGGATATTGAGGGTATCCTGACGCATTTAAATCAAAAACATCTGTCTGAACATCTGGGTAGACATTATACTAGACATCTACCCCCCCCTCTTTTGTCCCCCGAAATTTTAGTATCCGATTCCCACCCGTCGAGTATTGCCTTCATATCAAATACGACCACCACCAACCAATGAGGGTTGTAAGCATGTACATGCCCCCTCCATGACCCGCATCTTTATGAACTGCTGCGCATGCACATTTGGGGGTGGCCTAACACAATTGGCGGGAAAGTGCTACCCACTCCTTAGTATGAATGAGCACACAGACGTCCATGATTGGCTGGTGATCACGCCAAGTGACAGAGAGGTGAGTGCATGCGATCCCTCCCTCCTGTAAGAGCTTGGCCAATTACCTCCCATGGACTCGCGGTTGCGAATGGCTGCGGCATCAACCTGGATTCGATTCAACCTGCGATCTCCAGGTTAATAAGTCATATACCTCCTCAATGAGCCACTCGGGAGCCCACGTTAACTTCTTGCAATTGAAAATAGTTGATCGGTGAGCCTTAAATATACGAGGATTTTCTCATTCTTAATAAACACTCTCATTATGTATTCCTAACTGTGCAAACTAGTTTCTTCATTGGTGCAATATATAGAATAATAGTACACGCGTTATATCTTGCCTGGAGATTTGTGGATTAACTGACTGAAATACAAAACCTGCTCGCAAATCCATCCATTCGGGGTAAAACTGATACATAGGCGTGATGTGTGTAAACGACACGACAGGCCGTCGGAGCCTGGGGGAAGCCTCGGCGTCGTTCTTTAATGCTTCTTTGACTTGTTTTACCTTTAAAATTTTTGAAATTAGATTTCTTGTATTAGGTTTTCTTTTCTCTGGTCCAGATTTTCTAACATGATATCACACACTCTGTATCATGTCCTCGCGAAACAGCATATCAAAGCTGTATTTCGCACATCAGTTGATATACCCTGTCTATTACATGTCTTTCTCTTCTAGCAAAATTATATCCAAATCCAAAGCATCCTCATTCTCTCTTTCATCTTTCTTTCTTTTAAAAAGAAAAAGAAGACAATAACACTGTGAATTCAGTTACCCACCCATCAATGGACCCACATATACGTATAAGGAAACTGAAACAAAACCAAACAAAATGTACATAATCCTCCCTAGAGTTATGAGGCTGATGAATAAGTGGTTGTTACTGATACTCGTTACACCTTCATATCATACTGTGTGCGTATGACATACATACGGTATTCATTACCTCTACCAGGCGGTATTGTTTTCACCTGTATTGGTTAGATAGTTAGTCTGTTTATTTGTCATCATCATTCATCTTCATCATCTGGCTCCCCTCAATGCGGAGGAGCAGCGGTTCTACTCCGAGCTCCTTCCGGATGACGGATCGCCCTATCTCTAAGGGAGCGCCCTGTGAAGGAAGCTCATTTCAGCCGCTTGTATTCGTGATCTTGTTCTTTCAGTCACTACCCAAAGCTCGTGACCATAGGTGAGGATAGGAACGTAAATCGACTGGTAAATTGAGAGCTTAGCCTTCTGGCTCAGCTCCCTCTTCACCACGACGGACCGGTACAAGCTCTGCTTTGATCCGCCTGTCAATCTCCTGCTCCATCCTTCCCTCACTCGTGAACAATACCCCGAGTTACTTGAACTCCTCCACTTGGAGCCGGACCTCATTCCAGACCCGGAGGGTGCATTCCACCCTTTTCCGGCTGAGAGCCATGGCCTCGGACTGTTGATTTGTGTGCAAGATAATTAAAAAACTTCTGCATAGATTCAAATTAAAAAATTTTTAGAGTAGGGTGTGGTACATGTAATGAACAACTAAATTTTGGAGGTGATCTGTGCATGGGATCATGTAGAAAAAAAAATTCCTGTAATCCTAAAAAAATGCCTGTTCTTTCATATGCGCCAAAATAAGATGCCCACTAGGGGGAGACATTTCATTATAAATACGGCGAGTTATAATAATCCATTTGTGCCTGGTGGAGGTACCTTGCCCCTCTAGTTCATTAATTAATCACAGAACTTGAAATGGGACTCGATAATCATCAGAATCGGTTTAAGGTACAGTGTGCCTTCTATCATTACTCCCCAGCACTTTCCTGAGTCTGATATGTCCACCTGTCCAGTACTGCCTCCCTATCACATGACCACCACCAACCAGGAAGGGGCAAGAGCAAGCATGTGCTTCCTCCCAGACAGGTGATGCTGCCACCCACATCTATTCAAGCTGCTGCGCCTTCATATTAAGGGACAGTGTAACACGCTCAGAGGAAAAGTGCTATCCGCCTACTTTTATACATGAACTCACAGACTCTCATGATTGGCTAGTGTTCGCTCTGATTAACAGAGAACGTACACCCCTCCCCTAAGAGCTACGGATGGAAACCTGGAATTGAACTCACGATTTCCAGGATGATAGTGGTGCTACCACTAGTGAGCCTGGCCATTTTTTCCCATCAAAACCAGTATGTTAGAAAAAAACAAATGCAGCTTTTTTAAAGATACTAAACAAATAGGGCAGTTTGCATGATAATTTGACCTCGTAGCTCCGGTGCGATACCACAAAAGCTAACTTCAGACGCTAATGACATCTTTACTGATTAAAAGGGAAAATTATGTAGGTTTGGTTTGTGAAATGGTTCTTACAGTAAACTTTTTTCTCCCCATTACCAAAATTCAGTACAGACATTTGTTAAAGATTAGCAGATGCTAAAGAGGTTACATATTCAATAGCATCGAGATCCAATATACAGCCGAAGTCATGACTTCATGTGTTTATATCAGCAGTAGTATATGAGAAGAGTGAAAGCCAGACTAGTTGGTTTTGTACACACGCTACACCAGTAGTTTTGATTGAAGCCGAGTCGAGGGGGTCGCAGCGTTCCGAGGGAGCGATGTTCACCAAATTTTAACATCCAACAGCTGCAGGTCCCCCATGATCTCCAGCTCGTCCACACGGCTCAGGTCCTGTACACGGTGCTTATAGTTCAGCTGATGGGCGCCGTTCACGGCCACCTTAAACTGCTGCGCCTCGCACAGGATTATCATCTGGAGCACACAGAGGTACAAAAAGTTCAATCAGAGCAAAGGGTTAAAGGAATGTTCCAGGTTAAAACGTATGTTTCACCTCTTACATAAAAATAAAAAACCCTGATCAACCATGTCATGTGTAGACACAAATCTATGGATACTTCCTTATGCTCCTCGAGCATATTTTAAAATACTGGATTTTATATATTAGCGACGGTCTGTATGGATTTAAATTTAAAGAAGATCTCTCTTATCATCCACATTCTTTCAGCTCTCCAGGCCTTCAAAACCGTAAGAGCTTAAAGAGTGAAATGATACCCAGTAGCAAAAAGAATAATAATAATAATAATAATAATAATAATAATAATAATAATAATAATCTGGATTTCCCGGATGATTCAGCTGCACAGTGAAATTATATTTATGTTTATAGATGACAGAAAATCATTCCATGTCCCAAATCACCCCGAATCTGAGCGACAAGCCTCAAGAACTGGATGTACTTTAAGGGGAGGTTCCCGGGCTCAGGTGTTTCTGATCTCCCTGTGCTTGCGTGGGTTTCCTCCAGGTACTCATTTACTCTCCCACAGTCCAAAGACAAGCACATTAGGCTAACTGGCTGTTCCAAATTAAACCTAGGTGTGAGTGTGAGTGTAAATGAGTGAGTGTTGTGTGTTTTGCCCAGGGATGGTCTGGCGGGCTGTTTGGGGTGTACCCCGTCTTTGCGCCGACCCTAGTGGGATTAAGTGGTTCGATAAATGAGTGAGGGAGTGATGAGCAAGTGGTGCTATGAAGATGATCAAAAGGGCAAATCAAACAAATACCAAACAAACAAAAAAAAGGATAAACTAAAGACTTTAAACTCATTCATCACACAGATCAATCTAATTAATAGTGACCTGATTAAACCCCCCCTGCTGACCCCTATAAAGAGATTCTCATTTATTTACTGCTGCATCCTGGACAGAATGATCATCCAGAGCACAGTAAATAAACACTGAAGTGAAATCAGCACAATGATCAATCACATTCATGACTAGATGTTTAAACACACTACTGATCATTAAAATGAGACAGTAGCGCAGACAGTACCATCAGCCAGAGCGTTACACACTGAAGCTAAAAGGTGCAGCGGTGGCGCACTGGTGGACGTTCTGTATCAGATAGTTTTGTGTTCGAATCTCAGGACTTTAATTCAATTTCCTGCCTTAGTGCAAGCCACTTTAGAGAACAGCATCTGTCAAGCCAAACAATGTCCTAGCAAGCAAGGCTACAAGCATATCAATACAACTACTACTGCAGGAAAGGTAAAGGTTTCCACGTCTATACATTTCTAGCAATACAAAACGTTTCATATACAAATAATAAGTGATATGACTGTGCATCTTTACATTAATAAAAAAAAAATCTGAATATCTTTTCTTGAATGTGATTCATAAACTGAACTACTTTTCCGATTTAAAGTCATGGTTCTTTTTCTTCTATTCTTCCGGTTGTCTAACTTCCTCGTTGTGGTCTGTGGTCTTGTTACAGGAGCCACCTACATCATATAGGTTTTACTCTCTACATCTCCTTTTAGTGTAGATGAACTGCAAAATAGGAAGCGTGCTTTTCTTATTTCAACCATACAGTGGCCTCCATAATTAGTACCACTTCTTCAAGAGATTTTGTAAAAAATAAAATAAAATTAATATATATTAAAAAATGAACTATTTGTCTAAAAAAATATGGTAGTACATTGGCGCAGTGATTAGTACATCCGTCTAACAGGAAGAAGGTCCTGCTTCGAGTCCCGGGCACGGGGTGTTTCTGTGTGGAGTGTGCATGTTCTTCCTCTGCTTGCGTGGGATTCCTCCGGGTACTCCGGTTTCCTCCCACAGTCCAAAGACATGCACATTAGGCTAATTGGCTGTTGTTGGCCCATGTGTGACTGTGATACATCTCTCTCTCTAACTATCTATCTCTCTCTCTCTCTCTCTATATATATATATATATATATAGAGAGAGAGAGAGAGAGAGAGAGAGAGAGAGAAAGGACACACCTCCTATTTCAGTTAGTATTAGTGGGTGTGTCCAGACTTTTGACTGGTAGTGTATATACAGTATATATAATCAAATCCATGCATTTGGATTTGATTAAATAGGGCATGGAAAAACATGCATGCCAAAATTATTGGCACCCCTGGAAATTTTCATGAAAATGTAACTGAAGCACTTTTCCCATTTAAGTTATACATTTTTGAGCAAATAGAGTGTGTAGGAACGCTCAAGCTGTAATTCACAACCTCCTGATTAACCGGGATACAAATATGTGGTGACACAGTTGCCAAATTCCTTCAGACATTCATCAACATAAGAAAGATAAGAGAACACACAAATCAACTGAGGGAGAAGTGTAAATGTTCCTCTCCTGAAACTTCTACAGGTTCATTTCTACTGTTTATTATTACAAGGAGAGCCAATAATCACGGAGGGCACTGTTCTATATGGTGGTATATGATTTAACGCTATGGTAGGAGATGTTCTTAGTGCACGTATATATGTATTGAATACCTCAAAATATTCTCCTGGGGTGAAGGGAAAGCTGGGTAGGGTGTTCTCTTCTGGACCCCAACACTCCGACAGGTAAGAGTTACGAATGAACAAACCAGATTTGAGCCGAGGGTTTAAGTGCAGAGCGATGTCCTCCGTGTTCCCGATGCGCAGGTTTACACAGAAGCTGCAGTCCATCATGTATAGATGACAAATAGCAACACCAACAGTTTAACAAAACAAAACATTTCACACCTTCTGCCTAGAAAAAGAATTGCATTGCCATACCATATACCAAAATCACTTAATCTAAAAATATAAACATGGTTTCTGTTTCAAGATATAAAAACAGTGTTATACTTTTATTCAGTATAAATGATCATATATTAATAATTATAAACTATTATGATGTTTATTTGAAGTTGATTATAAATTACTATTGTTAAAAGAAAAATCAGGCTCCTGAGTGGGGCATCGACAAGGTGTGCGACCATCAACCTAGTGCATGCAGCCTTTCACAGCCAGGTGAAAGCCAGGAGCCGATTGGCCGATATCTCGCAGGAGGGATGACATATGTTCACTTCCTTGTCACTTAAAATGATCACCAGCAAATCACGGGCTTCTTTGAGGAGCTTGCATACAAGAGTTAGATAGCACTATCCCTCCAAGTGTGTTAGGCCACCCCAAAATATGCATGTGCAGGCAGTTTTTAAAGATGCAGGTGACAGCATCATGTTAAATGGAGGGGGCACATGCTTGTTTACGCCCCTCCAAGGTTGGTGGTCACGTGAAAGAGAGGCAAAAAAACCAAATAATAAATAAAATAAAATAAAATATCAGGGAAAAATATCCAAAAAAAAAAAAAAAAAGGTAGAAGTTCATAGCCAAAAATTATTTAATTTAAAAATTAAATGTTTAAAATTAAAAACCTGACATTCTGTTGTATGAAGAAACGTTTCCTTTTTCTATGTTCTGAGTTTCATGTTATCAATTATTATGTCTGTGATCCACAGCGCATTAATCTTTACTCTTTAATCACTTCGAGAGTTAGCAGGCTAAAATAATTAGCATAGTTGGTAAAATCTTATGTTTTATTATCTGTTTATTATGGCTTATTATTATCTGTTTATTATCTGTTTATTACACTGAAATATTGCTTCAATAACAACAACAATAATATTTAACATTTATCTCCTGACCTGTGAGCATAAGGAACGATGTGACCCTTGAGAGTGATGGTGTGTCCTGGACTCAAGCCCTTTATTAGCTTTCTCCTCAACGGAAGACTCTGAACACACACACACACACACACACACACACACACACACACACACACACGGTACATAATCACTGCCAGTGTGTCTCATGAAGAAGGAGGCTACCTACGATAGTGTATACATTCACAAAAGTGACAGTACAGCAGTGATCATTTCTGAGGAAATGCATCCCATAATTCAGTTCAGGGGCATCAAACACAGCAGAGAGGAATTCCTTTCAGACTGAAGGGGAACTGATAAGTATTAGCATAACAGTTAGTATCATTAATCCATGATTAAATGTCAGGCAAATATTATAGTATTGGTGCCTGTGGTACTCCTGTATTATAAGAGTGTTATGGATGTGTTTCAGCAGGACGAATCTCGATCTGGTGTCGATGTGGCTTTTATTGAAAACTGCAGTTTTATAAATGATTCCTACCTACAATTAAAAAGTGTTTACCGGCAGCAACAGTGTGAAAACAGATTTAACCTCATGCTCCGTATTCATGGTTACTTAGTGAAGCATGAAGGGCATTCTTTAGAAATGGTATTAAAGTTCTCACCAGATCTATGTTCAAGAAAATACATGGTAGCCAATCAGAGGCAAGTGTTTTCTGTGACTGAATAAACAAATAAATATATATAGACCCTACAGCATTTCTTTCCCTCTTTTTTTCTTTCCTTCGCTTTATCTAGCACTGTTCTAACCCCCTTCGTACACTTTTCACTCTTATGGCATTCCCAGGGAAATTTCAGAATATTTATGAAACCAAAAAATATGCATTTAAAATGTAGCTATAACCAACTACTCGAATCATCTGTCAGTGACTCACCATATCATCCGAGTCCTCCAGCAAAGCCTGAGGGACAGATAAGAGGAAGGACAATCCATTAAACAATATTTATTTCTTATATATTAATCACAAAACATTCACACAGTGACATTAATATCATAATATTTCTTACACACTTGCACAAGCTAAACCCCGCTCTTACACCCATAACCCCACCCTTACCCCAATATCCCCACCCTTACACCCATAACCCACACTTACACCCATAACCCCACCCTTACCCCAATATCCCCACCCTTACACCCATAACCCACACTTACACCAAAAACCCCACCCTTACATGCTTAACCCCATTCTTACACCCATAACCCCACCCTTACCCCAATATCCCCACCCTTACACCCATAACCCACCCTTACACCAAAAACCCCACCCTTACACCAAAACCCCCACCCTTACACCAAAAACCCCACCCTTACATGCTTAACCCCATTCTTACACCCATAACCCCACCCTTACCCCAATATCCCC
>JBCNYH010000017.1:5911696-5914443 GCA_039654325.1 Tandanus tandanus | reverse complement strand
CCCCACCCTTACACCCATAACCCACCCTTACACCAAAAAACCCACCCTTACATGCTTAACCACACCCTTACACCCATAACCCCACCCTTAGATGCTTAAACCCACCCTAACACCCATAACCCCACCCTTAGATGCTTAACCCCACCCTTACACCCATAACCCACCCTTACACCAAAAACCCCACCCTTACATGTTTAACCCCACCCTTACACCCATAACCCACCCTTACACCAAAAACCCCACCCTTACATGCTTAACCACACCCTTACACCCATAACCCCACCCTTAGATGCTTAACCCCACCCTAACACCCATAACCCCACCCTTAGATGCTTAACCCCACCCTTACACCCACAACCCGACCCTTAGATGCCTAATCCCACCCTTACATGCTTAAAGGTCCAATATTATACAATTTTTAAACCTTAATTTTTTTATTTTAGACATCAGTGGGGCACCAAAGTACAATTCCTAATCCAAAAAACTCCAAAGTTCTTCAGGAACCTGCTTCCCCACCTCCCCCTGAAACCTTGATTTTGAATGTGTGCCGGACGACCTGTTTGGCTTCCTCCTCCCTTTTATAGTCTTTCTGTTCTCTGTGCCTTCTCTGCTCTGATTGGTTGCTTTTCTGAAGCGCATTGGGAGGCAGACCATGACGGGCGGACCACAGATCCTTCTGTGCATGGGCAGGGGTCAGTTAATCAGAAGCCCTAGCACACCGTACCAAGACACACTAGTGTGCCCCCAAAAAAACGGTGAAACCCTTGTGGTTATGGCTAGCTTAAACAGCCCAGAGGAGCAACTTAAACATGCGCTAACCTTGTTATTTGACACTCTGGCCTCGTCTAACACGGCTATTCAACACTGTAACAACATTTATGGATCAAAAAAGTGAAAAAAAAGCATCAAACCTCCCATCTAGTCGTTCCCGATCGTGTTTAACCAGCGATAACTTGTAAGCAAAGCTAACATTGGAAAGCACTTGTATAAAATACACTCCGCATTGTGATTCACATGTGGGTGAAGGATACCAACGAAACACAGCATTATGGTACTTACTGGCACGTGGGTGCCGATCCCTTTTACAACTGACGGAGAATTGGAAGTACTCTTAAAAAAAAAAAGAGAGAGAGAGGTTTGTACATAAAGTATCATTCCATGTAATGCTAGACGCATTGTGATGGTAATATCAGGAACTCACTGTGCATGGAATGAAACCAATGGCCTGGATCTGAACTTTCCCGGATATAGACAGCGTGTCCACCTTGTCCAGATCTATTCTGTGTTTGTACTCTAGCACATGAGCACCATTTACTGCCACCTGGAGGTAAGAAAGATGAATCAAAAACATTCAGGGGGTGCACAAAGCCCTATTCAAGCTGGATTAGTTTAACCTGGAGGGATAATTAAAGTGATTAATGAGAGGATCTGTGATTTTAATCCGGCATGAGCTGGCGTTCTGTGTAAACCCTGCAGCCACATGACCTAAATACCGAGTAAGAGAGTAGAGAGTAGTGCTTAAAAATTTAGAACAAATGATCTCCATCCTCACCTTGTATAAATCTTTCTCTACCAGCATGATGATCTCGAAATCTGCCTCTTTCTTTAAAGGCATCACATAGTGGATCTCTTCTTTACCCCAGCGCTCACTATGCAGGGTGTTGCACACGATTTGGTTCTTCTTAAAACGCGGGTTAAAGTGAAACGCAACGTCTGCTCTGGGCTTCGTGCTGCAGCCGCATGTCAAGTCCACCTGAAACCTGAACAAATTTGAGTTGCTTTAGTTATTCAGTCTGTCCAGTTCTCTCATCTCCTCAACAATTCTCAAACAATTAAGATCCCAAACTTCAACTTTTACGCTAACACAATCACCAATAAGTCATCTCATACATGGACGCGTATACTGCATATACTTACTCACTCATTTTCCAAACCACTTAATCCTATTAGGGTCGCAGGGAGGCTGGCGCCTATCTCGGCCGAGACTGGGCGAAAGTCGGGTACACCATGGACAGCTCGCCAGACCATCGCAGTGCACACACACAAAACCATTCACACTCACATCCACACACCTATGGGCAATTTGGAAAAGCCAATTAGCCTAACGTGCTTGTCTTTTGACTGTGGGAGGAAACCTACGCAAGCACATGCAAACATGCAAACTGCACACAGTAACGCCCGAGCCTGGGACTCTCTTGCTGTCAGGCGGACGTGCTAATCACTATACTGCCATACTGTGTATATATAGATCAGTATATTTGCATCTGTGGATACAGTACATATATCAGATCAGATTTATTGCATGCCTCATTCGACTGAGAAAAACGGTGGCGCTCAAACATAGGGTTAAATTGTTACAACAGGCTGATAGAAGTGATTTTGTGCTTTCATGGAGAACAATTTTTAAGATAAAAAATTCTGTGGTTTGTTTGATACATGCTGTGGCTGGTGTATTTTAATACACCAACAACTATGGCAAATTGTTTTAGTATGTACAACATGGTACATACAAATACAATAGTCTGAGTTTATACAATAGTTTTAGTATATACAACAAGGCTCTGATTGGTTCACTATCTGGGGTCTAAAAGACGTTATCCCAGAACCAGCCGTAAAGTTGTATCATCTAATTAACCGATTGAGTATGGCATGTACTGACATGTCCCATGTATGGACTTCATTTTTAAAGTAGACAGACATTTATTTATACAAGGTGAACGATCAGTCGCACCACACAATCCCCGCTG
>JBCNYH010000017.1:5889196-5909196 GCA_039654325.1 Tandanus tandanus | reverse complement strand
GTCTTTCTGAAACCGTTTGTTTACTCCTGTGTCCATCCATCCATTTGCCCAACCGCTTAATCCTATTAGGGTCACAGGGAGGGTGGAGCCTCTCTCAGCCGACACTGTGCAAGGCAGGGCACACCCTGAACAGCTCGGCAGTCCATCGCAGGGCCAATATACACGCATAATCTTTCTCACTCACATTCAGCCACGTCTAGGGGCAGTTCGGGACAGCCAATTAGCCAATTAGTACATGTCTCTGGACTGTGGGAGGAAACTGGAGTACCCGAAGGAAACCCATGCAAACATGGGTTGAACATGCAAACTCCACAGAGAAATGCCTGAGCCTGGGACTTGAGCCCAGGACCTTCTTCCAGTGAGGCAGATGTGCTATTCACAATACCACCGTGCCACCTGTATACTCCTGTATGCAAATGTCATGGCCCATGCACCGAGCATGATGATAATATTAAACATCATCATCCTTTTTATTTATCTTGAAATTATATGCATCCTTCTGTTTCTGTTTATCAGCCTTGGTCTTCAGCCATTTATTATCTGAATTGTTTTATTGAATATCATACTTAACCTCATTCGTTAACTTCTTATTATCCCAACTGAATAATGCTTGAATCCAAATGATGGATGTGGACTATCTCATATTTAATATGTTGTTGAGTCCTTGACATTTTCCATTAGATTTTATGATATCATGTGTGTAATATGGAAAAACCTGTTAGAATGAGAGTGAAAAATGGTAACCATGTGACCGGTTTTCCTCGGCCACTACACATTTTTAAAAAAGTGGCCAAAATGTTTTAAAGACCATCTGAAGCATAAAATGCTGGGGTTTTTTCTTTTCTTGTTTTTTGTAATAAATGAAAAAGTGAAATATTCTTTAATAAATAGTGTTTACTTCTGTATTTATTCCTTGTAGCCTAACTTTGAAGCTTCTTTACACTTTCTTAAAGTGGAAATGAGATGACTCCCAAACTAGAGATAAGAAATGTCTTGTTAAACTGTGACAAAATGCTTGAATTGTTGAAGTGATGAAATTTAAGTTTACGTAGTGATTTTCAGGTTTAAAGATATGTTGACTTCTCATCAGTTGTTCATGAAGTCACATGCTTTTCAGGCTGATTGCACACAGAATAAAGAAAGGCAAGTGATAATACATTTTACAGGGATCAGAAACAATGAGTGCAATGATTGGGATGGCGTTGCTTTTATTTATTACATAGTAATGACAATATTAATAATAATATATTTAATAAATAGTAAATAATAGTACTTTTTATTCATGATATTTTACATAGTAATATTCAAATTGTATACTTATAATAATACAACAATACAACAATACATTGATTCGGAAATCCTAGAAATTCAACAATATGCAGACACCCCACCCCATCCCCGCTCCCTGCCCCCTGCCCAAAAATAAAAAATAAGAATAAATTAAAAAATACAAAGAAAGTTGGCCTTCATATTTTTCAAGGTTAAAAACCCCCACTTTTTTCAAAGGTTAAATTAGTTTCAAAGATGCAGAGAATGGTTTTGCTGTTGCACTCTGCTTATAGCTTACCCCAGATGGGACTTGAACCCACAATCCCTGGCTTAGGAGGCCAGTGCCTTATCCAAGATGCCATTATGAAGCCTGTGTGAACATTGTCATGGAACAGGTGTATTCATTGTCGAGCTTTAAAAATGCGTGACAATGAGCACTGAAAAATTTGAATGACAATGAAAAATTTCATTGAAGTTTGCTTTCCCCCCTAAATAATATATTAAAAAACTTCGAATAAGTTTAAAAAGGTGCCGTTATGAAGTGTGCTGACACAGGTGTGTTACTTTTTTGCTTATATTCATGGGAAGTATACAATAAAACAATTATTTGCCTCACAGTAGAATTTTCCTTCTTGGGGACTATTCTGCAACATCATTAAAAAAAAAAAAAAAAGATTACTGTGATTTTTTTTTTTAAACTAGTGATCTTTTTATACTCTTGTCAATAGTTTCAAATCTGCATTTATTTTCATTATAGAAATCACAGAGATTTCATGTTTTGTCTACACAAGAGAACTCCTGGTATCAAAATCTGGTTTAAAAAAAACAAAAAAAAAAACAAGAAAATGAGTGTTATTACCCAACCCTTGGTTTTTAATATCTCTATGACGTAGACTGTAGGCAGCCAATTAGCGAACAGCTATAGTGGTCACGTGACCAAGCAGGAAGTAAAACTGTTAGTCGTTGCTGTAAACAGCAGTCACACCGTCAGTAACCACCGCCTGGGTCAGTTGTGATAGAGAAGAGAAGATTTCAGAATGAATTCACATGTCGGCTTGTTTCTTCTGTCATGTTTTCGCTTGTGTATGACAGAAATGTATCTTTTGGACGATAGGAGCGGTCTGGGGAGACGGTTTGATGGTGTTGGAGGGTTAAGTGGAGGAGGGGTGGGTTACATCTTACCTGGTTCTTCTTCTCCCTTTTCCTTTCTGCATGACTTTACATCAGTAGCAATGAGGACTAACTATGGTTTAATATTTCATATTTTTTTAGGCCACTTCCAGACTTCTGATCAACTATAAAGAACCTTTTAGGAGTCAAATACTGGATTATTTATTTAAGGTAATTTGCTGCACTTTCACTCTCATTTTAATGTTTATGCTTTCATGCTTGGTGTCCACATGAGGAGTCAGTTTAAAATGAAAACATGTGATGTTACTTACCTCCTTATTACTGTACTGTTTAACATAAACATCCCCAGAGCAGCATGTCACTGGTATTTCTTAAAAAAAAAACTTTCTCTAATTCATTATTTAATTTATATATATATATAAAAATTAATTAGGGTGCAGTAGTGGTGTAATGATCAGAAGGATGGGGGCTAAAGTCTCACCAATCTGCTTCTGTTGAGCCCCTGATCAAGGCCCTTAACCCTCATCTGCTTAAACAGATGAGATAAAACATAAGACGCTCTGTATAAAGGCGTCTGCCAAATGCCATAAATGTGTATATATATATATATACTCAACTCCAATTGTTATTGAAGATTTTACCCCCCCTTTGTAATCAGCTGCATTATACAACAGTCATAAACAGCATGCATTTTGTACATGTCCAGAATATCACTTCATTTTGTTGGAAATGGAATTTTCTAGTATTTTGTCACAGTCAGTAAACAACAAAGACATAAATGTCTTCAGTTGTTTATAAATCCATCGGAATATTTCTGGTACAAATCGAGTCCTGGGCTCGGCAAGGTCATTTCTGTGTGAAGTTTGCGTGTTTCCCTTGTGCTAGCTTGGGTTTCCTCCGGGTTCTCTGGTTTCCTCCCAGTCCAAAGACATGCACATTAGGCTCGTGAGTGTAAATGGTTATGTGTGTTGGCCCTGCAATGGAATGGTGAGCTGTTTAGGGTGTACCCCGCCTTTGCATAGAATTTAGCGGTTCAGCTCACACGGTCACAATCTCATTTTATGATGAATTCCGACCAAGACGTGTATAATATGTTAAATATTAATATAAGATTTATGTATATTAAAACTTTAACGTTTTCAGATTTTAGGATGCTATATGTATGTGACTGTCTGTGTAAAATCAGTGTGAAATGTGTTGACCATGTGACTGGTTTTCCTCGGCCGTTGAGTGATGTTGAGCAGCTAAAGGCAATCCATTCTAGAGCATAATATTCTGGATGTGTTTTTTTATTTTTTACTGATGAAAATAGAAACATCATTTTGAATAAATAGTGTTTACTTCTGTATTTATTCCTTGTAGCCTAACTTTGGAGCTTCATTACACATTCTTAAAGTGGAAATAGGAGGTGATTCCCAAACCACAGGTAAGAAATGTCTCGTTAATGTCATCCATTCATTCATTTTCTGAACCGCTTAATCGTAATTAGGGTCGCGGGGAGGCCGGTGCCCATCTCAGCGGACTCTGGGTGAGGGCAGAGTACACCCTGTACAGCTCGCCAGGCCATCGCAGGGCAGAAACTCACACAATGGCCTACTCTTACTCTTTACAAACAACAGCAGTGGTTCTTTTACATGCCTCTCACCACAGACAGTGAGAGACATGGCTGGCCTTTGATAACCCAGTTAGCTGCACTGTGGGGCGCAGTGACAACTCGGTGACAGTGGGGCTTGAACCCCTGACCTTTGGATCAGTAAGCCAGCACCCATTAATCTATGACCATGAAATTTAAGTTTACGTGATGATTTTCAGGTTTAAAGCAGTGTTGAACCTTGCTCTGTTTGTAATCCCTCTCTGTCATATGATCAGTTGTTCAGGATGTCATATGCCTTTCAGGCTGACAGAGGTTTTTCTCCACAGAGAGAAACGGTGACAGAGTTGACAGGAAGGTCAGTGACTACATTTTACAGCGATCGGAATTGCTTCACTTCCCTTTAATGATTACACGCTGACTGTAATACAGGCTACATGAGAATACAGCAGGGAACATACAGGGTACAGAATAACATAAGCATCTTAAGATGATTGTATCAGAATCATTTTATTTAGCACGTACATTTACATGTATTAGGAATTTTGGCTTCTGGTCTCAAAACGATACTGTCAGTCATTTGTTGAACCGCTTACTAGAAAACCCACACAAGCATGGGGAGAACCTGCTAATTCCATACAGAAGCGTCCAAGTCTGGGACTTGAACCCAGGGCCTTTTTGCTGTAACGCGGACATGCTAACCAGTACACCCCTAGTAGGATTAAAAACATTCAGGTTTTGCTTCAATACTGACTTTTAGAAAGGGTCCTTCAGGCCATTGGTTTTGAATACTTCAGTATGGACCAATCAAATGCTTCTGGTGACATCACTTCAAAACACAGATTTGTCTTTTCATCCGTGTGTGTTTGTTGTCTGTTACAGATGGCACCGAGCCATCACACATGCACAATGAGACTGATGAGAATTACTTTCGTGGCTATGAGTGGTGGCTGATGAAGGAGGCCAAGGAGAGGAACCCAAACATCACACTCATTGGTAGGAATACATGTCATGCAGTACTAAAAGCGGTGTGGTGGCTCAGTGGTCAGCACGCTCACCTCACAGCAGAGGAGGATCGCGCTATCTGATTGCTCTTGTATTCTTTTTTATGTGTAATGTACTGAAATTATGGGGTCAGTGGTGTAGTGGTTAGGGTGCTGGGCTCATGATTGAGAAATCATGGGTTCAAATCCCCGTTAAACCCCCCACTGTGCAAGGTCTTAACCTCAAGTATGCCCACCCAGCAGTATAAATGGGTACCAGTAAAAATACTGGGAAGGTAACCTGTGGTGGACTAGCATCCCATCCAGGAGGAGTTGAAATCTTTGTCAATTTTCGTTACAGAAGCCGAGATAGGCTATGGCCTGATGAGCCTTTAGGCTCGGTTGTAAAAGCTCAGCAGGCTTACCTTACCTTACAGTATGTAGTGATCATCTAGATAAATTAGGAAGACAGTAAGGAGGGCAGTAGTTTTTTTTTTTTTCTCCATATTTTCAAGTGGAAACATTGTTGATAACAGTCATACATATCTCCACAATCTTTATTTGTTTCCTTCACTTACCTGCAGTTCATTCATTCATTCATTTTCTAAGCCGCTTCATCCTAATTAGGGTCGCGGGGAAGCTGGAGCCTACCTCAGCCGACTCTGGGCGAAGGCGGTGTACACCCTGTACAGCTCGCCAGACAATCGCAGGGCCAACACACATACAACCTATCACACTCGCACTCACAAGGAGGGGCAATTTGGAACAGCCAGTAATCATTAATAAAGTACACTACGTATACGGACAAAAGTTTATGGACGCTTTATCATCAGACCCATATGTAGCTTCTTCCCAAAGTTGCTTCCACAAAGTTGAAAGCACACAATTGTGCAAAATGTCTTTTTCTGCTGTTGGGCTACAATTTCCCTTCACTAGAACTAAGAGGCTCAAACCTGTTCTAGCATGACCGTCCCCCTGCACACACACTGAGCTCCATGAAGACACGCCTTGCCAAGGTTGGGGTGGGAAAATATTAGCACTGACCTCAACCACTCTGAACACATTTGGGATGAACTAGAATGCCATCTGCCTCAGGTGTCCCCTGCTTGACATCAGTGCCTGACCTTAATAATGCTCTTGTGGATGAATAATCACCAATCCCCACAGCTACACTCCAAAATCTAGTGGACAGCCTTCCCAGAAGAAAGAAATGTGTTATAACAGCAAACGGGAACAAAACCTGGAGTCTAATGATCAAGGAACACATGAGTGTTATGGTCAAGAGTCCATAAACATTTGTCTACATAGTGTATCTCAGCATGTGTTGTATGTATCTGAGCTCACATCTCACGCCGGATGTTTGTAGGTTTGCCCTGGGCCTTTCCAGGATGGGTCGGAAACGGGAGCAGCTGGCCTTACAACTTTCCAGGCATTACTGCGCGCTATGTTGTGTCCTGGGTGACTGGAGCCAAACAATATCACGGCCTTGATATCGATTACATAGGGGTATGGTGTTCATTTCAGTTCATCAGGCAATTAATCAAAAAATTGTATTAAAACAGTGTAGATATTTTAACTTGTTAATAATGTTTTTTTTAGGTGTGGAATGAAAAGAATTTTGATTCAAAGTACATCCAGGTAAACGAGGACTTTTTCATCAATAGGCCACCCGAGAACTTGATGGACTGATGGGTGATTGATGGAATTAATACTGATTTGATTTTGTTTTCTGAAAATGTTTATGTTGTGAACATTCAGGTGCTTCGAGATACATTAGATCGAGCTGATTTACCAAACGTAGGCATTATTGCAGCAGACGGGGACTGGGGTATTTCCAGTGCCATGCTTGTTGATCCATATCTCAATGACGCTGTTGAAATTATTGGGTAAGAAAGAGATCTAATTATCCATGAAATAATTAAACATATACCCTTTCACTTGCTGTCATGTTAGAGCTCTGTTAGACAAAATTGTGTACACACTGGGTTTTTTTTTTGTTTTTGTTTTTATTTCTATAGTTTTTGTAAACCAAGGCACACATGTACATGGGGGGGGTGGGGGTAGTGGTGGCTCAGTGGTTAAGGCTCTGGGTTTCCGAGCAGAAGATTGGGGGTTCGAGCCTCACCTGTTCGCTCCCGAGTGGCACATCAACAAGGTGTGTGACTATTAACCTGGAGATCGCAAGTTCGAATCTAGGTTGATGCCGCGCCATCCACGACCGGGAGTCCATGGGAGCTAATCGGCCGAGCTCTCACTGGAGGGAGGGAGGTGTGGCTTTCCCTCCGAACGTGTTACGCCGCCTCCAAATGCGCATGCAGGTTTGTAAAAAAAAAAGGTGCGTGGCAGCTCACATGACACGGAGGGGGCATCCACGACTGTGAGTCCATGGGAGGTAATTTGCTGAGATGGCATATGCTTACCTGTCACTCACAGTCATGGTCGTCTGTGAGCTCATTTGCACGGAAGGGGCAGATAGCATTTTCCCTTTGAGTGTGTTAGGCTGTCCCCAAGCAGCAGTTCGTTAGGATGCAGGTGACAGCATTGCGTGTCACGGAGGGAGCATGTGCATGTTTACGCCCGTCCCAGGTTGCTGGCGGTGGTCCCATAGTACGGTCGTATGTGATAGGGAGGCAATTTTTTACAGGGGGATGGGATTAGACCCTGGGCAGATGAACGCATTGTAATTAGCCACACTTCTACTGATTCTATTTCTATTGCATTCTAACCGACGATGGTTCAAAAATGACATCATTTTATTCACAGTGTTCACTACCCCGGTACCATGACTGTCAAGGAGGCTCTGTTAACAGGTAAAAAGCTTTGGTCTTCTGAAGATTACAGCACGTTTAATGATGACATCGGGGCAGGATGCTGGGCTCGTATTCTGAACTGGAACTATGTTAACGGCAGGATGACATCGTGAGTAAAATATCCCTCAAACCTCCTTTTCTCACTTAGCAATGATGAACAACTCATCTGTACCGAGTTCTTCCTTTTTTCTTCTTCTTTTTTTTTTTAACTAACTAGGACTATCTCCTGGAATCTGATAGCAAGTTATTATGAAGATCTGTCTTTTGGTCGAGACGGTTTGATGACTGCAGAAGAGCCGTGGAGTGGGAATTATGTTGTGGAAACCCCAATATGGATAACTGGTAAATCTACACACAGTTTCTACATAGCCCTGTGATGGCCTGGCGAGCTGTCCAGGGTATATCCCGCCCTCGCCCAGAGTCGGCTGAGATGGGTGCCAGCCTTCCCACGACCCTAATTAGGATTAAGCGGTTCAGAAAATGAATGAATGAATGAGTTTCTACATACAAAATAATATAGCAATCATTTAATTTAATTTTCCAAACGGCTTTCTCCTGTGTTAGGGTCACAGGGAGGCCGGAGCCCATCCCAGCCGACTCTGGGCGCAGGCAGGGGCACACCCTAAACAGCTCGCCACACATAACCTTTCGCACTGACACACTCGCACCTAGGGACTGTGTCAAGCACGGGGAGAAAATGCAAACTCATCAAAGAAACACCCTCAAACCCAGGACCTTCTTGCTGTAAGGTGGACATGCTAACCACTACGCCATTGTGCCACCCTATAGCAACCAATGATTTCATAGTTTAAGAAGTTGTATGAAATATCATTGCCACAATTCAGGGGATTTTGTATAATGCTAGAATCAAAATGGTGGACATGGTTTGCCACGGTCACTGATACTGAAATCCTAGAAATTCAACAAAATGCCGTCCCAAAAAAAGACCTCAAGGGTCCAGACGCTCCCGCTGAAAGGACCATTTCATAATATGCCGATATAGAACAAGAAGAGCAAGTTTGAAAACCACAGCTTCAGCATGCGGCAAGTAAATGCACGGGAACCTAATATACAGTTTTGCCTCTGCGACCTTGAAAAGTAGGTCAAGGTCACTCACACACAAACTCATCCTAGCACTCAGAATAGTCTGGCACTCTTAGTCTGGCACTCATAGTAGTGAACAAGCATAGCAAGTTTGAAAGCCCCAGCTTCAGCATGCGGCAAGTAAATTTCCGGAAACCGAATATACAGTTTTGCCTCTGCGACCTTGAAAAGTAGGTCAAGGTCACTCACACACAAACTCATCCTAGCACTCAGAATACTGAGCCAGCATACCAAGTTTGAAAGCCCCAGCTTCAGCGCGCGGCAAGCAAATGTCTGGAAACTAAAGTGTGACGGATGGGCGGACGGAACCCATTCCCATAGCTCCCGAGGCGCGCAAGCTAAAAAAGGCTAAGCAATATTGAGTTCCAGGAAATGATGTATTAGGTCCTAGTCAAGGGTAGTTTCTCCGACCCACTTCTGTACATCACTGCTACAAGAGCACCACTCGTGTATCTTCAAGGCGTGCTTAGCCGTAACTGGGTGCAACACCGTGCTGGAGTATTCAAAGCGCAGGGGTTTTCAGAGTATGTACTCCAGTTCCTAAGAGCCCTTGTGGTGTAAATTGTTAAATATTCTTCCTTTTTGGTGTCACCTAGCAGAGGATGGGTTCTCGTTTGTGTCCTCATGTCGTCTCAGGTAGTTTTGTTCTTAACACCGTTACTTCATGCTCAATCATGAGGGATAAATCGAATGTATATCCTTATCCAGGTAGCTGTAAAGCTGCTTTCTGACCGTTTTCATTGTTAAAAACTATAAATCAATCAAACTGGATTGTATGGAACCATATTAGCTTAATCACTCATCCCGTGTGTTTGTGTTGTAGCTCACACTTCTCAGTTTGCACAACCTGGCTGGACATATCTGCAGACCATAGGGAACCTGACTCATGGTGGAAGTTACGTAGCATTAACAGATGGCCAAGGGAACCTCACCATCGTAATAGAAACTATGGTGGGTGGAGGAATTCATTTATTTATGTACATGTACAGTATGTTCTGTAAGACGTCACAAATTTAGATGGAATGCTCAGAGTGAGAAACGCTGTAGTCTTATTGTCCTTCCTGGGTTTTGTTTTTTTTTGCAGACTCACAATCACTCTCAGTGCATACGGCCCTCACTACCTCCTTTCAACGTTTCAGCTCAGAAAACAACATTTCAGCTCAAAGGCTCCTTTGTACGTCCACCTTCTCTTAAATGATGTGGTCAGGTGACCTGTTTTTGTGTAGGAAGTTAAACTGCCTGTCTTTGCTTCCTTTCTTTTCCTAGGTTGAAATCAGTCAGCTGTACGTGTGGTACTCCAAACTGGATTTCACTTCCAAAAATGATGTACTGTTCAAGAAGGCCGATCCCATCAAGGTGGAAGAGTGACTAATTTGGGTTGTTATGGATCATTCTCTGAAACTGGGTCAAATTTAATGATTGACATTTTGGACCTAATATTTTCCAAAAACTATTGGTTTCGATTGGGTTCGATTCCTGGGCTCGGGGCGTTTCTGATTGGGGTTTGCAAGTTATCCTGATGCTTGCATGGGTTTCCTTCGGGTATTCCGGTCCAAGAACATGCACGGTAGGCTGATTGGCGGTTCCGAATTACCCCAGGGTATGTGAGAGTGAGTGTGAATGGTTGTATGTGTGTTGACCTTGCAATGGCCTGCCGAGCTATTCAGGGTGTACCCTGGCATCGCCCAGAGGCGGCTGAGATGGGCGCCAGACTCTCCACAACCCTAATTAGGATTAAGCGACTTAGAAAATGAATGAATGAATGAATGGATCCCTGCCCAAAACATACCACATGGGCGCATACAACATGTCAGACAAAATAATGGGGATACATCCAGCGTGAAAAAAAAATATTGAAAATTTTCTGCAAAATTGGTTGCAATGTGTGGATGTAAATTGTGACCTATTTTTGTTCCTTATGTTTCATGCCATGCTATCAGCGAAGTATCAAATCAAAGTGTAAATAGTGGGGCTTGCATTAAAGATCTTGCATTAAAATTCCTGTAGGAAATTCCTGTTTTTACTTTGTGGACTGAGAATCGCACATCAAATTACGGTTCCACGTGTAACCAGTGGTGTCCACGCCAATTACATACGGAACCGACCCATTTTTCCTGTGAGGGGTGAGGTTCCATGTTACGACGTTCACTGTACAATTGAGTTCCCCCTGCAGTGGATTTACTTCACACATAGACAAGCGCTAATAAATTTATTCACCAAAAACAAACGGGATGAATTTTGTGTCCATACGTGAATGAATTTGAAGATGAATTTGGTGTTCCATACGGATTTATTCCTGTTTGTTACTTATAAAAGTGCAGTTATGTGGGTGAAGTAGTTCTCTCACTGTTTTTGTAACAATGGTTCATGAATTTATGATCAGTACAGTGTAGCGGGTAATAAGCTGGACTGTATTGGAATTAGGGGACTGTGAATTTTTCACCCTAATGTCACACTTTATGGACCCAGTTTCAGATAATGACCCATATTGCAAGTACCGGACATCACTAAGCTCGTGTCTTTTTTATTTTTATTTTTTATCCACTGTGACTTTTCCATCCGAACAGGTTTCTAACGGACGTTTTACCCTGAAACTGGACGTTGATGAAGTTTACACCATCACAACTGTCACCACTGGACAAAAAGGAGTTTACCCCGATCCTCCAGCTTCTACTTCATTTCCCAAAAAATACTTTGATGACTTCAATGTCGGTAAGTTTGACCGTAGTTTGATGTTCAGCCTTTTCGGTGCTAATGAGGTGCTACTGATATATACAATAAAAGTGTAGCAGCTTGCAGGTTAGTTAACCTATCAATAAAATCCATCAGTTAAGTCTGGTGGTTGGATCAGCCATAACATTAACACCACCTGACTGGTCTGTGGTTAGGCAGCCTTATACACTGCAAGCTGCAATGCATTGTGGGTCCTGATACCTTTCTGCCATAGCCAGCATTTGTGCTACATTAGCTCTTAAGTGGGATCTGACCAGACGTACTAGCCATCGCTCCCCATGAGCATCAATGAGTCTTGGACACTCATGGTACTCTTGGCAGTTCACTGGGTGTCTATCCCTAGACCACCTTTGGTTGGCATTTACCACTGCATACCAGGAACACCCTCAAAACCACACTGCCACACTGTACTAGTTAAACGACTGGTTCTAGAAGTGTCATGGCTATCCAAGGCTCATTGATGCGCATGAGGAAATAAAGTAGACCTACTAGTTCTAACGGTTTTTTTTTTTTTCTATCTCGTTGTCCTGTCATGCTCAGAAAACCCTCCGTTCTCAGAGGCACCATATTTTGCTGATCAGACAGGCGTGTTTGAGTACTTCACAAACCTCACAGATCCAGGGCCACACAGCTTCACTTTACGCCAGGTGGTCAACCAGCGTCCAGTTTCGTGGGGTTACGACGCGGACCAGACCATCAGTATCATCGGAGACCATGACTGGTTTGTTCATTTAGCATGGAGCATGTCTGTTAGATTTAAATGATTAAAGCAGTCATTTTTATTTTTATATAACCTTGTGGAGAATTAACTGTCTCAGAACAGTGTCGATTCACTCACTCATTTGCCAAAACATTTAATCCTACTATTAGGGTCGCGGGGAGGCTGAGGCCTATCTCAGCCCACTCTGGGGCGACGGTGGGGCATACCCTGAACAGCTCGCCAGACCATTGCGGGGCAATATATAGACACAAGCATTCACACCCACATCCACACCTAGGGGCAATTTGGAAGCCAGTTAACCTAATGTGCATGTCTTTGGACTGTGGGAGGAAACCGGGATACCCGGAGGAAACCCACCAAGCACAGGAAGAACATGCAGACTGCACACAGAAATACCCGAGGAATCCCAGGAATCAAACCCAGGGCCTTCTCGCTGTGAGGTGGACGTGCTAACCTCTGCGCCACCGTGCCGCCCCCAGTGTCAATATCATGCAATACGAAATGAAAATAGAAGCCAGTCATAACAATGATGTTATCTGTGCCCTGATAATCAGTATAGATAATGGATGGATGGATGGTGTTAGTATTGTTATGACTTCTTCTATTCGATATGCTGTTTTCTGCTACTGTTTGTATTTTTTTTTTTAGTTATTTGCTTGGATTTGCAAACTTTGATTGATTGTGTACCATTTAATCAGGCAAGACCTATCAGTCTCCTGTGACATTTACCTCGAGACTGAGGACGGCGGCGTCTTCGTTGCAGCCCGAGTGGATCAAAGTGGGGAATCAGTCCGAATTGCCAAGGGTGTATTTTACTGGGTGTTTGCAAACGGCACGTACAAAGTGACGAATGATATAGGTCAGTGACCAATCCTGCCTCTCTTCCTTCGTCATCAACACCCCAGTGTGTTTAACAGACCGAAAGTGCATTGAGAGTGTTTTTCTTTTTGTTTAAGGAGGAAAGAAAGTTCTTGCTGAAGGATTGTCGGGAACAAGACCGGGCACATGGCACACACTCACTCTTACCGTGAAGGTACAAATTTTTTTTTTATATCTATGAGAAGAGAAACTGGAGTGAATGGAATAAATCCAGGTTGTTGTTTTTTTCCTGTAATGTGCTGTTTTGTTTTAACAGGATAAATTTGCCTACGGAATGCTCAACGGTTTTCCTTTATGGAAGAACGCTGTCGTTGTCCAACCCAAGAATGGCTGGGCCGCAATCGGAACGTCCTCGTTTGAATTCGCACAGTTTGATAATTTCCTGGTCGATGCTGACTGGTGACTTTTATTCATGGTCACCATGCACTCATACTGCCTTCAAGTCCGTTCAGAAATATCGTAATTACGAGGCGGACGCACATGAATGGCACCACGGTGTCATCTTATAGAGTGCAAGTTACCTTGTGCAGTGTGGCAAGTAGGCCTGATATGGGTGCTGCTTTTAATTACCCACGTGCTCGTTTTACCACATGTTATATAGTATGTGGACGTTCCCTTTTTTTTTTTTTTTTTTTTTTTTTTTTTTTTTTTTTTTTTTTTTTTAAATTCTTTTATTTTGGAAAGCAGTGTATAGAAATTATGACACTGAGTCACGGTGCACTCTAACATTTTTAAACGAGACAATTATTGTGAAAGGAGAATGACAATGCATTTTCTTTTGTTTGCAATTACCGTCTGCTTCAGTGAGTTCTCCTGAAGTGATGTCACTCCAGAAAGACCAACAGACTTGGTGATGGTCCTAGCTAGCAAACAGCTTTTTTTTTAGTAGTGCAAAAAGTGTGATGCATATGTGTGTTTGATATTTGAACACAGAAGTTTGCAAGTTGACTAATTTATATACACTATCCTATGGTGTGGGGAAAAAAAATAAATAAATAAAGTACTTTTTGAGACCTTGCTCATTATTTAAATCTGATGCAGGTAGCTACAGGAAGCCAGTGGAGGGAGCATGGAAGTGGGGTGGTGTTGGAGAAGAAATGTTGAGGCAGTCTGGAATGGTTGAATGGCGCTCATTTCCATGGCAGTATATTAGGCAGCACGTGAAGAGGCAGTTCTTGATGTTGATGTGCTGGAAGAAGGGAAAATGGGCCAAATGATCATGGCTAGATGACTCGGTCAGTACTCCTTTTGTCTGCAAACCATGGAGGCTCCACCTTGCAACTTACAGGAAAAAAGGTTGTACTGTGAACTGATTGGTTCCAAATACCACAGCACATCCTCAGAGGTGTAGCTCATACCTTGATGGGTTATACCCATTTTGGTGACACACATCGGCAGGTGATTTTAATGTTTTGGCTGATAAGTATATATAATTAATGACTGGTCTACCTAACACTTTCTGAGTTTTTCTTTATTCCCTAGTTACCATATGAAATGTTGTTCATAATAAATCTCTTTATGAAAATGTAAGATTAGACATTTCTAAAGGTTGAACCTCGCTCCTCGGGGTGTTGAGATTCGGTCAGTTTCAGAGACAGACCTTGGTGAAATAAGCCCTCTTTATTAAAGCTGCTGGCATATTCTTCCCCTCTAAATGCATATTAATCATGTTCAATACACCCTGAGCTACTTTGGCACAACCCAGGCATCATTAATAACAGACCATCCAGTTCACTGTTGACATTTTCTTTAATTATCCCTTTAATTTATTCATGTACTCTATCACTGAACTTGTAACTTGTTATGAGAAGTGAAAAAAAAAAAGAGGAAACAGTCAAAAAAGAAAAAAATGAAGAAAAATAGAGAAGGAAGAATGAAATACATAAGGCTATAAAAGGGATTTGTCCGAACAAATTAAAAAAGTGTAAGGGGACTAAATAAAAAAAGGAACAAATAATGTCTCTTAAGTAGGGTGTGATACAAGTAACAAACTATTAAAACTTGAAGGTAATAAATATATGTCAAGTCAAATTAAAAAGATAGTTTTTGCTTTCAAATATATACATATAACAACAATCGAAAAATTACTCTTATTCACTCATTTGCCGAACCACTTAATCCTATTGGGGTGGTGAGGACACTAAGCAAATGGGGGGATACACCTTGAACAGCAGACCATTCCAAGGCCATTCACACTCACATCCACAGCGCGAGGCAATTTGGAACAGCAAATTAGCGTAATGTGCATGACTGTGGGATGAAACTAAAAAAACAAACAAACGTATAAAACAGAGAAGTGAAATGGAATCCAGTGGATGCTATGGATGTAGATAGATGACCTCAGTTATGTGGATGACTTGGCTCTTCTGTTTCACAATTTACTTAATTAGCATAGGTAAACACTCCCTAAATTTGTAAAAAGGACATGGGGCATGTACAAACACAAATATTCATGATGACGGATGTGCCATAATTTAAGAGAAGGTAAATTTTTACTTCTGAAATAAAAATACTGCTGTACGACATCAATTTCAAATGAAAAATTCACTAGTGTGAATAGTGGATAAAAGGCTGCAGAAGAGAGTGAAGCCTGTGAGGGTACCACAGAATAATAAAAAAAAAAGTGGTTTGACCTGAAATCAGAGGCCAAGAAAAACATTGCCAAACACAGGTGTGAGATGCTGGCCACTGAAGGTGGGTTGGCTGGCCCTGAGTTGCCAGAGTCTGATACATTGATACTTACTTGTTTCCTGTGCCTGTGGAGTCAAAGTTATGTCCTGACAGAAAATTAGAAGGTATTACTTTTCTTAATTCAGGTTTGATCTAATTTTTCTCAAGTTTTAAGTAAATATGTAAAACATTAGAAACAAAGGATCACAAGGATGGTTACAATTCATTTACAGATCGCTTGCCTGGGCCAACTTTTATTGAAGCAGAACTCGGGACCTCACATTAAGAAACTGGCCTTCCCCTCATGCCCCCAGGTCCCGTTCCCCTCGTCTGATCTCTGAGACAGTCTTGGACAACCAAGAATGTATCGTTTAAACATGAATTGAAATAACAGCAACACTGGGCACAATTTAGATACACTCAATCAAATAAAACATTTAAAATAAAACATGCACTGACAATGGTTTCCTTCGAAGTGAGTCGAAATGCTTATTGTAAAGTTCTAATACCATGAATGTAATTAAGGCGTAATTTTACAAATGTTCAATTACTTTTTGTCTTATTTCGACTTAATACGGACATGTGTGCAGTCAATTGCTCCTATAATGTTGTGTAGACCAGAAACAGGATGAAATCCTCTCTTAACTGGAAGCTGTTTATTTTCAGGACAGGGTAATTTAATATAATGTGTGACCTGTAGACTTCTCTCCGGAAGTACATGAAAAGGGTGGATCAGATGCCGATATGAGAGCAAGAATCAGCAAAGCAGTATTTGTACAGCTGAATAATGTCTGTGTGGCAGTAAGGGCGTGGTTAGACACTCTCTGCAGGTGTAGAAGAGTCAGGCAAAGGCAGCAAGTAATGAATTAGTGCACTCGTTATGGAGAGATTTTTTGTTGATCCACGTAGGCTCGAGGCCGATAAGCAAGGAACACCAGTAAACATAATATAAATCACAAATAAAGTTTATTACGTAGGCAAACCTAAGCAACATAGGACATCAGTTTTAGGAGTGAATCCTGCAAAATTGACCTCTGTGCATGAGTTTAAAAATGCCCACGATGTGATACTTTGGCCTGCTCTGATTTATTGATACTAAATTACCTAATTCACTTTAACTCCATTAACTACCACTAGATGTACTCATAATTCTTCTTCCATTACACTGTTATGTCAGGTCAATCCAATATGAACACAACTGACACTCTAGGAAATTAATGTGCATGTCCTTTTTTTAATCGAAGTTGTACATTCTTGTTTATAAAGAATTCACAGTTCATTCTGATATAAGCTGGATTTAACAGTTCTAAGAACAAGGCCATTTGATAATTGTGAAATGGTTTGTGAAGCGGTTACCTCCCAATATTCTAAGTTATTCGCTGTTCCAAATTGCTCGTAGGTGTGGATGTGAGTGTGAATGGTTGTGTGTGTGTGTGTGTGTGTGTGTTGCCTGGCGAGCTGTTCAGAGTGTACACCACCTTCTGCCAGAGTCAGCTGAGATAGACACCTGCAACCCTATTAGTAGGATTTAACAGTTCGGCTCTTGATGATGTTACGGTAATAACCCAGATGTAAAGTAGGTACCCAAAAGCACACCCAGAGGCGAAAAGGCGGTTAAGTATATTTATTGAGGGGGGGAGAGGGAACCAGGGTCCTGTGGGTGAGGAGGAAATCTGTAGAGGCTTGGGGGTTGCGGAGGAGGCTGGCAAGCAATCCTGGAAGAGAGTGTGTCTGCGTAGCAGAGGTGGGGCAGAAGCGCTGGGTGAGCAATCCCGGAAGAGAGTGTGCGCCCGCATAGCGGAGATGGGGCTCGTGGAGACACGGGAAGGAAGGGAAGGGAAGACAACAGGAATTAGTCACAGGTTGGAAAAGCACAAAAATGAAGCTCAAAATAATCGCAGTTCACAAGAGAACAGGCCACGATACCGAGTCTGCAGTGAAAATATTCTGGCACTGGAGAAGCCTCCCCGCAGGGCTTAAATGTCGGTGGTGATTGTAGGAAATCCGGTGTAGGTGTGTAGGTGTGGATGGAGCCAGAGCTGGTGGGAGCCGCCCCATCTCTGGAGGAGAGAGACTCCACACAAGCAAAGTAACTCAAAAACAAAGCCCAACATGATGCAATCACGACAGATGATGATGAATATAGGAATACTTATATAATGTAATATTCAGAAATGTATTTTCTGATTACATTCCACGTGTATCATGTTTGAAGGGAAATCCTGTGCACTGAAAAAAATAATCCCTTCACTTTACTTAATTTAAATGTGTACATCGGTCCAACATGATCACAATGTGGCCAACTGATGTGATTTTTATTCCGATTCTCAATGAATGATTTCTTGTTACACCAATGTATTTATTTAAATTGAAATGTAAAAAAATTGTGTTAGTTCAACTCACTATCACTTTCCTTAATACAATTTCACCATGTTATATTTAATCATGTTCAGAGTACTTCATTTTTAACTTTAGGTTTAACTTGATTTATTAGTCAAATATCTGAAAGAATTATGTAACCCTAAAGCGATTTAATCATGTTGCTGGTACCCAAGTAAGATCCCCAAACTTTATTCATAAAATGTGTTGAGTTCCATTTTCAAACTGTATAAAAATACATGAACAATGATTTGTACAAAAAAGACTCAAAGTCCTGTAGGAACAAATGCATCCCAGTGCAAACAATATTGCTGTATCAAAAAAGAAATATCTCCTATAAGAGTAATGTTTTTATGTTTCATGCAGTAGACAAGACTGCTCCAAGTGAGGAGAATCAGGGAGGCTTCCTAATGAACAAGTCAAGCTTACAGCTACAGAACTAGCCATAATACCCATTTATATTCATAGCTCAATGTAAACTGCAAATGTAAGAATATGAAATATCAAACAGTACATTTTAAAGAGCAAACGCATAACAGCTCTATTAAAATAAAGTGCTTTTAAAGAAACTGTTCTAGAAACGTTAACTGTGTGAACATAATTTTGTTCAGTGGCAAAAGCAGCCTTTTGGAAGCAAGTCACAATTACTGACACATCATCCAAAGTTCAACCCTGCACATAAATTTCCCTGAGGTACCAACTAAATATGCAAGTCTTGCATACGATATTGACAAAGGAAATTCTACGAAAACAGTACACCCCCCCCCCCCCCCAAATATAACCTGAATTAATGAAAAAGAAACAAACAAACAAACAAAAATTCTGTCAGCTTAACACACTTTTCACCACATATGCAAATCTTGAAGCTACAGTATTGACAACAAAGAAACAAATATGATTTATAGTCAACTTCAAAACAAAAACTGATACAAAAGAGGGGAAGAAGGAATGAGATAATATAAACCTGTGGATTCACAAAAAATAAAATAAAAAAATCAGTCAAAAATAAAAATGTGTTTAAAAAAAGGAAATAGCAGGTGACTTCAAGGGCAGTTCAGTCATTCTTCTGTAGTTTTTCCATTTTTCCATTCAATGTCAGTATTCTGACTTGTTCAGTCAAACAGTCTGTTTTTCAGAGCGAGTGCTTTGTTTGAAAGTTTAGTTGCATCCAGTTCCATGAAAGTCTTCTGGATTACCTCAAAGGTGTAGCTGAGGTTCAGCGCATACGTCAATCCAAATAGCATAACAGCTAATGCTACATTATCAAGATCATTCAGAACCTTGATACCTTCAAAAATGATGCAAATGTCCTCTGGTCCATCACTTGAAGCATGTTCTTTAAAAACATAAATCCCAACAGTGGTGTCTTCAGTGGCCTTGTTCATGGCATCTCTGCCCATCCCATGTAAAACAGACAACACAGAGTAATAAAATGAGACCTAATAACCAAGCATAAGCAGTGATTTACTTAACACTGCTGATTGTGAGAAATCCCCACCAGAACAAAGCCATGTTTAAAATTCTTTCAGATAACTTGAGCAAAAAAACAACAAACATTTGAAAAAGAAGAAAGTGAAAATTAAGCGAAAAGTAACCATGTGCATACCACATATTCTCGCCCAAAGTTTTCTGGATCTTCGCCCTCGACCAGCCTCTACATCATCACACTAAAAGGAAAGCAATTTTTTTCTGAAGTACAATCACATCTTAAAGAAATATGATAATTATCA
>JBCNYH010000017.1:5834278-5863956 GCA_039654325.1 Tandanus tandanus | reverse complement strand
CCCGACCCCTATTGCCCCTCCCACAGGTGGTGGGTCCATGGGAGGGCGGACCCATGTCTCCTCTTCGGGCTGGGCCCAAGAAGGTAAAAGCAGGATTTTATTTCCCCTAATCAGCTACGAAAAGCGTGAGATCCTACGAGAAAGTTTGCGATGATGACGTCGTCACATCGCCCATAGCGTTCATAATCCATTGTGGAACATGCAGGGTAGAGTTGGATAATAGAGGACCGGCAATGCCTCATTGTATGGTTTTTGGTTGTTCAAACCATTGAGGAAGGAATAAAGATGTTCGTTACTTCAGTTATCCGAAGGATGAGTGGTTGAAGTGCGAATCCTGAAAATCGGGACCGATGTTGGCGATATCTGGAAATTCTAGACAAATCAGCATCTTCCTGGGACAGAACCTGACCTGCTTAAAACTATAGGGGTCCCTGGAGAGTGCAAGTGGGTCATTCTATGTCGAATCACCTGGCTTTCAGAAAACTTCCCAGGTGACCATCTCAGAATTCAATGAAACTTTAACCAGACATAGAAAATATTTCAAAGTAAACACATGCAAAATTTCAAGGTCCTAGAGGCGTCTGTGCGCCGTACATGGCCTGCACATGTTCTCATAGGCTCCCGTGGAGATAAAAATGTACGTAAAACAGCGACCATTGCACTTATTGTCGATACACATGACTGCTAAGAATTGTGCAGCGCAGATGCTCTCATGTTTCTGAGACAAATGGATATTTCCTCCGGCCCTACTTTTGCGAGAGACCGCCTCCAAAGTCTAATAGCCCCAGCCACGGTTCTCATGTATCTGCCAGCTACACGAAACCTTAGCGGTAAAGCAATCGCGAAAGGTGTAACCCCAGCTTTACTCCGGAAACCTGCCTATTACCCATGATTACCTGCAGCCTCGTGCCTGTGCTGTGCCGATATTCAGTACAACTGCACTGTTGCTCATGTGAGATTGCTTAATTATACTACATATCACACATAATCTAACCCAACAGTGCTGCTTTAGTAACATGTGGTCCATTTTGCTGTTTAGGCAGTCGAAGAAGCCTTTGTCCCTGTGATTAAACTGTGCTTTGACGGCATAGAGGTATTTCAGTTTGATTAATCATCACAATATGCAGCAATACAGGTAATACCATCAGTGTCTTACATGTTTGCTTATAATGCTTGCACCAGATCGATATCCTGTTTGCTCGGTTAGCGCTGCAGACCATTCCCGAGAACCTGGACCTGCGGGACGATAGTTTACTGAAGAACCTGGATATCCGCTGTATCAGGAGCCTGAACGGTACATGTGTTCTCCTTGTGTGGTGTTTGTGGTGTATGTATGTCTGTTTGTTCTGCTGATGTGCTGATGTTTGTGCTCAGGTTGCAGGGTAACGGATGAGATTCTCCACCTGGTGCCCAGCATTGAGAATTTCAGACTCACTCTCAGGGCCATCAAACTCTGGGCTAAACGTGAGTCTTGTGTGTTATTTTTGCATAGTGCAGTATCGATATTATATCTTCATATCACCAAGCTCTTCAGCTACTATAGTCTGTTCATGGAAAACTGTTCTTCTTATTTCATGTACTTATTACTGTACTGGGAATTTAGTCAATTTCTGAAACCTGACAGCACCGTGCATGTACACCGTCTTTCACAGTGTTTGTGTATATAGTAACTATTTGTGACCCTCCAGCACCAAACTAGTCTGAAGTTGCAGGAGGATACATTTAGATTAGTCAAAATGTTCGATTTTCAGATAAAATGCTAGATTTTACAGTTTGTTGTGTATGTGTTTTTTAAATAAATTCCTACCATATATGCTACCATACCATAAAATGAAAGGAAAGGAAAGGCTGTGTCACTGATCAGGAGGTTGGTGATTCAAGTCCCAGTACCAACAAGCTGCTCTCACTGGGTCCTTGAGCAAGGCCCTTAACTCTCGAATGCTCAGTTGTATAAATGAGTTAAAAATGTAAGTTGCTTTGGATAAGGGCATCTGCCAAATGCTGTAAATGAAAGCCTTCCAAACTCTCCCGTACTGAAAATATGTATGTATTCATAATCAGGTGGTTTTTACTTACATATACAAAGTTTCAATCTGCTGAAATCCATTCGATGGTTTGCATTAGCCTGTTTGAAAAGCCCGCCATTTGGAGTTTCCGAGTGCACGGAATTTCGAGAAGAGGATGCAGACACGTCAGTTCCAATAAGGCAAGATAATGGCAAAAATAACAGTATACTGATATTAAACTAACAAATCAGATATAAACGAGTGAACATCTGAATAAAATAAAACCAGGCACAGCTACACGTAATACTACATTACGTAAAATACATCAGACAGCCGTCTGTACATTTACACGAATAAATGGAAGAAACGCTGTTCATTTCTATGCCAATCACTTCCATGTTTACAGTGTCTGCGACGTACGTGCGAGTTTTGCTGTACAATGTCACCCCCCCGTGTGAGGATTTATTGCTTGTTTTTTTTCTTTATGATGAAGGTTGTAATAACAGTACCATGTTTTGACATGCGAAGACGTAGACGATGTATGCAAGCTTTTATTAAGTTTGAGTTTAATTTCCTTTTTAGTGAGGGAATGTATGACCTGTTGTCTTAGAAATATCACAAAAAAGGCACAAAATCATCAGTCACCATTGCGTGATGCTCAGAGATTCCTGTGCCATGCAGTTAGTTTTGAATTCCTGCTATCCAATATATATCATTTGATAGGGGTGCATAATTTTCACAGTAAACCAATAAAATTATTTTTTTTCAACCCCCTTTCGTGTAAATAAGATTTCTCCCTAGCAACGCCACAAAAGCCGGCTTCTGACTGGCTTGTTCACCGCCGCTTATTTGATGCCTTATGTTTAGCATTATACCCTTAAGCAATGTTAAGAGAGAGTATTCAGATGCAGTCAGTTTTTTATTTTTATTTTTAGTTGTGTTCAACATGCACGTTTACGTTACAGGTCACAACATATATTCGAACATCTTGGGTTTTTTGGGTGGTGTGTCGTGGGCCATGCTGGTGGCGAGAACGTGTCAGCTTTATCCCAACGCAGTGGCTTCAACCCTCGTGTACAAGTTCTTTCTAGTGTTTTCTAAGTGGTAAGTCCTTTCCTTTATCTCCTTTCCTTCCCTGCCCCGCCCTACCCCCACCTCGTGAACAAAATACATGAGTTTAAACTGTCTCTTTGTTATAAGACACTGGGGAAATCCTAATCTTAGAGATCCAATCATTTTTATTCAACACTTTATGATCTTGGCTCAGAAGATCACCGTTGTAGAATTACAGCTTCAGGCTGTGTACTTGTGTGTAAATTTGATGCTTGCCGGTGGTTTAAAGACTGGTTTGTCCCTGAAATATAATGTAGTAAAGTGCACACTTGAGAAGGTGTCATCTTTTTTCCCCGGTCTCTCTCTTTTTGTGTTAGGGAGTGGCCTAATCCGGTCCTTTTGAAGCAACCCGTGGAGTGTAACCTCAACCTGCCAGTGTGGGACCCGAGGGTATGACTTTCCTCTCTCTCTCTGCAGATCTATAGATTCTCAGTGTGTATTGTTTCTGCTCACACTAGCATGAACGTCATTGAATATCACTGACTACCCACAGGTGACCCCGAGTGACCGGTACCACCTCATGCCCATCATCACACCGGCATATCCTCAACAAAACTCCACCTATAACGTGTCCGTGTCCACTCGCAACATCATGGTCGAGGAATTCAAACAGGGTTAGTCGAATTTCTTATCATTTTCTTATGCCTGTGATTGGACTGTATTCAGTATTCTAAACCTTAGAATAAGCTATTTATATCTACATGGGGAGCGGGTCCCCTCTCATGGATACCGCCATTTTGCGCTGCCATGTTTCTACTGTAGCTCAGAACCATACAAGCTTCAGCTTATAGATGAATGAAGACGTATTTATTGATGTACTCAATTTCTGCTAATAGATCCTCCAAAATTTTATGCACTGTACCTTTAAGGCACAGTCTTTAGCACACCCCTGTACATACCAAAAGAAAACAGAAACACTGTTAACCCTGTGTATTCCCCAAGCAGCCACACAAACATTAAAGACTTAACAGTGCAGATAAACTGCTTGTTTCAGATGTTGGGTTACTGATCAGTCGGTCGTTTTTAACCCCGTTCATGTACTTTTGCTGTATGTGGAAGTGTTCTGCACTCCAGGCAGTTCTTGCTTGTCTGTAACTCTTGCCCTGTGCTTCCTGCCTCCAGGTCTGGCCATCATGGATGAAATATTGCAGAACAAAGCAGACTGGTCCAAACTATTTGAAGCGCCAAACTTCTTTCAGAAATACAAGTATGTATTTAGCTGTTTATCCTGTTGTACATGCGTGATGAGGTTACACTATTTGAATAAAGATTTCTTTTTCAAAATAGCACACACACCACCCCCTTCACACACCTTCATAAATCTCGCTTGCATCATATGTTGTGTGGTGATAGAGTTTCACTATGAACTAAATAAAAGATTAATTATGGAGTTGATGCTCGCACTATGCAACAGTACGGAATTACTGTCTTAGAATTGCTTACCTTGATATTTCTGTTATTTGTGTAATCGTTTATTTATTTATTTCATTACTGTAGACCGGCGTAAATTTTTTTAAATTACTGTCATCATAATTTGTCATTCCAAGGTAGGTATTTAAAAATGGGAGTTTTCTTTTTTGTTTGGTGTTTCCTGTCTAACAGCTGTCTATAATAAAAAACTTTTAAGTCGTTTTCACACTTGTGTTTTTTTCCGGATATTTGAGCCCTGAGTTTGGTAAGATTGGTGACTAGACGTTGTTTGGAGCCCAACAGCAGAACAGATCTCTGTGATCCTCTTGAAAACATTCAACCCGACGTGTATCTGGTGTTGAATCTGTCCACGCTCCGGATCCCAGGCCAAGTATCACCACTGGTTTAATTCTACTTCCTGTTTCTACTGTCATAATACTATTATACAAAATGAACGTTCTTCTTGGTACTGATCTGCAGTGCTTAGCTGATTTATTAAACCACCTGCCATAAATGAAAGAAGTACAAACATCTAATCATATTTTGTTTGTCGGTTCAAGAAAGAAAACTAAACATCAAACTCAGCATCATAATCAATAAAACAATCAGTGTTTAATATTCAGGCCTCCATTATAACAGCGAGCGTTCTTGCTGGCTTTGTTTTTATGTATATTTTGTGTGTTCAAATCACAAATTCAATTGTGCGATCAATTCACAAACCAACTCAATCCCGAATTTGTTCGAGTGGAATCAGATCTGAAATCCTGTCCAATCAATCATTTCCAAAGTTCCAGCTGAGGCACGGTGGCGTAGTGGTTAGCACATCCGCCTCATGGCAAGAAGCTTATGCGTTCGAGTCCCGGGTTTGGGTACTTCTGTGTGGAGTTTGTTCTCACCATGCATGTGTGGGTTTCCTCTGGGTACTTCGGTTGCCTCCCACAGTCTAACATGCACACTAGGCTCATTGGCTGTTCGAAATTGGCCCTCGGTGTAAATGTGTGTGTGTGTGTGTGTGTTGGCTCTGTCATTGTCTGAGGAGCTATTCAGGGTGTACCGTGCCTTCACCCAGTGTCGGCTGAGAAAGGCTCCAGCCTCCCTGAGACCCTAACAGAGGATGAAGTTGTTTGACAAATGAGTTGTGAGTGAGTTTGAATGAATTTTCTGGATCGTTGTCCTCCTGATGTGTATGAATCCACTATTTGTATTTCTCTCAGTTGTGACAGGTGCTCTAATAAATGTTCGAACACTGTATAAAAGCACACATTCATGGGATTGGAGCTCTAGTTAGTGCAGGTTTTTTGATGTACATCATGCACAGTGCATATCATACTGGCCTGCATGACTCAAACATCTATTATGAGAACTATTACATATGCGTGTATGATGTGGTGCATCCAAAAACCTTAAAAAAAAAAAAAAAGGCCCCAAAATCATAAATGTCTCTTTAAAAGGAAAAACCTAATAGATTTTTGTTATTAAAATAAAATCAATAATGTTGTAAAATCATACACCACATAGAAATTTAGGACCATGGGGCTGAGAATTGTGCAAAAGTGATTACACACATGGGATGTACAGAATTATACACTCCATCCATTGTTCAGAGGGAAGTCTGTGTCTGGTGTGTATGGTCGTCTCTACGAAGAGCCGGTTTGAACGCAGGTTTCAATTCCAGACAAGTAGCTTCTGCTTGGTTGGGATGAAAACTTGCACCCACACCAGCCCTTTGTAGAGAAGATCATATGATACACCTCTGATCTCTGTGAATGCAAACCTGCTGTTATGAGCCCAGGACTGGTCCCGAGTCCGGACTGGGGTGTCCGGATCAAGTGTGAAAACGCTCCAACTTCATAGTCTTTAATAAAAGATAATGTATAACAGCTTTTGAGTAGATTTGAAATGTGAAACGAGTGTATTAGTTATAACCAGTTTGAAATTGTGATGTTTTGAAGAAGTAAAGGTCACTGATCAGAGCTGAAGCACAACGTTTGCCTTTCCCGAAGTTCCATGTTTGTCTTTTCTGTGTGTTGTATCGTACCATCGGAATATCTCGCGTGAGGAGGGAGGGGTGGCATACACTTCACCTCCCTGTCACTTACAGCATGAAAAAAATGACATGGAAAAAAACTTTTCCTTTAAAAAAAAAAAATCCAAGAGCTAATGAGGAAGATTAAAGCAACCTTTTTAGCACAGCATGTCTACAGTAAATAATCACACTTTAATCAAAGATGTTTTTGATAATAATTAAGTGTTTAAATACTTAAATATAGTTATACTTAAATGTGTAAGGGGGGGGGGGGTGTGTGTGTGTGTAAATTTCATTGTGCTAATGTCCTTAGTATTGAAAATGAAATAAGTAATCGTTCTTATTTGTCTGTCCATTATGTAATAATTTAATCAACAGTATTTTAATGTCCTCGATTTATTTGTTGGTTTTGTCTAAATACACAGCACCCAGATCAGGGGTGCCCAGTCCTGTTCCTGGTGATCTACCTTCCCGAAGAAGTTCAGTCCAACCCTAATTACAGCCACCTGACCATCCAATCAAGACTTAAGACTTGGAAATGAAGACTTAAAGCGATGCTTGGATTTGTCAGATGGGCCTCATTAGGGTTGGAGTTAAAATCTTTAGGAAGGTAGATCACCAGGAACAGGACCGGGCACCCCTGACGTAGATGGCACCATCATTACCCCAGATGGTTTGTACTAATGCTGCAATTTAGACCAAATAAATCAACAGATCAAGATTTGTATTTGTATATGTTCCTTTATAAATACAGAAGATACAGAAGTTAATATGAGGCAGCTTGGTAGAGGTTTGCAGTGGTGATGTGTTTTTTTTTTTTTCCCAACCTAAAATAAATGTCAGTGTGAAATTGTGGACTGTTTTATTTTCTCAAATCCTCTCTCACACCCTCATGGTTTGATTTGTCACCGAGGAGTGAGAATTGAAAGGCTGCGTCCAATAACAGTTATTCATCATTTTTTTTATACACATGCTCTAAACGGCCAACTCTTTTTCTTCATTTTATTTCTTTTTATTAGTGCCCCAGTGTTGAGTGAAGGTTGTTTGGGGGAAGTGTCCAAATTTTCCTCTATCATGTAGATTTATGTTTGCGAAACTCTAGTTGAAAGCATTAAAACTCTTTAACTGAAGTCTCTCTCTCTCTCTCTCTCTCTCTCTCTCTCTCTCTCTCTCTCTCTCTCATAGTATATTGTGGGTACTTATGTTAATGTTCCAAAGACCTTGCTGTTTTTTGACAGTATAGCTTTTTTTCGGAGAGTGCTTCTTTCTTACTTTTCTTGCCTGAATAGAGTAATTGTGCTGCACCAGAGCGTGTGAGTTGAATACATATTTTAGGTCTCCATTAATGACCCTCGGGCGCCCATAGCCTTCCCGATGTTAAATGAACTGAGCTCTGTCTAAAAGATGTAATGGGATTGTTCTTGTTTTTTATGTTCCAAGGCATTATATTGTGTTGCTAGCAAGTGCGCCCACTGAGAAGCAGCATCTCGAGTGGTGAGTAGCCCATGCCAAGTCACACGATTGCTATGACGAGCCTTTGATAATACCTTGCACACGGCATCCACGAGAACCCGTGCAGTAACACTTTTTTAGAAACGGACCAACTGTACTTGCAGATCATTTATAAGGATCTGATTTCCGACAGGGTCGGCCTTGTGGAGTCCAAGATCCGTATCCTGGTGGGAAACCTGGAGAAAAATGAATTCATCACGCTCGCACACGTGAATCCGCAGTCGTTCCCAGGCCCTAAGGAAAACCAAACGTGAGTGTGGAGGATTTGCGATATGCCTGATACATTACCGAGCATGTCAGAATGGTTCTTTTTTTTAATAGTTTTTGTGTTCAGGTCGGAGTTGAGCACGATGTGGGTGATTGGTATTGAGTTCAAGAAAATGGAGGGGTCTGAACTTCTTAACGTCGACTTGACGTTTGACATCCAGTCATTCACGGACACTGGTATGATGTTCTTTTTTTCTTCTTCTTTCCTCCTTTTTTTGTTGTTTTTTTTTAACCTCGGAAGGGGGGTTATGTTTTTAGTTAGGTTTGTGTCAGTAGGATTACACAAAGTTATGTGTGGATTTTCCTGACAAGGAAGAATCTGTTAGATTTTGGAGATGATCTGGGTCAACTTCTGGAGTTTTGTACAGGTTTATTAACTATAATAATAATGATATATGATGATTTTTTCCCCCCCTGCAAGTTTGGTATGCAGCAGGGGGTGCAGTGTGTATTGTTTTATTTATAATAATTTATTATATAATAATAATTATATATATAATTATATAATGCAGAGGATATAGTCATCATATTGTCTGTCCGTCCATCTCTAATTGTTTCAATTACGACCCAGGACTCAGAAAAGGTTTGAGATTTCTTCTAGTTGTACCTTTTAGTATTTTTTGACATGTGGAGTCCGAGGGACATGCTATCTCCCAACGACACTTTTTTCTTCGGCTTGGTGGAGGTTTGCGCTCTCTGCGTGCTCTTGTTTAAAACCGTGTTGCAGTTATATTGTGTACTCATAATTAAAAAGCGTGCAGCTCTGGCATGTCTGGCAAAAGAAGCTAGTAGAGTCCGAGTCGTTCTTCTGAGGTTTTCGGGATAGATTTATTATCAGTGGTCAGGTCATGTCTATGACATCAGACGTATCAACAGGAAAATAAAAAAAAGTCCTGGGTCCTTAATTTGACTTAGATAACTAAGATGAAGCGCTTGTTGCAGCATTATTTGCAGCGTGTATACAAGCCGTCCTGATATTTTTCTTTCTTGCTTTTTAAACGCAGTGTATCGTCAGGCCATCAGCAGCAAGATGTTTGAGACTGATATGAAAATATCGGCAATGCACGTAAAGAGGAAACAGCTTCACCAACTCCTACCGGACCTCATCATCCCAAAAAGGAGAAAGGTGAGCAAAATTCTCTTGACACTCAAACCCTGTGTTTTTTTTTTTTTTGTCTGTTCTGTCATGATATTAAACCGTTACTGTCGTCTCGTGTGCTTTAGCATTCGACTGAAAACCTGCGTGCTGCGAATGAGGGGAGTATGGACCTGTCACTGGACAGTGATAACAGCATGTCCATGCCGTCGCCCACCGGGACCTCCGGTGCTGCCAGGGCACCCCTCTCTGCCAGTCCTCACCGGTGAGCTACTCACACACTCGCAAACTCTGAGCATTTGTAACAGGGCTGTTATTATTTATCTCCTCATACGTATTACTTTTTTGAATTGTAATCTACCTTGTGTATGGATTAAGTTATGGTAATTTCCTGTGTACAGCTCCACAGGGACCACCGCCAACTCAGACTCTCAGGGGAAGATGGACACCTCAGGAGGAACACACCCTCCCACAGGTATTTATTAATATGTTCATGTGTTTGTATTGTCTGTGGGAGTTGTGCCATCCACTGTAGTAGTGAAGTCTCTGATCACGGCACATCAGAGTAATAGTCTGCCCTCTGTCACAGCGTGTCAATCGTTTGAGTCGAAGACCTCCAGCGGGAGCAGTCCCATATGTGCACAGAAGAGACCAGGCTCACCTCACGATGAGAACTCCAAGAAGCTCAAATTACAGGAGGTATACACAGAGCGCACCTGCTTACATCCTTCAGTACGTGTTTTTGGGTTTTCTTGTGTAGAATATTGTGCACAGTTATCAGCACACGAAGACACCTTATGTTCTAGCAGCTCTCTATTTCTGCAGCGTTCGCGAGTCTGTCAGCCTCAAAGACACGTTTAAAACGCAGCTGAAAACGTGTGATATTTTCTTGTTTTGTAGCTTTTAGTCGGTTTAGGAAGTTTTTCGTTTCTCACTGTTTGCATTGTGCCCTGTAGAGCTCGACTCTGAATGAGAGCAGTGTGTACGCATCCGGGGACAGGGATTTCAGCACCACCATGCCCTCACCCACCAGCACCTCCAGGTCAGTCTTTTCTACATGTCCTCACTGCTGAGACACACCCGTACACACGGAGGGAAATGTAGGGATCTGACAATTCCATTGGACATCTCACAACTGAAATAATTTAAATATATAAATATTGACCGGTCATTCATTCGCTGAACCACCTGATCCTATTAGGGTCGCGGGAGGCTGGAGCCTATCTCGGGCGACACTGGGCGAAGGTAGGGTAGACCCTGAACCAGTCCACCGCAGGGTCAACACACGCACATACAACCATTCACACTCTCACTCACATCCAGGGGCAACTTGGAACAGCCAGTTTGCCTAATGTGCATGTTTTTTGGATTGTGGGAGGAAACTGGGGTACCTGGAGGAAACCCATTCAAGCACGGGGAGAACATGCAAACTTCACACAGAAACACCCTCGCCAATCCCGAGACTCGAACCCAAGCCCTTCTTGCTGTGAGGCAGACATGCTAACCACTATTTTAATATCCTTTTTTAAAAATTTATTTGGGATACTTCCTGGTGAAGTTGAACTGATTTCAGTTTCATTTTCTTTTTTGTTTCTGAAAGAGCTTTGTGGTGCATTTATAAAAAAAAAAAAAAAAAAAAAAAAAAGTGCAAAATAAGTAATATAATATTTCTTGTTATTTTGTTGTGCATCCAGTCCCACAGGAACCACTGCTGACTCTGATTCTCAAGAAAAAGGGAATGCTGCAGGTATGTGATAAATAAATACACACCTAGTTAGTTAGTTTGTTTGCTTACTTACTTGGTTGGTTACTTACTCGGTTAGTTAGTTGTTTTGTTACTTAGTTACTTGCTTGCTTACTTAGTTAATTACTTTGTTACTTAGTTACCTACTCACCTTCTTACTAAATTACTTGATTGCTTACTTACCTACCTACTTAGTTACTTACATACATATTTAGTTACTTACTTACGTACTTAGTTTGCTTACTCACATACTTAGTTAGTTATGTACTTGGTTATTTAGATTCTTAGTTACTAAATTGCTTAATTACCTATTACTTATTTACATAGTTACTTTCTTAGGTATTAATTTACTTACTTACCTACTTAGTTAGCTACGTACTTACTTACTTAATTAGTTAATTGCATACTTATTTAGTTACCTACCTATTTAACTATTTACTTACTTAGTTACTTACTAACATAAGAAACATACAGTTAAATTCAGTACTAATCTAGTCACTAGAAACACTTGAACAAGATTTAAATACTTATTAAAAATACCCAAATACAGAATACACAGTATAGACTATAACATATCAAAGTACAACATATAAGGTTTGGAATGTATGCCTTGTGTTATTTTAGTGTTTATACAGTATATTAGTATATAACGTGGCTCTGTTCATGTTTGATGGTGGAAATGGTGGAAAACACATAGCACAGTATAATTCTCAGTTGTCTGTTACAGCGCATCCATCCGAGACAAAAAACCCCAGTCCTGCAAGTACAGGGAAGGGACCAGGTTTACCTCTCCATGATGAGCAAGAGAAGAAGCTCGAATTAGAGGAGGTATAGCAGGAGAAAAGGCTTATTGCGACTAAAGAATATGCTTCATGTTAATGCTGTATTCAGTTTTCCCCCCCTCATCCTCACTCTTCTGACTTTTAAATACCTTTTCATATATGTATATATATATATAAATTTCCTCTAATCATTTCCTTATAAATACAATAAAACCTTTTATCTCCAGAAATCTACCTCAGAATCAGTGGAACAGGCTGCTGAATTTTCTCAGGTATGTAGATACCTATATCGGTTCGTTTTTCTCAGGAATATCTCACACCATGAACATGTGAAATTCCTCCGAGCCGTATTCCATTTCCGACGGTGCTAATTGTTGATTCGGTGCAGGCTAGCGATTTCACGGCTTTAGACGAAGAAGTGAAAACGGAGACAGAGGCAGGGGTGAGTTGAGACGTGTTTTTCTTTCACGTGTATGAATTTATTGAAGGTTAAACTTTCTGTTTGTCTCCCTTATGTGTGCTTATGTACAGGAGTCGGGTGCAGAAGGGAAGACACAACCATCTCAGGTATGGCATTGTATCATTCGAATGTTCTGTCATTTTGCAGTTGTTTTTGTATAAATGTATAAAGTAGGCCCTAATTAATTTAATTAGGATTTTAATTATAATTAACTGGCGTTGGTGAACTAAATAAAGTTGTCTAACTCTTAATTGACTCTTGCTAAGTGATTATTTAGGTGCATGCATATTCATGTATAGTTTATCGGTTCTGACTGAGTTTAGTTGTCTTTATACTCAGTGTTTAGACTACAGTGCACACTCGAGTATCTCAGTTCGGCTGTATTTTGTATCGGAAAGAATATAGATTTATAACCTGCACTGTGAAGGAAAAAAAATTTTTTCCTTTTAAAAATAAGCCGAATAATTCTGATATTGTGATATTAGTAACTATTATAAACGATAGATTATTTAACAGCCTTGTTAAACTGAAACAGAATCCAAAGCCTCATCGCTTACATGATTTCCTTGATGGTTTTCAGAAAACATCCAGCGCCGATCTGTCTGATGTCCCTCTCCCTCCGGCTTACCCTATCCAAGTGGTGAAAAACTCCATAAAGCTCAGACTGAGTAGGTAGAATCAGTTCGGCCATACCTTCCACCCGCCTTAACAACAGCAAGCGATGAACTGACAGTCGTCGATGTCATTTGCTGTGAAAGTGCACGGTGTGGAGTCACGCTTTTGACGACAGGGTGTAAATCCATGTGTTTTTAATTAAGATTTTCTTAATTGAATGTTTGGCAAATTGGAATGATTCCTTAGTTGGGTCACACTGCGTAGACAGTCCGAGGTCCCCCGTTCTCTCAACTCGAAGGCTCTGTGTTAAAATTCAGAACCAGGACAGTGATGTGTATAAATTACACAGTAAACTGTTTTACGTGCAGAGTTTATTACTCGCTGTAATAACTGCTAGGCGCCCACTATAGAACGTTGAAGTGGCATGAACGGCTTGTCACTTGCTAGTATGAACACGGCATCAGAGAGACCAGACCAAAGGCTGTGGTTTGCCTTACAGAGAGTAGACCAGGGCCACGTCGCCGCGCCGGGTCTTGTACAGATCCTCAAAGACTCTTGATGCAGCGACTGACTCGATCCACCAGAGGGCGGCTCTGCACTTTGGTAAAATGCCCTGATGACACCACCTCCTTGCCTCCACAGAGAAAATAACTTAAAAAAATATATATACATATATAATTTTCACATCCTCATAACCTCATTGTAATGACTAAATTGTGTTTGTGACAGCTCGTGCGCATAAAACTTTATTCCCTTCTTTCTTTATGTCCTCGGGTACAAATGAAATTTCTTTAAAGCGAGTGTGCTTTTCTTGTGTCAATGTGACATATTTTATAGAGCGATTGGACTGGAAGCTAAGTGGCTGTATATTAAGATTATTAAGCCTTCAGGATTAATTAACCTGCGTGAAGTTCATAAGAAATGATGAATATTTTGTATAAAAATATCGAGGAAATATTTGGACCAACATAGTCTTAAATCTGAGATTATATCAGTCTAAATATCTCGCCTTGAAAGCGTCAAGCGGTCACTATGACATCAGGTCTAACTGGTAAATTCTTTTGTTGTGTTTGTGTGTGTGTTTAAGTTTTTAAAATCTTTTTTTTTTTTTTTTACTTTAATGTAAATTCATTACAATGAAAATGAAAGAAAAAATAATAATCTGCATTTATTTGCTTTGAGCCTTTTCTTTTTATGTTAGGATTTTTATTACTAATCTAAAATCAGCGATGCATATTTAAATGCATTTCGTTCTAGCATTATTAGTACATAAGCCCAAACATTTTCTGTCGTAAGCTCTTGGCCGTGATGAGATGGAAATCAGAGCAGTAGCATATGAAGCTTGGAATTAATGATAGAATTTTTTTTTTTTTGTAACCAAAAGGATTTAGTTGATTTCACGAGATATGCACAGCCTTTTCTTATTCAATCTATCTTTTTTGCCCCCTTAATTATCTGTGTAAATTGTATGGAGACCCAACAGTACAGCTGCTCCAGGAATGTTGTTTATTCCACTAATGTGCAAAAGCACAAACTCTTTAGTTTCATCATATCCTTGGTTCTTACTTTTTTCCCTCACAGGCTTATTTGTTAAATAAAAAAAAATAAAAAAAATAAATCTGTTGTAATTTTTTTCACAAATAAAGGTCTAAAAATTACAGAGATCTGGTTCAACACTTTCAAATGTCACACAGCATTAAAGAAAACACCCAGGGTGCGAGATCTTCATCCTCAGACCACATGCTATGGTTGATCCTACATATACCTTCTGAAACCAAATCTCAGTTTTGATTCAGTGGATGAGGTCACCTGGATACTGTAAATATGTGTCTACCAACTGCTGTTGTAATCATAAAACCTGTCCTGTGCTCGTCCCAGGACTCTTCATAGACAACATCCTTTTAGCACACTTACTGACATTTCTTGTGACATTTTATTGAACATTATTTATTGAAATTGAAATGTTTCAAGTCTAGTGAGTGACCTGAAAAGGGAATAAAGGTAAGCAGGCTCCCTTAAAAGAAAACAAGATGGTAGGCTTCGACTCATGGGATGTCCAGTACAGTCTCTGGACTTCAACCCCATTGAGACGGTTTGGGATGACGTGGACAGAGGGGTGAAGACAAAGCAACCAAGTGCAACACAACACAAGTGGGAACTTCTGTGACGGTGTTGGGAAGAACTTCCAGAACAATGTTCGATTTCCATCATCGAAAGAACACCACGAGAGTGTGCAGAAGGAATGTCTATATATTTTTTTAAATAAATTGAATTATGTTAAACAGAGCAGGTCTATGATAGATATTTATTTATTTATTTATTTATTTATGGGTTAACTGGAAAAATTGAGGCGGCACGGTGGCGCAGTGGTTAGCACATCTGCCCCACGGCAAGAAGGCCTGGGTTTGTGTCCCGGGCTCGGGGCGTTTCTGTTTGGAGTTTGCATGTTCTTCCCATGCTTGTGTGGGTTTCCTCTGGGTACTCCGGTTTCCTCCCACTGTCCAAAAAACATGCACAGTTAGGCTACTTGGCTGTTCCAAATTGCCCCTAGGTGTGAGAGTGAGTGTGAATGGGTTGTGTGTGTGTTGCCCTGCAATGGCCTTCCAGGGTGTACCCTGCCCTTGCCCAGAGTCGGATGAGATGGGCGGCAGCCTCCCCGTGACCCTAATTAGGATCACGTGGCTTAGAAAATGAATGAATGGATGGAAAAATGGAGGTGTTCTAAAACTTTTGAGTGCCGGTATAGAAGATCATTAAACTAGCCTAGAAAATCGCCTGTCCCATTTCAGAGATCCTGTGCCCAAAGGATTCCCATTCCTGGCTAAAAAGAGTGGAATGTTGTATCCCATCTGCCTGCAGCTTCGGCATGTAGTCTGTCATGCTTTTCTGCTCACCACTATTGTAAAGAGTTATTTGAGTTGATATAGCCCTCCTGTCAGCTCGAAACAGTCTGGCTGTTCTCTCATGTCTCATCATCAGGATGTTCACAGAACTGCCCCGTATTGGATGTTATTCCCCCCACCCCGGTTCATTCTGTGTATATTTTCTATTTGTGATCTCCCAGGAGACCGTCTGTTTCTTCAACACACTAAGAGTGCTACAGTCAAAATCACTGAGGTCACATTTTTACTTCAAGCTCCCGTCCTGTGTCCTGTATGTGCATTATTTTTGCATTGGGCTGCTGCCACGTGATTGGCTGAGAACATGAGTGAGCAGGTGCACGGGCTGGTGAGTGTGTATTGCATTTACTGGAAATAAACAAGGCATTTACTGCACATTTACATCAAAATGGAACCTAATTATAAATTGTGTAATCTGGAAGCCCACTGGGACATGAGCTACAGTGCCGACTTCCTACACATTTCATACATTTTTTTCCCCCAAGTGTTCTTGGATAGTCACAAAGTTTTTTTGTGGTCTTAAAACAAATCAATTTCGGCGTTTAGCATATACCCATATCCAGAGCGACTTACGTTTTTGTCTCATTTACACAACGGAGCAAATGAGTGTTAAGGGCCTTGCTCAAGGGCCCAACAGTGGCAGCTTGATGTTACTGGGGCTTGAACCCCTGACCTTCTGATCAGTAATCCAGAGCCTTAATATCTGAGCCTAAACTAATGTCCACTCTGCTTTAAAGAATCACCGTTTGTTTTTCGAAAGCCGTTAACAGCCTGGGGAAGCTTGAGTTGGTACTCAGTGTTAGAAGTGAAACAGGATTGATCTGTTTCTTTGTAAACGTCTGCAGTGAATTGTGTGGTGCATGTGGCTTATTGTATTGTCATTTCTGCTCAGGATGGCAGCAAGGATAATCACTCACTCGTTTGCCGAATTGCTTAATCCTTCTAGGGTCACCGGGAGGCTGAAACCTATCTCAGCCAACACCGGATGAAGTTGGGGTACACCCTGAACACTCACTAGGGGCAATTTGGAACAGCCTGTTAATCTAATGTACATGTCTTTGGACTGTGGGAGGAAACCAACGCAAGCACTGGGAGACCATGTAAATGCAAACCCAAGACCACCTTGTGAGGAGGAAGTATTAACCACTGTGCCACCATGCCGCCTCCACCGAGCCTATGGTCAATAACAACCTGTGTATGTACTACAAGAGAAAGGCGCAATCTAATTGGTCCACTATAGTGATTAACTTAGGGTTTTTTTTTTTTCCAGAGTTGATTTGCCCAAGTCTGGGAATCGAACCCAAGACCTTGCTGTGAGGAAGATGTGCTAATCATGACGCCACCGTGCTGCCCTACTCATCCGTTATGTGTTACCTAAAATAGAAAAACTATATTTTAATGATTTAATTCTTTTCAGGAGAGGTAGTTTGGGTGCCCAGATCGATCAAATATGATAAATAAATAAAATCTCCAGGATTAGTCTTGAATACAAACAAGCAGTCTGGAAGACTGGAATTAAAAACCGCTTCCTACCGTTCCAATGGTACTGGATTAAAATCTAATCTGCACCGTAGTAGTAATGATTATGGCTTTCTACAAGCTGTTTAAAGAAAAAAATATATATTCCACTCAAATTTCCCTGTTCAATATCATTTCATAATGTTCTTATTACTCGGGGCAAATGTGCGACGTCTAAAAATTCTGATATTATATTATTACAATTAGAATACAATATAACAGCACTTCCGTAGCCCAAAATGAAATCAGGCTCTATATTGCATTTGAGATTGTGAAACTTTGTACACGCTGCACAAAGATCTAATTGGATAAGGAAACTGTCTCAATTCATTCTGAAGAAGGCATGATGATTTTCCATCTGCAGCTTCACAGACAGATTTCTGTCTGAATGCCTTTTTTTTCCTTTTTTTTTTTTAAGGATTGGATTGTTGCTAAGTAACGCCTCTTTGTACATCCTGGTTGCCTGGTTTCTTAAAATGTTAAGGAGTGACACTACTGTGCCACTTTGGGGTTTTTAGCTGGGGTTTTTTTTTTTTTTTGGTGTTGGAGGGCGGGGGATTAAAAATGGATTAAATTATCCATTGGTCCTTTTCTACCTTCTGCTGCCCAGTTTCTACCAATCTGTCCCCACTTGTAGCCTCAGATTCCTCAGAAGTGGGACCTGATCCCTGTTGTTTCCTGTCTGCCTCAAGGTTATACGTGTTGTGCTTTCTCATCACTCACTCATTTGCTGAACCGCTTAATCCTAATAGCCTTTTGGGAAGCTGTCGCCTATTTTGGCTGACACTGTCTGTAGGCACACAAACGTTTACTCTTACACTCACACCTAGGGGCAATTTGGAACAGCCAATAGCATGTCTTTGGACTGTAGGAAGAAACCGGAGTGCTTGGATGAAACCCATGCAAGCACAGGGAGAACATACAAACTACATACAGAAACACCCTCGCCAAGGCCGGGACTCGAACCCAGGATCTTCTTGATGTGAAGTGGACGTGCTAACCACTGTGCCACCGCGCCGCTCTGTCATGCTTTCTGAGCTTCTTTTTCTGCTCACTAAGGATGTAAAGAGTGGTGATTTGAGTCACCTTCCTGTCAGCTTAAAGGGTACCTGTGGTGAATTTGTATTACTAGCTCTTTAAAACCATCAGCGCCAGGCAACGTCAGTTCTTGCCCCATGTCAAGTACGTGCAAGTGCTGCCACACTGCAACTACTAGGCATGCGCAGCGATATGTTGCCTTCTTCATTGGCTGTTCCAGCCCTGGTAGTGATGTGAATTTGTTGTTTTGTCCTACTGGTTGGTCTGCGTGCAGCAGACACCAGTCTAAGATATCACATTATTGGCCAGTTGCTGCAGCTGTGTCACCAGGAAAATGGCGGAGTGCAAAGTACGGCTACAAAAACAACAAGCGCAGAAAACATGACATCGTCACAGGGCCATACTCTGAAAACATTTCCTTTTGAACAAGGTTCAGTACTTTGCGAAGACCACTTCAAGGCGACCTTCTATCGGTGTGACCTCCAGGCAGATCTACTTGGCATGAAGCCCAAGCTTATACGTCTAAAACCAGACGCTGTTCCTGCGGAATTTCTTCATAAAAACGGACGGGAGCAGCGCCTCGCCGAAAGGAACCAGTAAAAGGTAAGAGCCTTTAGTACACAGGAAGTTTAATCACCTAAAATGTCGCTCGCTGCTTGTTTACTTGTGCTGGACAACCCGGCCCAATGAGTTCACGTCTCTTCCGGGGATTAAAGGGTTGCTCCGCATTGGTTCAGCCCCCGAAATGGTGCAGGGAATGGCCATTAATGTTAAAATCAGCTCTGTATCGCTTAAAAGTATTACATTATGCATGAATTATACTGTAAGGATGACCAATACTGGTCCTCTTCAAACGAGTCTGGTCACTGTCCTCTGACTTCTCAAGACATTTCCGACAGTGATGACAAAAGAGCGTGTTCAAACGGATTGCTTTGTGTCATGGCCTTAGCCACGGACATGGAATTGTGCAGCTGTAGTTTAAACTCTGAACATCTACAACTGATCTCTGTTTTCACAAACATTGTTCTTCAGAAGTTGCCATAAAATCTGTCTCCAACTCCCAGCGAGTAACACTTGACTCCTGTCTCCTTTTCTTTATACCAGTTTTTTGTTCTCTATACCCATTGCCATGATTGTCTTTGTATACTGGCAGCTCCGAAACAGCTGATAAAAGAGTAACCTTCACGTTAACGAACCAGTTGACACTAAACTGTTGGTGCGTTCAAAGAGACATGCCATGTTCCTGAAATGAAAGGGCTGTCTCTCTCCTCATCCTGATCAAAAAATGTGGCGCGTCGAAAAACACATCGCACCCAGTGATGGACTAAACCTGCTAATGAGAGCAAAGGATCATGGGTAGAAGTCGTGATTGCTGCATCAACAGTTTTTCTTGACGCTATAAAACCCTCCATTTTGAAAGCAGGACTTCACGAGCATCTGAAGCGTCTAACGTACAGTCCTTTGTGCCGCGAGTGTGGGTGGGGTTCACTCCTAAACATGACTAGCTGTTTTTAAGTCATTGCTAATTGTGTGTGTGTGTGTTAGCTCAGAATAATATGCAAATTATTCATTGTTTGCCCTCAAACATTCAAATGTTCATATCCCGAGGCGTATAAAGTTTGTGAGACCTGCTCGTTGTTTTTTACATGAGGACAAAATGACTTCATCAGAGAGTGCAGTGTGGAACTAGGGCGTGTAGAATGATCCTAGTGTAACCTTTATGGAAAAACAAGTGACTCATGAACCCTGTTCACTTTACAATGTATGTACTGGTACAATATCTTTGCTTCGTTTACAATCACCGTAAATTAGACGGGCTTTTATATCTCTTAGCCTGCCGACCAAGTGTGAAATTGCTAATGGTGGCTAGTTTGTAGCTTGGTTTAGTTTTGTATCACACTGCATGTAATTAAACGCATCAAATCGTGATGGCACACTGGGTGGCCCTGCTGCTACCTCCTGAGCTCAGATAAAGATTATTCTATGCTCGCATTACGTGGAAAAAGAAATACATCCATTTCAAATGGTGCACCCGCCACATAATCCGGTGAGTTCTTTGACATACATCCACTAGGGGGCAGTCTCTTTATGAGTACACTATAAAGCGTGTAATGAAATAGGTTAGTATCACGCTAATATATTGATTTAGGCACCGCTTAAAGGCGGAGCTCCCCATAACGTCTTTGTAAGTTGGGTTGCAGGAGCATTTAACTCGCACAGACCTCCGATTTTCCTTCGCTACTGTTCAATTCACATTTAATCCCTGTCCACTCTACTCCCAGTTGATTTCTTTGAATCCAACTTTTGTGAATTATGTTTTCATGGCCATCACTTTGTGCACAGGGGCGTTGTCATGCTGGAACAGGTGTAAGCCTCTTAGTTTCACTGAAACGAAATTGAGCATAAAACCACATCTTACACAATGATGTGCTTCCAGTTATATAGCAGCAGTTTGGTGAAAGGTGCACATATGGGTGATGATGATCAGATGGCAACAAACCCTTGGCTGTAGAGCGTGCTTGAAAAACGTCCATTCTTTGTTCAGAAAAACAAAGTGCAGGTAGAAATCTATTTATCAAAATAAATTATACAAACAAAATAAATTCTATAAAATAACTGGTTTATAACAATGTGTATACCAACCTGAATTTATTTTATTGAATATAAAATGTACGGTAGCTTATCAGCAGGAAATTACTGCAAGTTGTGTAATTCATTTAGTCATTCACACTCGCACCTAGGGGCAATTTGGAACAGCCAACCCACACAGAAACACTCAGGACTTGAACCCATGATCTTCTTGCTGTGAGGTGGACGTGCTAACTCCAGCAATAATAATAATAATAATAATTTGTATTATGTCATTTGGAATGACAAATAAATAATCATAACATTTAAAACTGTATGAATATAAGTGATGTATTTACAAAATTAGCTCATAGGGTGCTCCAAAATATTTCAGAAGTGCCCCTGAGTTTGCGTTGAAATAGTATATGAGCCTGACGAGTCTGACACCCTAAATACATTTACTGCACAATTAAATATAAATGTCATTATGCACAATTTATCAAACTTTCGGAATAGCAATCAAATGAACCATACTACCTCCCTGACTAATTCTAGGCATAAACACCCCAAAAGACTCAATACATCACAAACCATAATAAATATCAGCGTAATATAGACATCTTTTGATCTCAGCCTACAGCGTTTGAAATTCCTCTTAGTGAGCTCAGGACGTAGTCAACACAATCCCAAACAACCTTTCTGATGCCACCTGGATGAAAGTTACCCGAATCAGTAATGTGCTAGTTAGCTACGAGTTATTTTGCTGCAGGCTCTACACATTACCATGATGAAACTGTGTGAAATTACTGTACATCCAATGTTACGTGAGCTAATTGTGCATAAAATAGAATATTGTCACCCTCTGTGTAATAGCATAGCAACATAAGAACATAGGCTAAGAAACATAGCGGAACTCCGCGGGGCACCATAGTCATATAATATTGTTTGAATGGTTGTCCCATGTCTGTGCGTCTCTGTATAGAACTAACCCTTCCACTTCATTTAGGCTGGTGGTTCCGTGTATGTTCGAGTTGATCCCTTTTCCATCCTGTGTCTATACAACGCTGTATGGAACAAACCCAACTTACAAAGACGTTATGGGGAGCTCCGCCTTTAAGCGGTGCCTAAATCAATATAGTAGCGTGATACTAACCTATTTCATTACACGCTTTATAGTGTACTCATAAAGAGACACTAACAGAATGCCTTTCACCTCTTATTTTTCTTTTGAATGGTTTTGTATGTTGGCCCTGTTGATGGTCTGGTGAGCTGTTCAGGGTGTGCCCTGCCTTTGCCGTAATTTGCTATATTCATTGATTAAATCTTCTAACTTTCACATGTTTTCACTCTGTCATGTCAACAGAGTTGATGTCCAAAAACTGTACACTTACGGTTGCAATGATTTTTAAGCAAGAAATTCACTTACGGTCTGACAGGCTCAAATGTCCATGCAGGATTTTGCGCTCTGACATTCTACACTGCTCTCTAGTGCCAATTGCATGTAAAATTAAAAACCCGAATTACATTCGGGCAGCAAATACACTTGTGTGACCGAGTTGACATAGTTCTTGGGGACTTAACTTCATATGCTCAAAAGTCCAAAATTTATAAATTATCTTTCTTTGTACATATACAGCTTAAATTGTCAACACATGAAGGTGCTATTATATCAGAACAGATCTGGGCAAATCCAATTTAACATCTTTTTTTAAAAATAATTGGGTATATAAAGAGTGGGACATAAAATATGCATTTCTATGAGAATGACCATAGAAGGCAAAGTATGATATGGAGAATTATTTGCTCACCCTCTGAGATCTGAATAATTCTTCATATCATACAAAATCTGAATTCAATAATTGTATTATTATTCATTCATAATATTTTCAAAGGAGACAGTCATGTTACTATATGAGTTATTAGCGTGGTATATGGCCTAATGAGGATGTCCTGAAGAATGCCAGTTCATAGCCGGTGTGTGATAGCTGGAAGTGCCTCAAAGTGTAGTTAGCATGCTAGTCTGCTTACGCCAGTTCCGATTCATTCTAGACAAATTCCATGAAAAACCAACCAAGTATGGAATTAAAGTATTTGAAGTATTTTTTTTTTTTTTCCAAGAAATAAATTTTGTAAATCTTAAAACTGGGCAACCATTTTCTGGCTAGCTTTCTCTGGAAGGAGGGGAGAGCGAGGGACAGTGGCGCCTGGGGTTCAACTTATCCAAAGTCAATGATGAATAGCAAGAATTAGTTGCCGGATTTCCACCAATCAGAAACAAGAAAATATTTTGAATGGATAATCAAGTGTATTATAAGTGAGAGAGTGAATCAATCAGATTGCACCACTCCCATGTAGTATAGAACATCCCTCCATCATTATTCATTCATTGGCCAAACCGCTTAATCCTACTAAGGTTGCAGGGAGGCTGGAGCTTCTGTCAGCCGACTCTGAGTGAAGGTGGGTTACACCCTGAACATCTCGCCAGACCATCGCAGAGCCAACATACACACAACCATTCACACTCACATCTAGGGGCAATTTGGAACAGCCAATAACCCTAATATGCATGTCTTTGGATTGTCGGAGGAAACCAAACTACCCGAAGAAAACCCATACAATGAAAGGGAGAACATGCAAACCCCACACAGAAACTCCCAAGCCCAGGACTCGGACTCAGTACCTTCTTACTGTGAGTGGTGCTAACCACTAAGCCACCATGCCGTCTCTTTATTTTGTTTTTCCATAAAGAAAACTCAGGCCAGCGACCTGTCCTGAAACCGGGTGGTTCCTGATCAGAAGAGTTCCAGAACCTTTTAGTTCCACAAACACTTTCAGTGTGTGCTGTTGATCACCTCCACGCTCCGAACCCCGTGGTCACACTCTCCCCACTGCTCACACGGGCTAATTAATGCCTCGATATGCAAATGAGCACAGCTGGCAAACTGCTGTACGTGATTTTTCTTTCTTTTTTTTTCTTTTTTTTTTCTCGGGTCATTTGTCAGCAGTGCTCTGAGGCTCTGGGCCTGAGGATGAAATGAACGGAAGCATCACTGTTTAGTCTCAGAAACCTTGGAGATTGCTCATGTTGTGTTGTTGTATAACAGTCCAGACCATCGGAAACTTCTGCTTTTGCTCTCGATGCTGTGTTAGCAGGGGGAAGCATTAAGGCTGTGAGTCACAGACACCTCAGTGGCTCGGAACACACAGTCAATTAACCAGGCTCTCCACTTCAAACCAGTCTCCAATCAGTCCAGCGGCGCGTTCGGGTCACGCTGAGGCACGAGACAGGAGTGTCTTGCTTTTTCAAAATTTCTCTTTGTGGATAAGAATGCTTAATAACAGTGCTTTCAGTGTCATATTTGACACGAGCAGTCATTGCAGTAATTACAATCATTAACGGTCAAAGGATGTCAAGTTATCCCCCTTTAAACATAGGCCGCTCGAGAAAATCAATTATTCAATCAAGACGGACCCCCCCCGTCCTTTCACTGCATTCTCTGGGGTGAATGAAGTTGGTTCACTTAATTTTAGGGGCCACACGGAATGTGCAACGGCGTAGACCTTTAATTTCCGAGCCCTCGCTTTTCATTCAGTGGAATGTTGAGTTAATTGTGTCGATCAAATGTGGAAAGCTGAGTCTTTTTGTGAACAAGTTCGCTCAGAGCTCAAGCGAGTCACGCTTCCTTACATACACCTCCTCTGTCTTCTCCTCTATCTTTCTTTCTCTCCCTCTCTGTGTTTCTCATGACCATCAGGATTGGCAGGATGTAATTTAAGAGCATAGGCACAAAGACCAAATGTCAAGTAGATGGGCGATGCGTGCAGATTTAAATGTACCAGCACTTGCTTCATTCAGGGTGTGTAATTAGGATCACTGCTACAAAGCGGCGAGTCAAGAGATCACAATGTGTTTTAGATGCAGGAGGAACAAGACAAGCCATCAAGTTTGTTTAAAGAAGCATGAAGGCAATGCAACAATAGAGATTTCCCACCTATGTGTAGTTCTCAGATTGAACGGGTAAAAAAGTCGCAGTGTTTCAAGCCACCTCCAACAGATAATAATTAAAATGCTGTAAATGGATTGGGTATTTTTTGGTTTTTTTTAATCCACTAAGATCTTATGGTTGCCAAATCATAATTTCCAATTATTTCCAACTTGAAGCATGAATTTATTCTAGCTGATGCAGTCCTTTTTGTCATGATGAGCTGCTTTCATTTTTGTTTTCTTAACTCCGAGCACATTTCCTCCCATTGGATTATATCGAAAGTCGTGTTAGAAATAAGAATGGAGAAGCTGGTTGTCCTTCTTGACAGTTTACCTTGGATGTCCATAATTGAATATTCTTATCATATTTACTGTCTACAATGGCCCTTATAAATATTTTACGCACTGTCCAAAAGCAGAGCTCCGAAAATGTTTGCATTTTCAGTAAAGAAAAAACATTGATTAAACAAGAACATTTTCTGCAAAGTGCAAGTGCACTTAGCGCCAACAGCGGCACGTGCCTGATGCATTTTTTCCGACATATTTTTCATTCATTGGGATGCCTGTGGGGGCATGTGAGCATGGACATGACAAAAAAAAATCAAGCTCATGGCTTTACAACATTTGCATATGTATGGAGTGCTGCGGAGCGCTGCTAATAAGTAAAAAAAGGTACCTGCTAAGGTAAAAAAAGGTAAAGTCTGTACACCCAAGCCTACTGGCTCATTAGATTAGATTAGATTAGATTAGACAGATACTTTATTAATCCCTGAAGTAACTTACGTTAAAAACAAATACAGTAAAAATAAAAACTTTAAAGAACTCAAGGCCGACATAGTAAAAAGTATAAGAATTGTGGATAATACTGTTATGGTGCAAGTTGGCAGTCCAGTGCAAATGATTTAACAAGTCCAGTGTAAACATGCATGTACAAGTTAAGGTGTGTGGTGTGCCGTGAGTGGTGCAGTGCAGAGCGTGGATGTGGACCGGAGCTTATCCCCGGCTTCCTTAGCATGAAGCAACTAGGAGTTCAACTCCTCCTGAATGGAACGCTGGTCCATCACGATTTAACTTAGCAGTATTTTTACTGGTACCCATTTATACTGCTGGGTGGACAGAGGCTAACCGGCTAAGACCTTGCCCAGGGGTCTTAGCATGGTGGGGGTCTAACGGGGATTTGAACCCACGACCTCTCGATCGTGAGCCTTGAATCCTAACCACTACACCACCAGCCCCACAATGCCAAAAGTAATGTTAACATTTCAAACTTTTAACCAGAGATTTGTACTTTTTAATTCTTCCGTAATAAGATATATAAACTTCCAGGGCGACAAAAAGTTCAGCCTTGATTTCAACACATAATCGCCATGGCATTGTTGTTTCAGTTGGTCAGGTCGAGGCTCAGCAACATTATGTGGCAATAAAATGAAGCCAGCTGATGACCTGCATATACTGAATGAGGAGGTTGTCACATCAATGGACTTTTTGTTCTCTGATGGCACGGATATAAAATTGGGGCTCAAATAGTGAAAGGGGTTCAGAAATCATTTTCATACACACCACAGTGTCTTGACCTTAACCCTATTGAAAGTCTTTGGGATGTGTTGGAGAAGACAATATGAAGTGGTCGGCCGCAGCTGCCATCTTGAATTTGTATCCCGCGCACTAGCTCAAGAAAGCCACCATACCTTTTTTTTTTTATGTGGTGCATGGGCTGAGGGGTTTTTCCCAATTTGTGGGGCTGTTTTTTAAAGTCAGATTATATGTTTTTGGAAAGCAATGAAAAGTCAAACAGAGTGGAGTTCAGAGTGCTGGTGACTAAACAGTCTCGTTAGAAAGTGTATAAGTGTGTAAGATTTATTACATCATTACAGGCATTGTTAACAGTATTTAAAAAATGAACTATGTGTTCTGGTATGCAATGAGTCTTTATGTTCCTTGCTTAGAGTCACGTAAGAGCAGATCAGGTTCTGTGGAATTTCTCCAAAGCCACAGTGATGGTAAGGAACCTCTTCAAATAGCAACCTTATCAAGAGAGCAAGCTCAGATGCTTTTCCCCCACGTACATCAAGGTGAAGTGTGAACGCACTTTTAATTAAGACCTGTAAGTGCTACAGTGGAATATCATTTTTTAAATAGAAAGTCCAGTATAAATTCTGAAAAGTTTACGAAGGATCAGTTTTTTGGAGCTTTGTTGCTGTGGGTTGAAATTGCCCACTAACTAACAAATCTTCAGTCTGTCCCATATGGGGAGAGGATGAAGGGGGTACAGGGAGTGGATGAGGGGAGGTCTGGGGAGTGGATGAGGGGAACATGGAGGGTGGATGAGGGGGAATAGGGAGTGGAGGAGGGGTATGGGGGGTATGGGAAGTGGATGAGGGGAGTATAGGGAGCGGATGAGAGGGGATGGGGGAGGAAATAGCTGAGTCTCGACACTCAGGAATCCCTTGACTATTTCTGGTGCTTTCCGTGATTTGAATATAGCCTCAGGTGCATTAAACACCATTTTAGCATCTTACGCTTTTGCAGAAATGCGGCAGTGGGTGCACCAGTTTTTGTATCCAACCGAACCAGGAAGTAGTGATTATAATAGCATGTTCTTTTGGCTTCCTGAGCATAAATGTAGATGTTTGACATTGAAGGACACATTTCAAGATGAAAAAAGAAATCAAATTGTCTCGGGTAGCTTAATACTAAGCTAATTTATTAATTTATAAACAACAGTGATGCTGAGATGCCTTACGGAAACCATCGGCAATAGCTGAAACCGCCGGTTTAAATAGTTTAAATAGTTGAGGGAGTAGTGGAAACTGCTGGAAACAGACGAGGGAGTTGCGAATGCTCCTGCCCCACATATAACAGGAGTACAACATGGCTGCAACATGGGTTTCGCGAGTAGAGTCATACTGTAGTAGAATCAGTGGCCTCCCTGTGCTTGCATGGGTTTCCTCCAGGTACCCCGGTTTCCTCCCACAGTCCAAAGACATGCAGGTTAGGATAACTGTCTGTTCCAAATTGAATGTGAGTGTGAGTGTAAATGGTTGTGTGTGTGTGTGTGTGTTGGCCCTGCGATGGTCTGATCAGGCTGTAGGATGAAATGGTTCAGTGAGGGAGTGAGTGAGTAGAGATTTACACCCCTACAGTATTGTAGGCGGAGCTAGTAAAGAGACAAACGAGTCAAATAAACCAAAAGTCTGATCACTGTGCTAGTTTTGTGATCACACCTGCTGTACATGCATGAAGCACGAAAACGAGAGGCGGGTTATGAAATATCATACGCTCTTTAATCTTTAAGAGAAATCTTCAGTGCCGTGCCTTTGCTCTCCGTCCATGCAGGACGCTCTGTGCGTGCCATTGTGCTCCGAGCCCTTTTCCGTTTAATTAGATTTGTAAAAACAATTTTTAGAGAGCGCCCATTCTGTAAAAGCTCTCAGGGGTTAAAATCAGCTGAGCGCTTCTTCTTTTCAGCTTTCTTTTCACCGACGGAGCATAAATTATTTAAAATTGTGCGACCTTTTATCTCGCCCCCTTTGAAGGCAGCAAATTAAAAATGTAAATGTGCTTCCTAATTAATATGCAAATGCATTCATTCCCAGTTAACAATTAGCAATTAAACCTGCACTGTCTAGAAAGAGCACCAGGCGAAATTAGCAACTTATTTTTGCATTTGAAAAACCTGACACAGACACGTTTGGTTGAACAAAGTGACTTTTCGAGAGGGTTTCAGACCTGTGACATCTCCGCAGTGACAAAAAAAGAGAGTCATACCTCAAACCTTTGTAGCCTTCCTCCAGTTAAGCTTGTGTGTATTTACTCTAGCTTTTTGATGAAGACATAATAATGTCAGGATGAAGATTAGCCAAGCCTGAGCACCCTTAGTGAGCCACTCACTGGAATTAAAACATGCTTGCAACATTAAGTGGATGGCCTCATAACTAAAAATAATACTAGAAGAAGAATTAACACGGGGGTGGAGCATTTCATTAATTTACAGATTAATGATGCAGAGTAGCAGTAGCTTGTTATTAAAGCGCTATTTCTGAATTACAGCTCTGAGAGGAGCCCCTCGGGACGAACATGTTTAGTCACTGCTCTCTGCTTAAGCTAGCGGAGCATCACGTTCTCTACCACAGGGTGTGTGCGCGCGTGCGTGTGTGTGTGTGTGTGTGTGTGTGAGAGAGAGAGAGAAGGAGAGAGAGAGAGAACCTGGCATTTCCTCTAGTGGATACATGATGTATATATTCATACCATTTCTCCTCATCTGCATTCTACATATGTCATCATGTTACAGAACAGGAACACACACCCAACACTGTGTGGGAAAAAAAAAAACTCCTTATACTATTAAACTGTATTTTATTGCATCATAAAACAGATTTAATATTTGATTTTGCTTTTTCATAAAAGGTATTGTGATTGAATTCAACAATTTTTTTATTGGCTAATTGGGGAAAAAGGTTGTAATTATGTAATTACTGCATAATAACTAATACACCGCAAGTAAATAAATGAATACTGTTCTTGGTCACATAGCATTTTTATATATTTGAGTTTTTTTTTTTCTTTTTTCACACACACACACACACACACACACACACACACACACACACACACACACACACACACACACACACACAC
>JBCNYH010000017.1:5775637-5785930 GCA_039654325.1 Tandanus tandanus | reverse complement strand
CTGCTAAAGCTAGAATACACACTATGCTGGCAGTTTATTATGTATGTGTTTTTATATATATATATGTGTGTGTGTGTGTGTGTGTGTGTGTGTGTGTGTGTATATATATATATACACACACACACACACACACACGCGTTTCGTCCGCACAGAAGGCAATGAGCGACACACGGATCACTTTGCCGCTGAACTGCACGCTGAATAGCCTTTTTTACACAATCTATGGAAGCAAATAGTAAAGGTTAGGGAACAGAGTGTTTGACGACATCTGACAATCAACGGTTCTGTCAATCTTTAAGCTCTGATCGGTAATTGCTCAAATTGCGCCACGTGAAAGCTCAGCTCAGTTGAACTCCACTCCCGCCCACCTCGCGTCCCTTAAGAAAACTACACCTCTCGTCGCTCTTTCGCTGAATTTGCATGGTCGCTTGTCACTTCCTGTGTGGAAGCAGCTTTACACAGACCTCCTGTTGACACTGTGTATACACTATCGACTTTAAATTCCAAAAGTTGCTACAGGGAAGAGTGAGAGATGTTAGCTTGATGATCACCTCCGTAAGCACAATCATAATCAGGTTGCGAGTAGTCGATCATGTTTGGCAGACTCTTCTGATGTGTGTGTGTGCAAATATTCCTCTGCTCTGCTTCTGTGAGTTGTCTGATCATCATGGCCGAAATAGAAAATGAAAAAAAAAAAAAAAAAAAGAAGAAAAAAAACCCCTCACTCAAGCCTGGTGTCCCATAATGGAATCTGCATGGCGTGCATACATAAATCACAGGGAGTTTTCATATGCATAATGTCTTCTCATCCTGTTTCTTTCCAGGAGATGAGAATCACTGAGGGAGAGGGATGGAGACTGAGGTGGGGGTGGAAAGGATTTTTCTTTTTTTACCCCCCCTTCTTTCGTATTCTTCAAAAAGAAACTGTCTTTAATGCTTCTAATCTATTGTGCTGACAGGGTAGCAGTGGTGAGATGTTGCGATGGGAGATGGCGAGGTGTTTGGCAGACAGCTGCTCTTACTGTATGTGTGTGTGTCTGTGTGAAAGAGAGAATTTGAGAGAACGAGAAAAAGAAAAAGGAGAAGGAAAAAAGAGAGAGAGAGGGAGAGAGAGTGAGTATGTGAGGGTACGCCTCGTCTCAAGCATGTCCGTGGGACTTTTGGGAGATTTGAGAGAAGACAGGCTTTTTTCTCCCGCTTTTTCTCTCCTCCCGGGCTTTGTTATGTTAATGTGCCTGGATGTTGCAAATTCATAGTGATTTTTCATCTGGCGAGTGACGGGAGATAAAAGGGAAGTGACGAGGTGTCTTGATTGTCCTCAGTGTTGGGCTGTGACTGCTAACAAGGCTGCACATTGTACTGATGCCATTTTCAACCACCCCCCATTTGCATCTCCAAGCCTGCACTTTATCCTTAACCCCCGCCTAAAAGTTTATGCCCTCTCATTAGACGAAGCAGCGGTGTAAGATTAAAAATGCGGCAACGCTTTTATTTCCGAAAGGGACGCTCTGTTACACGTGCTGTAAAAGCAGATGTTAGTGAGTGCCTGATGCTATATTTATTCCTCTGCTCTGGTGGCGACGCTGACGTTTTTCCGAATATGAGCTGCTATATCAGCACAAGGTAACCGTTGCTTAATGACATTTGCATTTTTATCTTGAGAGATTCCTCAAACGTTTGCGTTATTGAGGATTTATGGCGACACTCTTCGCCCCGTATTCCATCAACTTCAATCATAAAGGCGGCACTCCATAACTCAGAGCAAGAGGAATCTGCTGGCCCCTGGAATAATTAAATAGTGGAGATTTTTTTTCTGTATATATACATAGAGAAGCTTTGGATAAATCATTTTGTTTGTGCGCTCTTAGACCTTGAACATGGTGTCATCTCCGGAAAGGAAAGCTGAGGTGAAAGTTAAGTGCGGTCCATTATCATGCAAGGATTTTAATATCTGTACAACCAACCAAGTGAAGGTGATGGAGTATTAGTGACATGGTTACAACATAGATATAATTTGTAATGTATGCTAACAGATGCTAATAAAATAACAAATTGTGCGTAATTGTTCCTTACACCATGCACGTCCATCTTGATTGCTTTGAGTGCAGAGTTTAGTCTGGTGTCCTCTCACTGGACTGAAGATTCAGCAAGACTGAGTGCGGGGCGCTGAACACGCCAGAGCTCTCCCAAGCAGAATAATTGATGCTACAGCCCTGTGGAATTGTTTATGGATGTATAGGAAGGTAATGCACCGATTAATAATACATACGATTTAATTTCTGCCCCCACCGAAAGGCAGAAATAGCAATGGAGAAATAATTAAGAATCCATTACAGTAAAATGATACATCCTCCTTATCATTGAGGACAAGCCACAGAGCAATAAAGGGAAGACTATTTAAAGCTGAAGGAGGATCGAATCATGTTATTGTGGAGAGTGAGGCGTGTGGAAGAATTTGGGGCGAAGCTTGGGACACATAACGTTTAGTTCCCAATGCTGGAATAAAAAAAACAAAAAAAAAACAAGACATGGACGATGGATACATATACATATATATAAAGAGCTTTAAAAGCATTTAAAGACAAGTAGGTACCAGAATAGTGTCTGCGCGCAGTTAAGCTAAACCCCGAGAGCGTTTCGATGCATGCTTCTGGGCGCTGATTGATTTTCGTACACGTGCAGGCTCTTGTCAGCAACCCCACCACTTAACGAGCTTAATTGTTTTAGCCAAGGACCATTTGTTAATTTGTGCGGCGGTTTGGACGATTGCCCCCGACATCCCACCCAAAAAAAATAATAAAACCCCCCGCCTAAATAAAGTGTGCAAGCAGTGGGTCGTCCAAATGATCTCCCTGGTACCCTTCATCTCTCTTCATCTCAATTCTTTAATGAGAAAAATCATAAAACTGTCCTATGCGTTTGAGAGGATGCCAGATATCGCCCTCGCTTTGTGCTTAGCTGCTCGTCATCTGTTCTTTGTTGCAGCATGAAATGATTCACATGAAATAACGCAGAGACGTTTTGCGTGAGCCAGTGGATCTTCAATAAAATAAGCAAACATGCAAAAGGTTCATCGGCTGCCACCTCTGAGTACCCAAAATCCCTGCTCCAAATTCAAATGATGATGCCCTCTTAGAGTCGGAAAAAGGGATGTTTTGTAATGATGGGAAAAGAATCAAGCTGGCTTTTTAATAGATGGGGATTTGAATATTCAAATGAACATTTGACTGATCTTTTGTTTGAGTCTCGTTCCATCTCTGGTTATTAGACCGAGAGCCTGAAAACTTTCGGGTGTGTTTTTTTGGCGAATTGTTCCACAATTGACTTTACACCATGGGGAACTTTAATCATGGTTTGTTTGCTTTCATTCATTTCCATTTAGTTCTCTCCAAGAAAGTGTGAGTTGAGGTTTTTGAGCAAACTTTGGGGTCTTACAGCTCCAAAAGCTTTTTTCTTTTGGAAATCATGATTGTGTTTACAGAGATATAATTGGGGCAGCTCCTGTAAAATCTCAATGCTACAATAAAACTTTTGTTTTGAGTGCGCCGTGGAAACAGTTTGATTACTTTTCTCACAAAACTTTCAAGTTTTTAAGTGAAATATTATGGTTGTTCACCCTTAAATTGGGTGTGTAAAAAAATAAAAACCCTGTTAGTTTCATTTGGAGAACGCTGTTCCATTGAACACTGAATGACCAGAGATGTTCATGGGTGTCCATTAATACTTTGGTCAGATCTGATCTACCAAAAATGCCTGTAAAAAACATTATTACATACTTCACAGGAACAGTACGCTCTGATTAGTCGCTATGTCAGGATTAAAAATCATTATTTAGAGTGGATAATGCTTAAATCCAAATGCTGGAGACACAGTTTTTGATGTTTCCACATAACATGTACTAAAACACCTTTACACAATGTGGTTTGTTTATGTACTAATCAAAGGAGTAGTGGTTAGCACGTCTGCCACACAGCAAGAAGGTCCTGGTTTCAGGTCCCGGAATTGGCAAGGGTGTTTCTGTGTGGAGTTTGCATGTTCCCCCCCGTGCTTGCATGGGTTTCATCTGGGTTCCTCCCACAGCACAAAAACATGCACATTAAGCTAATTGGCAGCTCCAAATTGCCCCTAGGTCTAAATGGTTGTGTGGGTATGTTGGCCTTGCGAAGGATTGGTGAGCTGTTCAGGGTGTGACCTGCCTTCCCACAGTCGGCTGAGATAGGCTTCACCCTCCCTCTGATCCTAGTAGGATTAAGTGGTTTAGTAAATGAATGAATGAATGAATGAATGAATGAATGAATGAATGTGTTAAACTATAAATGAGTAAGCTAACCAGACGCCATTAGCTACATAATGCTTAGTTTGGTTCGAAGCGCAGTGCAGCGCTCACCACACATCGTCTGTCATTGTTAAAATATGCAAATATAAACTATAAAAATCTCATTTTAGTTTATTTTTCTTGAAGTTTCCATGTAACATATACTCAAAGTCCTAAACATATGCCATCACACACCTCTTACGCCCACTCGCATATGCACTCAAAGCTTACCTTGAAGTAAAGTGTTGATGCGGAATATATAAGAAATAAACTGTATAAATCTTGCTTTAGTGTGTTTTTTTGCTTATGTTCCCATGTAGTATATAATAAAACATAAAACAAAACATGCTTCGTGCTTGGTGGATGTCACTGAATAGAATAGTCTCCTCTGTGTTCGGTCTCATGGACTACTCAGTGATATCCACCTCACCTTCAGCACATTAATGTTAATTATTAGTCAATTTCTTTTTCATGTGTCCTGCACAGTCTGCCTCGACTTGCCCCAAATATGAATCTGTCTTTGGTCCTCAGCCTGACCGCAAGGGCCGTATTTCACTTCTGTAAAAAGAGGAAAACTTTCCTTCAGGAAAAAAAAATCTAAATCTTTTTATAATCGACAAAGATGCTCTTTATGTCTTTTAAACTGGCTCACTGGGTTACGTCCTTTCATTTTCAGTGATGTTTAGATTTATATATACTCCGTATTCAAAGGCAAACACATGAGAAGCTCAGCCTTGCAGTGGTTAAAGTTCTAAGAACATTGTTCGGCCACTGGAAAATAGAGATGGCAAGTATATGCTAGGAAAAAGATGTCTATATTTATCACATATACTGTACTTCACAGCACAGTGATGAGCCTGGTGTTTCTGTGAGGAGTTTACATGTTGATTGTGTGGGTTTATTCTGGGTGATCTGGTTTCCTCCTATGGTCCAAAGACATGTACATTAAGAGAATAGTTTTTTCCAGACTGTCTCTATGTGTAAATACAGGTGTGATTGGATGCTTGTCTTGAAGAGCAGGTTCTACAGGGTTTTGAAACCCTTTCAGATAAAAACATACATGGCAACAGAAACCACAAAAGTGGCCCAGTGCATTATGGTGTGGAATGAGAGGGAAGTGATTGACAGCACAGTGAAATTCTTTTCTTCACATATCCCAGCATGTTCGGAGGTTGGGGTTAGAGTGATATAGTGCCCCTGGAGCGAAGTGGGTTAAGGGCCTTGCTTAAGGGTCCAGCAGTGGCAGTTTGGTGGTGCTGGGACTTGATCCCCTGCCCTTCTGAGCAGTAACCTTATGCCTTAGAAATTTAGCTAGCTGGAATATTTCATCATGTCTTTCATACAGATTTTTTATAAATGTACCGTCAGAGTGGAAACAAATTCACATTAAATGGGACATCAGTATTTTTCTTAAATGAGTTGGTACGTTACTATAAAAAAATTGTTCCGTAATGACATATAGCATTAAGTGCTAATCAAATGTTGCCCATTGTTAAAAAGAAAAACAACAACAACAATGTGTCACAACTTTTGAACTTCTGAACTGGATTATCAATTTAAGTGACATATTACTTTATTTTATATTTATACGGCAGTGACAGTATGTGCAATCTGATTTGCAGATATACAGGAAATGTCCTAAGGAATAAAGAGTTCTTGAAGCCCCGTGATGTACTCGCGGCTCATCTGAAAACTTTAGTTCGTCACGGGAAGGGAAACAAAGCCCTCACAGACCCGGATGAAGTTGCCTTGTTCAGAAGCAGGTAAGTAACCGTGCCTGAAATTAATTTTAAAAGGCCACCATTTTGAAAGACCGTATATTAAACTGCTTATTAACCTTGTTTGCTCGGTCTGTACAGAGAAATCCCATGGAAGCCCTTGGTCTTTCTCACCTTCAGCTTGGGCTTTACTTAAGACTTTGGGCTGAGATTTTTCTGTAAAGACCTTATACATGATTAATAAGTAGTTTTTATGCAGAGTGAACATTGGGTACTTAGTATAGTCTACAGAAATATCAGTTTCATAAAATGAAAAGAAAATACAACAACAGCAACAACAACAAAAAAAAAAACCCTAAAACAAATGACATGTCAGTTTGGTGATATTTCCTACCATACACCATCTTATGAATATATTTATCTTGTGTTGTCTGTAAAGCTGTAAAGCCCCAACCTTCATTATTAGTAAGTGCATTTGCATGGCGATATGTCCAGACAGAAATAATGACATTGTCAGGCAGCACAAGGTTGATCATAAAAAAGACGGATCCTGCCGCCTCCCAGCCTCGCCGCTATGATGAGACCAAGTTCAGTGATGTTGAACAAGTGAATTTTTGTGCAGTGATTCAAATAAGGACATCTCGCCCTCAGTTCTGAGATGAGTTAAACAAACCAAGTAATAGAAGCAGGCTCTGTATTAATTATGCCTGAGAGCACTGAGCGTCTGCCGAGTCTTGGGCGTTGATGGGGGGAATTGCATACTTCACAGCCACTGCCCTTCTGATGGTAGGTTTGGGGGCTAACAAATTGATTGATGGGTCGCTATTTGCATGTAACTAAAAGTGAGAATTTCAGACGTATGTGTAGCACTGGAAAGGCAGACTGGTCACATGACTTGTTTTCCCTTAAAGAACATCCTGATGTAGGTACGAAAGCTCGCAGAGTGTGAACCGCAAATCCCCTCACGGTCATTCTTACAGAGTCGGTCTTGCGACAATGAAAACTTTTCCTGTCTTTGAATACTTGTTGGAATCGTGTCTTAAAAATGTGCTGTGTGTATTGTAGTTATATAACTGTGTGTCCTACCCTTTGTGTGACACCCTTGAGCATGACTTTAATATGAATATGATTTTACATTAAATAAACTGCCTCCATTATAAGATGAATCCCACTTAGCATATTAGCAAATCTCTATACATTGTGAGAAAATAAGATTTGAAGTGGGTTTTTTTTTTTCAACGACCTTCCAGTGTGACAGAAGATAGAGATGGCACTGCGTTGACAAATATGCGTGCGTTTGTCCCTGGGCAATGCAATGAGGCGTATCTACATAAGTGGTATGGTCAGAGAGGCTACGCTGCTCAACACACACTCAGACACACACATATGGACATGCCAGGCGCTCCTTCCCCACCTCCACCACCTCCTCCACCACTCCAACCCCAAATCCATTTGAATATGGGATTCTGATTTATGACCTTATTTGGTCTTCTGTATGCAAATCCTGGGGGTCTCATTGGGCATATGCATAATGAGATTCTCAGGGTCGTCTCTGTCGAGTGTCACCATCCCTTGGCCTCCTTTTTGCATCTCTCCTCTCCTCATCCTCCTCTTCCTCCTCTTCTACCCCACGTCGACTGCTTAACAGTTCCCGCTCGGAGTGCATGGGCTTTATTACCGTCGTGCTAATTATGGATTTAGTCTGTGTGTGTTTAATAATTGCCTGCTCTCGGGGCATTCAATTGCCAGCCCGCGTGGGAATGAAATTGATTTTTAAGACATTAACCGATTGCTTTGAGTGCCCAGATCTGAAAGGATTTGAATAATTGGTGTGCGTGTTATCTTTATGAGACGTTTCTAAGGGGGTATATTCGGAGGGCACTACTTAATGCAGTCAGGGGAAAAGGGAGAAGAGCTAGCTAGTTTCTTCTGTCAGATCTTTTCTTTCTTTTTTTTTTTTTATCAAAAAGAACATCACGGCTTCTTGCTAAAACATAATACCGGTACTGTACGGTGATAAAGCGGCTTTGCTTCTTGAATTGCTTTGTGCACTTTTCCTTCCGTTGTGGCGTGTATGGGTTTTTGTTGTTGTTGTTCTTGTTGTGCTGTTGTCTGGTTTTTGGTCACTGGTGGTTTGTTTGCAGGTTGACACCTGAGTGTTTCCAGGAGGTGTTGCTTTTAGTTATATTGAAGAAATCTCCACTGTTTGATCCTTCAACCGTCTGTTTTCTTCTTCTTCTTCTTCTTCTTCTTCTTCTTCTTCTACTAATTCCTATTACTATTACTACAACAGCTGTCATTCTTAACATAAATCAAACAATACACTTACTCATCTGCCAGGCTGCTTAAACCTAACGTTACTAGGGTTGCGGGGAGGCTGAAGCCTATCTCAGCTGACACTGGGCAAAGGCAGGGTACACCCTGAACAGATCACCAGAACACACACTCACACTCACACCTAGGGGCAATTTGGAACAGCCAGTTAGCCTAGCGTGCATGCCTTTGAATGGGAAGAAACCGGGGGACCCGGAGGAAACCCACGCCAGCACGGGGCTGAACAGAACATGCAAACTCCACACAGAAACTTCCAGGCCTTGGAATCAAACCCCGGACCTTCTTGCTGTGAGGCGGACGCGCTAACCAGTACACCACTGTGCTGCCCGTGTATAGTATATAGTAATAACTCATAACCCGTGGAGGATGGTACTAATTGACTCAGCATCAGCTGTTCACCATTAGGAGATGCTATTATAACAGTGTATGAACAGGAAATTTAAATAGATTTTAATTTTATATGTACATTTCTTAAAGTGCTATAAACATATTTTACGCCAGTTTTAAATAGTGCAATCTTGCAATAATAAAGCATCAGACTTTTTATATCTCCTCTAATCAGGTATTAATCTCCTTCTTTTTATAAATACTTGGAGTTTCAGTGATTGATCTCGAAACAGGAGCCAAACCCTCACATGTCCGTACCATATGTGCTTTTACTATAAAATATTTTATTAATTTGTGCAACATTTTCCAAAAGGAGTAATGCTTATTATCCAGCAGATACACTGCAAACAATGTGAAATGATTAGCGTTAATATCACATTATAAGAGTGAGGAGAAGAAGTGTGTAATCATCTCTATTTCCCTGGAGTTAAAGAGGTTAAACACTGCTAGAGGATGCGATGGAGAACATTCCTCTCGCAGCATTAATATCTGAGATGACGACTACAGCTAGTGTATCCTGAATGCTGGAACTGATGGATGATTTTTGCTCTTCTAGGAGAATACGCTTGAGGAAACTAATAAACCTCCTTTGATACTCTTGTACAAGTTAAAACCCATTGCCTTTATTTAATTCCACATGCCTAGCAGTAAGATTTAATAATGAATCAATGGAACAGAAAGCCTATTGTGGGATGCAGTGAGGAATTCTTTTTTTTCCCTGCTGCGTGGAGGAACATGCGGCTTCGTTACGGATCAAAGTGTTTTTATGCGGCCGACGTCCACCGACTGCCACGCTCATGACAAAACTAACGCAGGACAATTTTCACCACCTGCATTCATCAGACGTGGTGTGTCAGGTACTTAAAATATTAAACGTCTGAATAACCAGCACCGGGGTAATCTACCACATCAATATTTAACATTCCTTTATGCATGTATGCTGAATTGTCCAATTTCATTAAGGTCATTTGTCAGGCCGCAGGCTGCACCGAGCGCCGAAGATTAGCAGGCCAGAGGTGTCCACTCACTCACTCAGTCTCGCACAACTCCTCTTTCACTCACTCACCCTCATGCACTCACTCACTCACTCACTCATTCACAACTCCTCTTTCACTCACTCACTCACTCACTCACTCAGTCTCTCACAACTCCTCTTTCGCTAACTCACTCTCACGCACTTTGTCACTCACTCACTCAGTCTGTCACAACTCCGCTTTCACTCACTCACTCACTCACTCACTCACTTACTCACTCAGTCTGTCACAACTCCGCTTTCACTCACTCACTCACTCACTCACTCACTCACTCACTCAGTCTGTCACAACTCCTCATTCACTCACTCACTCACTCACTCAGTCTGTCACAACTCCGCTTTCACTCACTCACTCACTCAGTCTCTCACAACTCCGCTTTCACTCACTCACTCACTCACTCACTCAGTCTGTCACAACTCCGCTTTCACTCACTCACTCACTCACTCACTCACTCAGTCTGTCACAACTCCGCTTTCACTCACTCACTCACTCACTCACTCACTCA
>JBCNYH010000017.1:5761507-5775537 GCA_039654325.1 Tandanus tandanus | reverse complement strand
CACTCATTCAGTCTCTCACAACTCCTCTTTCACTCACTCACTCATTCAGTCTCTCACAACTCCTCTTTCACTCACTCACTCATTCAGTCTCTCACAACTCCTCTTTCACACACTCACTCATTCAGTCTCTCACAACTCCTCTTTCACTCACTCACTCATTCAGTCTCTTACAACTCCTCTTTCACACACTCACTCATTCAGTCTCACACAACTCCTCTTTTGCTAACTCACTCACTCACTCACTCACTCACTCAGTCTCTCACAACTCTTCTTTCACTCACTCACTCACTCACTCACTCACTCACTCACTCACTCAGTCTCTCACAACTCCTCTTTCGCTCACTCACTCTCACTCACTCTTGTCACTCACTCACTCAGTCTCTCACAACTCCTCTTTCACTCACTTACCCTCCTGCACTCACTCACTCTCGTGCACTTTGTCACTCAACCACTCAGTCTCTCACAACTCCTCTTTTATGCACTCACTCTTGCGCACGCACTCACAGTTTCTAACTCACTCTCGCTCACTCACTATCTGTCTTTCACAACTCTCTTGCTCACTCACTTTCGCTCACTCACTCACTCAGTCTCTCACAACTCCCCTTTCATGCACTCACTCTCATGCTCTCTCTCACTCACTCACTCACTCAGTCTCTCACAACTCCCCTTTCATGCACTCACTCTCGTGCTCTCTCTCACTCACTCACTCACTCAGTCTCTCACAACTCCCCTTTCGCTCACTTACTCTCGTGCTCTCTCTCACTCACTCACTCACTCACTCACTCACTCACTCACTCAGTCTCTCACAACTCCCCTTTCGCTCACTCACTCTCGTGCTCTCTCTCACTCACTCACTCATTCACTCAGTCTCTCACAACTCTCCTTTCGCTCACTCACTCTCGTGCTCTCTCTCACTCACTCACTCAGTCAGTCAGTCTCTCACAACTCCCCTTTCGCTCACTCACTCTCGTGCTCTCTCTTACTCACTCACTCACTTACTCACTCAGTCTCTCACAACTCCCCTTTCGCTCACTCACTCTCATGCTCTCTCTCACTCACTCACTCACTCAGTTTCTCACAACTCCTTTCTTGCTCACTCACTCATGCTCACTCATGCTCTCACTCACACATTGTCTCTCACTCACTCACTCACTCAGTCTCTCATAACTCCTCTCTCGCTCACTCACTTCTATTCACTTACTCACTCTCTCTCGCTCACTCAGTCACTCACACATCCTCTCTCGCTCACTCACTCTCGCTCACTCACTCACTCACTCAGTCCTCCTCAGCCACTCACACCTCCTCTCTTGCACTTCTCCAGTGCTAGTTCACTCACGCACTCTCTCGCTCACACCTCCTCCCTTGCTCACTCACACAATCTTGCTCACACTCAGTCACTCACACCTTCTCTCTCACTCTCTCTCTCACTCACTCAGTCACTTACACCTCCTCTCTCTCACTCTCTCAATTACCCACACCTCCTCTCTTGCCCTCTTTCTCTCACTCTCTCAGTCGTTCACACCTCCTCTCTCACTCTCTTTCACCCTCTCAGTTGATCATACCTCTTCTTTCACTCACTCTCCCTCTTGCTCACTCAGTTATACACCTCCTCCCTCGCTAGTCACCCTCTCTCACTCTTTCACCCTCAGTTGCTTATACCTCCACTCTCACTCACTCACTAGCACTCTCTCATTCCTTCACTCACTCCCTAGTATCTTCACTTCCTCACTTACTTGCCAACTCAATCACATAGACACAAACACTTGTTCAGTCAAACCTTCCCGTCTTCACGTCGTTTTCTCACGTCATCTGTCACTTCCTGTTTCTATTTTTTCTCCCTCTCTCCCACTCTTTCATTCACTCTCTGATCACTCTCTCAATTTTTCACTCACTTCCTCTCACCCACTTAGTTGCACACTTATTCACTCACCCACGCTTTCTCACTTCCTCCCACATGCTTACTACGTCACTTCTCTCTTACACATTTTCTCTCTAACTCGGCGATTCACTTTCTCTCTTCCTCACTCATTCACAAACTCTCTTGTTGGCTCATTTTCTCAGTTATTTTGCATATTTACAGTATGTAGGGACTTGCGTTGGCACTTCGTCACTCGGTCACACGCTATCTCGCATATCAACATCACACACTTCTCCACTCACTGATTCATGCACTCACTCTGACGCGCAGTCAGTTATTACTTCATTAGATTGCCCACTCACTACTTAACTCAGAGTGAAAGTTCACACCATAATACAGGCACCTTTTCCTCTGAAAACTGCATAACATGTAGTTCTAGGTTAGTCACATTTATGCGATATACACCTTTGTAGCCCTGCTGAGGAGATAAGTAGCAGCAGACCGCAGTTTCTTTCACTGAAACGTTCGCTGCTGTGCTTTTTGTATGCACTCTCTAACGTGTGTTAAAGTACATTTACATTCATTAATTTAGCACGTGAGACATTCACAGTACAATCCAAGGATACATCTATGACAATAGCTCCATATCTTTGAATTAGTAAGTGCTACATAACTGTAACTGAGTTTCAATGCCATGGGTAATATTCAGCGCATGAGATGGAGGTCATTGCTGCACTAACTTTCAACAACGTCGCACGACATTATTTATTTCTCCGTCTTAAACTTAATTTTGTAAAATCTACCTTCATCCCTCACATTCACTCGCACTCGTCCCCTTCATTTTCTCTCCTTCATCTTTACCTACTTGCTTGTTTACTCCCTTTATATTCATTCATCATCAGCAACTGGTTTATCCTGGTCAGAGTCACAGTGGGGCGTCACAGTGGTGTAGTAGTTAGTCCTGGTTTCGAGTCCCGGGCTCGGCGTGGGCGTTTCTGTATGGAGTTTGAATGTTCTCCCTTTGCTTGCGTGGGTTTTCTCCAGGTACTCCGGTTTCCTCCCACAGTCCAAAGACATGCACGTTAGGCTAACCGGCTGTTCCAAATTGCCCCTAGGTGTGAGTGTGAGTGTGAATGGCTGAGTTGTTGTATGTTAGCCCTGTGATGGTCTGACGAGCTGTTCAGGGTGTACCTCTCCTTCACTAAGTGCCGGCTGAGACAGGCTCCGGCCTCCCTGCGACCATAACAGGATTAAATGGTTCAGCAAATGAGTGAGTGAGTAAGTGAGAGTTGTGTCTAAATGATTCTTGAACTGTTATTACACATGATTACAAGACTGGACAATTGTATGAACGTACAGGTGTACTAATGTCCTTAATAACGTGGCTGTAAAGTTTTATCACCCATTAAGAACCCAGGGATAGAGGCAACCCGTGGCAAAAATACAACTTCAGTAATTCATTAATGGCTACAGCTATAATGAGGGTCGATGATTACAAATGAAAGCAAGAAGTTCCAGTAATATTGAATCACTTTCATAACAGAAGTTAACTGTCATTAGGTTGTGAAGATTGTATTAAACATATTGAAGGCATCTTTTGTCATATAAACCCCCAATGGATCTTCTGTATCTGTTTGCCCATTAAATATCACTCAGAAACATCTCTGTCTGTTCGGTTTTCTCAACAAATATTCCAAGCAATGTTTTCAAAATACAGGATATTTGTCTGCGGCGCTTTCTTCAGAAATATGTCCCTTTCATCGAGCACTTTATTTCAGGCCGAGCTCCTCTGAGGCGTGACATTTTAACGGCCCTAATTCTCACGACACACATCTCCATGTTCTCTTCACGCCAAGGTGTCATTTTCATTTCAAACCTGATTTACCAATTTGTCTCTGTAACACATAACCATTTGCATCAGCGCCATTTCTCTATATGCAAAAAACGCAATGCAGAAAGGAAACCGGCGTCGCACGGCTATTTTCTTGAAACTAATTTGACGCTTTTGAGAGGAAAAGGGCCTCAGAGGAACAACTGTACCACTTGTCCTCGCCGTACCTTTTGTGACGCCCTGATGACAAGTGTTTTTAATATGCATGGGGCAATTTCGCTATTTTGTCCACTGACGTGAGGGAAGTCGGCAATATTAAAACACCCCTTCTTTATGATCATTGCTCTACCGAGCAGAATGGGGATCTATATAGCAGCTTCTGTGTACAATTTCTTTTGTACAATTTGACAAACACTGAAAATGGATGCGCATGCTTGACTAGGAATGGCTTGAAGAGAGCGAGCGAGAGGGAGGGAGAGTGATCGGTATGCCACTTGTCAGCACTGAGGATGGGCGAGGTACAGGGAGTTGGCATGTCTGTATGATTTGGGTGTTTGTGCGCCAGATTTTTCACTCCACTGGTCCTGTCACAGCAGTGTGTCGCCCCACGCCTCCTCGGCCTCGTCCTCATCCCAACACAGCCCGCTGCCACTCAGCATGAAGAGAAGGGCCTTCCATATTTCCCCAGACCTGCTGCTCTGTGGAAAGAAGCTGACATCCAGAGGGCACTGCCTCCTCCCTCCTTCTCGCTTCAGCTTTCCTTCTCTCAGGTCTCAACAACACACTGAACAACTCCTTCCGCACCTCGTCCCACCTCCGCGACTCCTTCCCTTTGTTTACAGCTAATCAATCTCGTGATGCTGTTTAATCATAAGCACAGCGCTAGCTGCCTGCCGCAGAGAAGGTGAATCATCAGTGGATCGTTCTAATGTTACAGAGAAAGAGATAGAGGATGAAAGAGAGAGCTGTACACTACTGCAATATAAATAGCAAGTCAAGTTATATAATGCAGGTACAATAGAAGTATTGGAGCAGCATTTGATTATAACCTTCAGAATCAATCACTATATCTATAGTGCATGTATATTTATTTTGCATCACCTGTGATGTGCAGAAACGTATGGCCTCTATAACAAAGCAGTTTGTGTAAAAAGTTGTCGAAGTCCATAGAGATGTTTGCCTTTTTCTCCATATTTGCATTATTCACTTACTCAGTCACTCATTTGCTGAACTGCTTCATCCTGTTAGGGTTGGAGACTATCTCAGCCGACACTGGGCGAAGGCGTGGTACACCCTGAACAGCTCACCAGACCGCCGCAGAGCAACAAACACATGCACAACCATTCAAACTCACATTCACACCTAGGGGCAATTTCGCCATTTAGCCTAATGTGCATGTCTTTGAACTGTGAGAGGAAACCGGAGTACCCGGACAAAACCAACGCAAGCACAGGGAGAACATCCAAACACAGTAACGCCCGAGCCCTTTACCCAAACCCAGGACATTCTTGCTGTGAGGTGGACATGCTACCTACTATGCCACCACGCCCCCCTAAAACGTTCTCATAGCCCAAAATTATTATATAGGTTTCATCCATCCATTCATTCATCCATAATCTATACTGCTTACGGGATGGAGCCAATCCCAGCTGATTTCGGATGAGAGGTGGGGTAGAACATTAACAGGTCGTTGGCTATTGCATATCTGGGTTTCAGCTAGTAAACATACCAAGAAATTTGACATCAGAGATGAATGGTGATGTCATTTAACATCACATTAATATTTTGGTACACAGAGAGTTACACCGCTCTTCTTAACACAGTTTTAAAGTTGTACAGTTGAGTCAAAGATAATATGAATAAAACCTGTTATGCTTGCTGATACCGTACATTAATCACAAACCCATGCGTCTTCCTAGTTTGTAAATACAATTGTATCACTTTGAGATTCAATAATAACTCATATTCCTGTCAGATGTGGATATCACAACTGAATGGTGTGATTGCTATTCACTCCGATTTGCAGGCTATGCAGACGGGGAGATGAATCTGTTTTCAGATGAGGAAAGCTCAGCCATTTTCTTTGTTTATTCATCATCATTTAAAGCTCTGAGCTGGAAATGCTTTGTGCTTGGAAACGGGAAATGTCAAGTAAGAACTTTCCACTGAATACAGTATATGTTCCAAATGGCTCATGGGTAAAACCTTTCAGGGCCAGGAGTGTCTTGGTCATGCCCAAGCCTGCAAACCTGGGCAATAAAATCGGTCGGCAGATTGACCAAAAAAGTGCATTATTAACACACAAATATCATTACTAAATCAATCAGCCATAATATTAAAACTTTATGAACACTGACAGGTGACGTGAATAACACTAATTATCTTATTACAGTGGTTCTTGCCAAGGACTGGGGTCTATTAGGCAGAAAGTGAACAGTCATTTCTTGAAGTTGATGTGCTGAACACAGGAAAAATGAGCCTGAAACATTACACCAAAACACAGAACTTGTGGGGTGTTCCTGGTAAGCAGTGGTAAGTAGCTATCAAAGGTGGTCCAAGGAAGGGCAACCAGTGAACTGGCAAGAGCATCAAGGGTGCCCGATTGCACTGGGTGAGTTTCACAGTGATGGGAATGAGAGCATGTCTTCTGTGAGGCCATATCCTGGAATCAGTATTATTTAAAGCGCAACACGTTCACCTCACAGCAAGAAGGTGTATGTTCTCCCAGTGCTTGCGTGAGTTTCCTCCAGGTACTCTGGTTTCCTCCCACAGTCTAAAGACATGCACATTAGGCTAATTGGCTGTTCCAGATTGCCCCTAGGTGTGAATGTTAATGGTTGTATGTGTGTTGGTCAAGTGATAGCCGAGCTATTCAGGGTGTACCTTACCTTTGCCCAATGTCGGCTGAGGCTCAGCACCCCACAACCCTAATAGGATGAAGCGGTTCGGCAAATGAGTTAGTGAGTAGTATTTAAACACCTATTTTATAGATGTTGTTAACCAGCTAGCAGAAATGTGCTAACCTGGCAGGATTTCTGAGGCATTAATTCCTTGATGTTCATAAACTTCACTGCTGCTACTAAAGCACGTACAAGCGAACAAGGAAAACAATTCTGAGAGAGTTTAGACATCTTTTTTATTTTATTTTTATTTTTTTAATAGAAATAATTGAATGCTAACACTAGTCAGCTAGCTAACATGGGCTAATGTGACAGACAGACATCACAGATTTTTAAGTAATATTTCTAAATATTAACTTTCATTGCTATTCTGGCTAACATGTGCTAACCTGACACGGTTTCCGAAAATCACTGACAATCTTTGTTTATATTATTTGTAATATAAGTCTATTATTCTCACAGATTTTATTGCAAATGCTAACAAAGGCTGGCTAGCCTAAAGTATCATGACATGAGAACAGCGTGTAAAAGCTAGCAAAGGTTTTTCAAAAAGTGTAATTAAAACAACATACATTTTCTTTAATAAAGTGAATGCTTAAATCTTTCTTTGTCTGCTCGGTACAGTTTGGTCCATGTTTATCATGTCTCATGGTTACTCGTGTGCACTCCCTTGCTAGTAACGCCAGTAAACAGGATAACCACAATACCACACATTTCTAGCTTGAACACACTGTTTTGCTGTTGTTATTAAGCGTTAACACAGAGGCTAGCATGTGGACTATCTTGTTAGCTGGTTAGGACACAAATCACAGGCATCTTTTTATCCTGTCGTTCAGATTGGTCATGGTGCAGAGAAAAGGATTCTTTAAAATAATAAAACATGGAAAGGGAGGGTGCCGGGTGCCTGGTGCCTCAGGGGATTTCTGGGGTAGAAATAAAAACACTGATTATAGACAGGGATGTTTCTCCACAGCCCACTCAAAACCAATAGAACTATTTTGGTGTTTGTTCCCCTACCAACTGGAGATACATTGTTTTGTCTGAATTGTTTGAGTTGAGTCATTTTGCCTACGACAAAAGCACTGGCAAAGACTTTGTAATATTATATAAACCAATAAATATATAAGCCAATCCAAGCTGGCTAAATCTGCTTTTACATTTTCACTTGCACAAGAACAACTTGCACCCGGAACAAGCTGCACCAATGCACCTGCCTGTGTAAAAACAATTTATTTTGGAACAGCTTGACACCACTGGGAGCAACTTGCTGCACATTTTGTGGTGGTGCAATTTGTTCCAGAGCATATTGTTCCGGGTGCAATTTGCAGCGATGCCTCAATGGTTAAGGCTCTGGGTTGCTAATCTGAAGGTCGGGGGTTCAAGCCCCAGTACCACCATGCTGTCACTGTTGGATCCTGGAGTAAGGCCCTTAACTCTCAGTTGCTCAGTTGTATAAAAATGTAAGTCTATTCTGGATAAGGGGGCCTGCCAAATGTAAACTTGTTGTCTGGGTCAATTACCCTCAGGTAAAAGGGCTAATGTGTGCGCAGTAGTGTCCATCCGGGTTATTAGGTTGTTTTGCAGGCTTCTGCAGCAGATGGGTGCAAAAACCTGAGCGCTGTGCAAGTTGGACAATGAGAGGAACTACTGCCATCATCACAATGACGAATGCAGTGCTCTTCCTTTGTTGGCGTTCTATCATTTGTGTTAATATTTATGAATCTTTGTCCCTGCCTTTTCATAACTAGAGCCTTGTAATCATCGAGAAATGTAAAAGCATGCCTTACAGCTTCGCCCAGCATTTTGTTTCTGATCACTGATGTGTGCATGTGTGCTTGCATGTTGTCCCTCTAGCTTCCGACTTGCCAATGATTTAAGAGTGACCATGTAAACACGTAAGAAAGTGGGCACAACTGCTCCGGTGTGCAAGTTGTTCTGGGGGGCACCTTGGTCCCATCGCCTGCATAAAAGCAGCTTATGTTACTAATAATCAGCACTCCTTTGGAAGAACCTTTAAGCAGAGAGGGTCCACAGAGCCCTTGAGAAACCCTTTTTCTAAGAGAGTATACCTGATACCTTTGTTCTGGGAAGGTGGCCAACAGTAAAGCTCAGCTCCAGTTTTTGGTGCCAGAAATTTCAAACTTGTTCAGTGAAAAAAGGCCAAAAGATCCATGCAGAGATGAAACACCCATGGTCCAGATCGAACACGAGGTGCGTCATGTACCACCCACAGTTGGGAAACCCCAGGGAATACAGTTAACCACATCCTTTGGACAGGAACACATAGTTGCATGGTTTGTGAATTAGTTCGCCGTGTCTTTCATATATAACAATGCTGTGTATCCTGAAGCAATGTAGGCCCGTCACACCCCTGTGAAGCTTCATCTCCTTTTCTAAGGAACTGGTTGATATATAGATCGACAGCAAATCGCATTTCATTTGATGACAGTAATACTGTATCTATCCAGCCTTCCTAAAGTAAGGGGTGTAATTTTCTCTCTTATCAAGCGGCTTTTTAAATACATTCATAATGGACTCTCTCTGGTCTGGCCTGGTCTTCTTCTTCGTCCCCGGTATTCAACCTCAGGCTTTTGTCCCTGATCATCACATCATCGCGTCATTCTGAGGCCACATCTCCAGCCAATTTGCATAGCCTCGGAACAAACGTGTGAATGAGAATATGAGGACCCTTCTGAATCCCATTTCAGTGCATCGAAAATCAGGGGGGAGGTGGCGCTGGTCACAGTCGCCCAGAGGTCTGCTGCAAAGATCTTTATTCAGATTGGAGTTGGAATTGTTTATCACAGTGACAGAAGCATGCCACTGCTGAGATAAAGGCGACGCTCCATCACGAGCCGCCTGACAGGACGAGGACATGCGCCTGTGCACCAAATATTATTAATAGATGCTGACTTGATTTGCTAGGATTGCTGCGTCGTGGTATAGCTTGATTGCGGCCTATGAAGTCCTGTCCAAAGGGTAAGTGATTTTTCACTGGCTGACAGAAGTCTGGAGACGGATTTTCTTTCAATTTCACTGGTGGTTTCTTTCCTACAGGAGCCGCTGTATTCAGTGTCAGACACCAAACAGTGAGGATGTGTTTGGACAAGCATGAACTGCTTTTGTCAAATCTGCATTGTGTTCTGGAAAGCATTTTGATGCATTGTGCACTATACGCTATGACTAGGGATCATACTTTTGAAGTATTAACTGCACAAAATGAGCTCCAATTGACCGTCAGTGGTGTTACAATGCACTATAAGAAACATTGTATTTAAGAGGCGTTTTCTGAGAATATCATCCAGGATCGGGGGGTTTGGTGACAAGCATGACTTTTCATCACACTCTCCATATTCTACTCTGCCCTTGAGTAACAGATCCCTAATGTCAACTTTTTTCAGGACGGACAATTTATTTCTATCATTTTCATTTACGAATAATTTCTGCCTATGAAAAAGTACCAAGGTTATTTTTTCAAATTCAATTCTATACGTATTTTGGAGGGTATTCAACATAAAACATCTTTGGTACTTTTTCATAGGCAGGAAATATGAAAGCCTAAACATTGAAGAAAAATGAATTTCATTCAAATTTTAAATCTCTGCATCTCCTACCTGTGAAATAGTACCAAGGTTAAACTATCTGGAATTGAATAACTTTTTATTCTCTTTCAAATAATTTAATTGTTTTTGTGGTACTTTTTCATAGGTGAGAGCTATTTGCCATTAAAATTGCAATAAAACTTAAAATCGCCATAATTGCTTCCCTTGTATCTCGCACCTATGAAAAGATATTCATGTGAAAATGTTTTTAAAAAATGAAGCTTTATGTCTTGTTTAGTGGGAAAAAAAAAAAAAAAACCTTGGTACTTTTTCTTTTAAGCTGAAAATATTATGCTTTTGTTTTGTTTTGTTGACAGAATGGTGCACACAAGGTGTGCTTTGTCATGTTTATCATCATGATTATCACCAGTTGTTGCATGTTTATTTATCATGAAGGTGACCTTCCCATTGTAACTGATTTTCCTAAATATGTGGGGCAAATCTTTACTCACAAGGATGCAAGTCTATGCTTATAAGGAAGTTTCCAATTTGCTTCTTTATTAAAGAACTCATGAAAAAGTGCTAGACAACTCGTATGTTTTTAAACTGTCATGTATTTGGTACCAGCTTTGGTAATAACTGACAAAATTCAAAACGGTAATAATTTTACTAGCACATAATTTAGCAGCTTGCCTAGCCTTAGCTACTTTCTATTCAAAGCCATATGTTGATCCAAAATAACATGCAGGTTAATATGTAAACATGAATTCTTATAATGTGAATGTACATTACGAGTCTTTTTAAAGTTATTGGCTGCAAAAGTAAACTCGGTTGAAACTTCGGTAAAGTTCACGTGTGTCAATTTGTAATCGGTGCTACTACAGTAACTACAGAATGATTTCTCTGTACACCATACATGAACACAAACACAACTATATCTAGCAACAAAAAGACATAAACAAAGCATGTGATGCCAAAAGCAGTTAATTATGTCCAACTTTTCAACAAGTTTTATTTTTTTCTAAAATATGAATATTCAACACAGGAACAAATAGACATTTAGAAACTAAAGACGAATATGTTTAGAGTGCTCTTTTATACAGTCTATGGGTCACATTTCACATTGCTTTTCTTGCCCTTCTTTCAGTTCTTTTTCATTTCTTTGTATTTTGCATTTATCACACTGATGTCTTTTTCTTCAAAATGAAATGGACCATGTCCTATGATTGTCAGTGGGCCATATATTACATCATCTGATGTACAGTGTCACAATCCTGTCGAGTTGGCCAATCCCAGCTGCTTGCGCCCTACTGAATGAAGGAATTTCATTTGGTAGAAACCATCTTGTTTTCAACAGTGCCGATATAATACTTTCTGGCACAATATACATCATGATTATGGTCTTTTTCTATCGCTGGGAGTTTTTGTGGATTTTCTGTTCGCTTCAGCTTATGTTGTTCCTCCATATGTGTTTCATCTGCATGAATATCAGTGATTTCTTCTGTAGGATTTTCTCCTCTTGCAACTTCAATTGCAAGTGCAGTGAGCTCAGCTCCATAGAGTTCATCAATATCTTCCTCTTCCTCAGGAAAATCATCTGAGGAGAATGGAGGCTTGCTTCTGTTTCTTGCTTGTCTTGAAAAGGTTTTTTTTTTTTCAAATAATTTCCATTAAGTAAGACATAAAGCTTTAGGTTTTAAACATTTTCAGATTAATATCTCATCACAGGTATGAGGTACAAGAGCAGTAATTATTGCGATTTGAGGTTTTATTGCAATTTTAATGGTAAGTAGCTCTCACCTATGAAAAAGTACCATAAAAATGACTGAATTATTTGAAAGAGAATAAATATTTGTGCCATTCCTGATGGTTTAACCATGGTACTATATCATAGGTGGAAAATTCAGGGATTTACAATGATTAGCAAAGAAAAATACCAAGGTTTTTAAAACATTTCCCCACTAAATAAGACACAAAGCTTCAATTTTCTTTTTACATTTTCAGATGAATATCTTTTCATAGCTGCGAGATACAAGGGAAGCAATTATGGCGATTTTAGGTTTTATTGGAATTTAAATGGCAAATAGCTCTCACCTATGAAAAAGTACCATTAAAAACAATTGAATTATTTGAAAGAGAATAAAAAGTTCTTCCAATTGGTTTAACCCTGGTACTATTTCATAGGTAGGAGATTTTAAAAATCATTTTCCTTCAATTTTTAGGGTATCATATTTCCTACCTGTGAAAATGTACCAAGGATGTTTTTACATTGAATACCCTCCAAAATATGTATAGATTTGAATTTGAAAAAATAACCTTGGTACTTTTTCATAGGCAGAAATTATTCATAACTGAAAATGCTAGAAATGAATTGTCCGTCCTGAAAAAAAGTTGACATTAGGGGTCTGTAACTCAAGGGCAGAGTAGAACATAGATCTAATATTTCAGATTAACCTTATTGGTACCAAGGTCAATCATTATAAAAAGTTTCATGAAAATCTGAGTCATGCTTGTACAGTGGGTTGGATGATTTTCTCAGAAAACGAATCTTAATAGTTTATTCTGTGAAGGGGCGGCATGGTGGTGTAGTGGTTAGCACTTCACAGGAAGAAGGTCCCGGGCTCAACAAGAGTGTTTCTGTATGGAGTTTGCATGTTCTCATCGTGCTTGCGTGGGTTTCCTCCGGGTACTCCGGTTTCCTCCCACAATCCAAAAACATGCACATTAGGCTAATTGGCTGTTCCAGATTGCCCCTAGGTCTGAATGTGAGTGTGTATTGGCCCTGTGATGGTCTGATGAGCTGTTCTGGGTGTACCCCGCCTTCGCCCAATGTCGGCTGAGATAGGCACCGCCTCCCCATGAGCCTAGTAGGAGTAAGCGGTTCGGCAAATCAGTGATGAGTGAGTATTTTGTGAAAATGCTTATGTCTATTAATCTGTACACACACACACACACACACACACACACACAGAGAGAGAGAGAGAAAGACTCACAGCACAAATAAAGAGCACCTCCAGCCAAGCTGAAATCAAATAAAGCCCTATATGTATAGTACCATAATGCCAGGAGGTAAAGTATTACATGTAGCGCATATCATATAAATTGAACCACAAAAGCTGACAATTTTATACACTACATACCCATTAGTTGGTCTCAGCCTTAGATGCACCGCCCACAGGATACACAGCATTGGTTATACTGTATTTTTCATACTTTTTAGGCCATAAGCTTGAGAATGTTAGACTTACATCTTTAGCCACATAATGGAAATCTATACATTTTCATTTCATTTTGGTATTTATTTACTTAAGTGAAATTGAGACGGCATGGTGGCGTAGTGGTTAGCACACTGACCTCACAGGAAGAGTCCCGGGCTTGGCGAAGGCGTTTGTTTGTGGATTTTGCATATTCTTACTCTACTTGCCTCGCTTTCCTACAGGTACTCCGGTTTCCTCCCACAGTCCGAAGACATGCACTTTAGGCTAATTGGCTGATCCTAATTACCCCTAGGTGTGAGTCTGAATGTTTTCGTGTGTGTGTGTGTGTGTGTGTGTGTGTGGTGGCCCTGCAGTGGACTAGCGAGCTGTTCAGGTTGTACCCCGCCTTCACCCAGAGTTGACTCAGATAGCCTCCAGCTTCCCGGCGATCATATTAGACTTAAAGCGGCTCGGAAAATGAATGAATAATTCAGCACACATTTCAAAATACTAAGCCATTAAAGAGATGGATATTAATGTTATAGCCATACATGACAAACTCTTACATGTTAACTAAAAAAAAACAACAGCAAATAAAACGTTTAATTACACAAAAAGCAAGTAAATACACTGCTCAAAAAAATAAAGGGAACACTAAAATAACACATCCTAGATCTGAATGAATGAAATATTCTTATTAAA
>JBCNYH010000017.1:5750867-5761407 GCA_039654325.1 Tandanus tandanus | reverse complement strand
TTTCACAGAAGTGTGATTGACTTGGAGTTACATTGTGTTGTTTAAGTGTTCCCTTTATTTTTTTGAGCAGTGTACATTACACAAACGTAATCTCTTACTGATTTTATTACGGCAGTACTGTTTTGCATGCGCCAGACCTACATGTAAACACTTTTGTAAATGAGGCCCTGAAAACATCACATCAAAGCAACGAACGCTAAAGTGAACTACTAAAGTCATTACCGCTTCATTTGCGTAACAAATCCTCCTTGCATTTTACCACCAACTACATAAATCATCTTTTTGTGGGGGTCATTTTACTAGTTACAGCTACAGTTATTTTAACAGTTACAGGACTTACGGCTGTTTTTGTTTTCTCATCTGAGGAGCTTCATCCATTCACCTGTATATTAGGGTTGAATTCTGTGCTGATGTGTGACAGTTTAAAGTACCTAAGTATAATTAAAGCCAAAAACCAAAGTAGAAGAGTGTAATTAAATACTAAAATAAGTAAATGTATTAATTTAATTTTAGTAATTTAAAGTCCAACTCATATTCCAAGTCATAAAAGTTTAAGTCTTCATAGTTTTTGATGTCATGAGTACTCCCTCACTGTAGTTTACATATGTGTTGGTCCACTTTATTCAGTTTTATCCCCGTATAAATAGTTGTTAAGTTGTTTTAATTATAATTTGAATATATCTCGATTTCGGCACTGCCTAAAGGAGGAGCCCCCGATAGATATCTTTATTGATAGGTGTCCGAGGCTGGTGTTATAAGAGTAGCACGGCTCCTTTAAGGGCATTATCAACCGCAGCCCTGGAGAAAAGAAATAAATGAGTCTTCCCTGTCTACAGTCTAAAGTAGGAAAGGTTAACACAGAGTTTTCTTTTCACCGTCTTTCACTTGCTGATTATCGAGTTCATTTGTTTCACCTGTCTTGTCATCTTAATTATTCGTTTAACAAGTTCATGTTCAGTGCTACCTTTCATCTTTCATGTTATGCTCTGTGAAAGATTATCGGCTTACCTGAGTTAGATTGTGTGTTTTTTATTCTGTGCGAGTCTGAGCAGTGGTGTATGAGCCTCTGTTTTTATTGTTTTCAGTTTCTTTATGAATTAAAAAAAAAGAAGTTATTTTTGTATTTTTTTATTTGTTATTGCTTCCTGCCGTCAGCAAAACATAACAGCCAATCAGCATAAACCTAGTGACACAGCAGCTTTATTGGGTTTCCTGTGGTACAAACATGAGGAAACCATCCGAGTCATGTGTCATGCCTATGGGGCTCTGCTCAGGAGCTCCGCTATTAATAATTCTATTGAACAGCAATTTGGAAGCCCTTGTGTTTTCTTCAAAGAGCTCCTTAAATAACATTGACTTGCCTTGACTGTTTATTCCTTTCCATACCACCAATTTGCCAACAGTTAAAATACATTAGTATTTACTACATGGGAAGGGCGCAATCTGATTGGTGCACTATCGGGGGATTAAAAAAAAAATTATCCCAAGTGGATAATGGTTGAATCAAAATGATGGACACTCGCAGTTTGTTTTGGTCACTTGGAGCAGGTGGGGTCATCATTATCACGATTTAAAAAATGAAAAAAATAAACCAAACAAATGTTGTTGTGTTTGTTTTTCTTGTTTGTTTTCACATAGTATATACTAAAACCCTGAATGAGTGTAAAACCACACCATTATGGAGCGCAGTTTACTTGTGTTTCTGTACGATGTGAGATAAAGTCTGAAAGAGTATGCTTACTTCTGCTTGGAACGCACACAGAGCTCACATGACCTGCTTTTGTAGTGGTCAAAATAGGTAAAAATAAACTATAAAAACCTAGTTTTCATTTGCTTTATGTTTCTGTTTATATATCAAATAGTATAGTATATAGTATATACCAAAACTCCTAAAGAGAGTTAAAGAAAAACTATTACACAGCTCTTACTCCTACTGGCTCATCAGGCCTGAGCTTATCCCAGTTTCTGTAGTGAAAACTCACTAAATGAGTGGAACTCCTTCTGGATGGGACACATATTACCTTCCCAGTATTTTTACTGGTACCCATTTATTCTGGGTTCACAGAGGCACACTTGTGGTTAAGACCCTGCCCTCTGATGGGGGCTCTGAAGGGTTTCAAATTCATGACCCCTCAATCATGAGACCAGTACACTAACCACTACACCACCGACCCCTCGGTTAGGTTAGAATAGCAGCTGTAAACTGTCATTCCTTTGCCAGCCTATTTCCCCCCTGTCTTTCGGCATTAATAAAATAAAATAAAAACACAGAACAAAAAAAAACTGTTTAACATGCAGTGTATTTCATGTGGTGTTAACCGGAACACCAATACATAGATATCTTGGATAAATAGATTCCAAGATGTCTCCAAAGCAAGAATTGTGCTGAGATCAGAGCTCCACTACCTTCAGTGTATTTAAACATCAAGCCAAGTCGCATTTTAATGGAAATGAGAATCACTGATCCAAATTTAGTGAAAGAATTTTTTATTTTTTTTTTTATGTTCTGAATCTTGTTTACAGACAAACCCCAGACAGCTACATGACGGCTACACAAACAAGCTTGAACATAATGTTCCGTGATCATTCATGTCCCTCGCTGTTTTTGCTGCTGTTTGATTATAGCTGAGATCTTGCACAGCAAAGGAAGTACATTTTTAAATGCTGTCTGTTGTTTCATAGAATTTTATTTTGCTACATAAATCAGTTCATGATATTTTACCATTACATGTGTAGTAGGAGGTGTTTATTCTCTGCTAACATTATTAATTATTAATTTGATGTCAGTATATTTATGCCTTATGCAGGTAAAGGCAAGTGTGTCTGAATTGTGTTCATTTATAGTGTCCGACACATATGTGCGCGCGCGCGCGCGCGCGTGTGTGTGTGTGTGTGTGTGTGTGTGTGTGTGTGTGTGTGTGTGTGTTTTCAGATCCTCTACCTTGAAAGTGTGCACTAGTTGAAACCTTCTTATATTTTAACCAGGATTTCGACTGTTCTGCTTTAGTTTGGGTCAACCTAATTTATTTACAACATTAGCAATATATTAGCTTAACCTGCTAGGCTACTTCATATACTCAGGTACAATTGTCTGAGCATCACTGAGCTTGCTTGTGCAGTCTAGACAGCTTCATGTAAATTTCATGTAAATACATTTTTCGAAAAATGTTTTGAGCGGCACTTAACTAGCTTTTGCCATTATATGCTAGCTACTTCCTCTCATAATCGAAAATAGAAATCTAATCAAGCTCTTAAACAAACAGAATTGTAAAATAATAGAGATATGGACAGCCAGGGGAAACAATTATGAACTATTAAAAAATGATGCTAATTTTTGTTTTGCTAACATAAATGCTGTGGTTACATCAAAAATTCTGACAGCCCACTGGTCCGACAGTTACAGTCCACTGGTCCGACAGCCCTAACCCTAACCCTAACCCTAACCCAACTGCAGTAGGGCTGTCAGACAAATGGGCTGTCGGAACACAGAGATGTCCCCAGATGTATTACCATATCATGTACTGTATTTTTGCCAGAAAGTGAATCAGAAGATATTTTCATATTCCTTTGATGCCAAATCTGACAAACAAGAACAGGAAACTTAACATAAAATGGAAATAATAACAACAAAATAAAACTGGTTATTTACAGATGAAATAAATTGAAGCTAAACCTCAGTTTAACCTTTATGTGACTGGATTGTGAACATCATGTCCTGATGTTAATGGTTAGTATGTGTTTATTATTACATTTTCTGTGACATATTTAAAAATAAACAAAAAGACCTAAAAGTCATGACATTTCAATAGAGAATTGTGTATTTGAATCAATTAATTGTAATGAAATGGTCCAAAATAATTAACAAGGTGCACATAATTGTCGTTAGTTAAAAAAAACAAAATCAAAAGCCCTTAGGATAAAAAGAGAAACTTTGAAAACCTTTTGTAGTCACCTTTATATGTTTATGTCTACACTGGTCATGGATTTACTGATGGGCCAAGAGGTGACATCAATTCAGGGGGTACGAGAGGGCATCAGCAGTAGCAATCTCTCCCCGAAACCACTTTCTCAACGGTAACACCTCACTCCTCATAATGGCACATAATCAGATTACTCCTGAGACCAGAACCGCGCGGAAGTTCTCAAAGCAGCTTGCGCCGAGGAGCACCTGGGTGTCTAACCACACACACAGCTCTGACGGCCTCAGGAGGGGCTGCCGGGTCTTGGCGTTTAACACTGAGATGAGATCAGCTGCAGGATTTCCGTCACAGTGTGTGAGAGCCGGGTTGGATCACGAGAAGCTGATTCTGCATCAGCGACTGAGGCTGTGGTTAGAACAGTGCTGCAGAGAACTGTGACACGACGCAGCTTAACCTCACACAGGAAGGGAGCTTTACTTTATCTACACAGCCGCCTGTGCTCGCACCCGCACGGCCAGAGCGGGGGGTGTCACACCTGTCACACACACACACACATAAAGACAGAGAGAGAGAGAGAGAGAGAAACAACTAGAGAGAAAAATAAAGAAATTAGCAGAAAGCATGTGTAGAAAGTGCTGCGTGGGCTAAAGAAATTCAAATGACACAAATACGGAAGGTGTGTAGGGATGAAAGAATATTTAAAGTGATCTTGTAGTTGGAAATCTAAAACATTAATTAAAATAAAACTTTAAACTGTCTGGCTTTAAAATAAGGAAGAGTGAAGAACACAGGAAGACAATTATTTAAGGAAAAATGAAACAAAGTCTTGGTAAAAGTTGTTAGAGCTTATATAATAATAAAGGGATATAAAAAATGTTAAATAATTATATAGTATTTCGAAAGGAAAAACAGTGAAGTGTACGCCCCAGACTGTTTCAGCTCTGGTAATTTCATGTCTTCTCACTTTTTAAAGCCTTCTACACCAAACTGAACACTCTGACACCACAATTAAAATAACCTCTCACTAATTTTCCGATGTGTTTGAACACCAGAGGCAGGAAGCTGCAGTCTCGTACATCAGAGGAGCAAAGTATCCGTTTAAAAATTCGTTGAAATCGTCACGCCTAATCACTCACTCCAGATATGACTAGATCAGCAATACGGGTCGCTCATGCGGTCTGTGTCACTTGGCACGCTTTATTTGTAAGTAAACACTAAAAGGAGAGCTTTGGACTCTGTGCTCCTTGTCCCTTCTCGTATGCAGGGCTGCGAGTACAGCGTGTGGCTCGGGTTGAGCCGTGTGAACTAGGTGCCAGACCACATCTGACGAGCTCAGCGTAGGCCGAGAGATGCCTCTCTCCATCTCTCCCTTTCTCTCTCTTCCTTCAGATCCCATCGATTCTGCTGCCATAAGTCATATGTGCCGTGATGAGCTGTGGTCTGAGAAAGCACATATGGAACGAGTGACGAGGTTTTACATGACTGCCCTTAATGAGGGGAGAGGACGACGTTGAAAACTCGGGACGAAAAACAAACGTTTAACTTAGCCCTGTGCGCTAATACGTGTCAGATGTGTGGGAGAGAAGGGTGTTGATGTGTGAAGGGCTTCAGATTGGACCAAAGTGACTCTGAAATAAGAGATCTCACAGCTTCAATACTAAATGTTTGTGGACTGGAATGGAAGTCTCTGTAAATGGGAATTCATGTGAAATGGTGCAAAAATGTTGTTATGTTTATAGTGCAGTGCTATTGAATTCTCAAATCTGATTGGTCAGAAAATGTTGATGAATTTTATTATACTGGCAGGTCTGACAGCGGTTTCAGCACCCGGGAAATCCTCTGCAATTTCTGACGGCCATGTTGGACTTTGCATCATGGGTACACTGGAGGAGGTACTACGTTTAAAACTGCGGCTGGAGCCTTGGGACTCACTCGACTATTTCTGTTGGTTTGCGCTATTGCTGTGAGTCTTCTCAAGTGGCCACCATATTACTTCTTGGGATTATTGTTGTTTATGAATTAATAAATTAGCTTAGTATTGTTTTCTTTAATGCCAAACGTCTACATTTGTACATAGGATGCCAAAAGGACGTGTTATGGATACAAAAAAACAGTTCGCCCTCCTGTCGCTTTCCACCGGAAATAGCCGAGGGAGTTCCAACTGCTGTTTTAGCAGTAAAGCAAATGTGTCAGAGGTAAAACTTGAGGTGTAACTTTAGGTGTTTTAAGGATTGGCACTCTCAGTAACATGAGAAACTCTGTTGTTTTTGTCTTATTATAGTTGCTAGAATATTCTACACACTCAGTATCCACCTTTATCACAACACCTGTACAGCTGCATGTTTATACAGTTATTCAATAAGCCGATCATGTGGCAGAAGCCCAGAGCATACAAAAACACACATACTTAAATTAATGATGAACTGCAGTACAGTATAATGCTCACTAGGGCAGTGAGACTTGTTGAAAAACTGCTCAGTACATGATTCCAATAAATGAATAAAAAAAAGTGTTGGCATGAGTGTGCATTATAATCGTAAGGGCAACGTAAATAAAAACCTTCTCCAAGGCTTTGTTTAACTAATGGTGACATTTCATATGCAGACCTGTTTAAAATATTTAATATTAAAAATAAAAGTAATTTCACAAAGATACAACGGTGACACACACTCATTATTAGTGGAGCTCCTGAGTGAAACACTATAGTTATGGAACTGACATTGTCCCGTGTCCCGTCCGGTGTCCGTGCATTCCCACTACAGGAAACCCAATAAGGCTGGCGCGTCACTGAGTTGATGCTGATTGGCTGTTATGTGTCGCTGACTTGCATAATAGCCCTGCGATGGCCTGGCGTGCTGTCCAGGGTGTACTCTGCCCTAGTCCAGAGTCGGCTGAGATGGGCACCTGCCCCCCCGTGACCCTAATTAGGAATAAGCGGTTCGGAAAATGAATGAATGACTTGCATAATAACACGCAGCAATAAAAAACAGATTTATTATTAATAATTAAACTCACACCCCCCAAAAATAGAGGATCATACAGCTCCACTTAGACTTGAACAGAATAAAAATAACACAATCCAACTCAGATATCAAGACAAGCTTTCAGGTAAATAAATGTTTATGGAGCAAACACCAAAATCAGAAGCTTGACAGAACATGAACTTGTTAAACGGATAATTTAACAATATGGGTGATACAATTGAAAGCAATAAAAAAGAAACCCAGCCTCGGACACCTAGAGACGTCTTTAATGAGCTCTCCTTTTAGGCAATGCCTAAATCTGTATATTAAACCTTAGCTTAAAAGGACTTGCGCAAATGTAAAACATGCACTTTAACTGTTTTACCTCACAACTTTCAGGCTACAGTAAATCACACTGCAAGTGCTAAATGACTATTAATTGACTCCATCTTGTAGTTTTTGCACCTTTAGATAATAAGATGCCTAATTGCATATTCATTCATGTTAAACACATAAAACGGATAAGACTTTCTACTTCACAAATTCAAAAGACGCAATCCTCTCTGGATTTTTTCTATAAATGCATTTATAATATACGTCTTTGCAGGTGTTTACACATTTCCTCTATGCTTCTTCAAAAATAGTATAATTTTACAATATTGTTTAATTGTTGTGGAAAATTATGCTAGAAAAATCTCTCTTTGCTGTTTTTCATATATACCCCCAGTCAGCCATATTATTAACACCACTTGACTGCAAGCTGCAATACACTGTATGTTATAATACCTTTGTATCATAACCAGCGTTAACAGTTTCAGCAGTTTATACACTTCTGTAAGTCACTCTGGATAAGGGCATATCCATGGAAATGTCAAGTAAATGGAAATGTAACAGCCACTTCTTTTTTTCGCCTCCAACTTTTTTTTTAGTAGTCTTTGGATCTTCGTTTGGATCTTCTCACTTGTAATATTTGTGCTTTGCCAGTATTTTTTTTTTCTAGTTTAAATGAAAAAGAGGTTTGTTTTTGTTGTTATTCCCTTTAAAAAATCCATGAGGGATGCAAATGTTTGTCTTCAAGCATAATTTAGCAAGTGCTGGACAACAAGGTTGAATTGAATCAAGCTGAAAACAAAGAATCTTTCATTTCAAATAAATAAAAAAAAAAAACTACCCTGATGTGAAATGAAACAGGACAAGGGGGAAAATCCCCAAAGGAGGACAATGCACAATAAAAGACAGGACACTATACCCAAGTACTTGTACGCCACAGACCTCGACCATGACTCATAATCTGTATTTTGTATACTTGAAGAGCCTGGAGTGTATTCATCCTGGGAAAAGTCTGTGAGTGAGTACTGCTGAGAAATAAGTGGCCGTTCCTGTGGAGGATGTTTAAATGATATGAGGCACTGTGCGGTTATCTGTCATTTCCATTTACTGCCGGTTTTATTTTATTTATTTATTTATTTATTTTTTTTATATGGAGACACTTTGCAGACATGCAGGCCAAAGATAAAGATGGCGCTTAAGATGAGACTTAGAAGTGTCAACAAAATAAATAAACCAGGCCATGCTGAAGTAATTATGGGTAAACTCGCGTTGGCCTACAGTGCTGATTTATCACGTCTTGGCTGCGTTCCTCTGATGCCGTCGGTGCTGTCCTTCTCTCCTCGGTGTGAGAGCTCGAAAGGACTCGTCCCTTGGCGGAGCTCCTTTGAACGCTAAGTCCCCTTATTTGAGCCGAGTGGATTCAGATGGCTTGGCTGCAGCTCAAAGGCACACAGCGCACTGGGTCAACGTATTACTTCAATATTCGAGAGGCGCTGATGCTCTCAAGTGTGGTGCCTTTCAATCACCCAGTGAAAAAGCTCTGAGCTCTGGGTCAAGGCCTCAGAGTTGGAAGCGAACAGGACCACAAGTTGTCCTGTTGAGTCTGCATTAGGCCTAAAAACTCTCCGAGTCTGCAGCTGGATTTGAACCAAGACACGCTGTAAATTGGTATCATCTGTTACACTAGGGAATCCCAACTCTTCTTTCTTTTTTTCCCTTCTTTTTTCCCCCTTTTTTTTTTTAAACCAAATTGCTGTAAGATGCAACTTTCCACTTTGGTTAGCAAACACATCGTGTCCCACGGTAAGCTCTGTCAAATTTCAATACACCCTATTCTTTTAAAGGGATTATAAGGCCTCCTTAAGCAGGGGAGAAAGCAAACAATCAAACAGCTGCAAAGCTAGAAAAGTGCTGGGAGTAATCTATCTCCTGTCATTATTTTGCCAAGTCGGTTGCGTTGCCGTGTTTACTGACATAAACACATATTTGTTTGCTTAGCTGATTGCCCCTTAAAAAACATTGGCTAGCTTTTTAGAAATCTGCTTTCACTAAAACGTGACTTCAATTTTTATACATATTTCATATAATCTAATGTATTGTTCAGACAGGATAAGATTAATAGCCATACAGGATGTGTGTTAAGCAATAGCACAGGACACTGACAGTAATAATACGGAATTTTAAAAAACGTCTATATAAATCACAGAGATGTGCTCATGGTCATCACATAAAATGCTCCACTTGTACTAAATATACCACATCACCACATTTTAATGAAAACAGATTGCTTTGGCATTAATACCTTTTTTAAATTATTATTTTAGGTTTTGTGGCTTTGAAAGTTAAATGATCGTAACATAAATGAAAACTCTACCTGACGCATCTCTGAAACACTCCTTTAAACTTTTTCATCCGAGTTAGTGTTCTAGTTTTAAGCTTGGCTAGTACTTGGTTTCAGCTTGATTTTGGTGGGAGATGGAACATGCTTGCTGGCATGCCTCTGTACCAAAGAAAAACCAAATCTATTTTCCCACAGGATATAATGGAACCTTCACCGACATGTGACTTGTGTAACTGGTTGCTGTTTTGCATTTTTATTTATTTATTTATTTTTTAATTGGTCTAGTGGTTCAACTACACCTCCCAGCTTTGACAGTATTTTTTTATCACCTAAAGTTGTGTAATATAAACATAGCAAAGCAGCAAGAGGTTAATTTGGGATTTAATAATGACCAATTAATGTGGCTCAGTGAGCAGGACAAGCAAACAGTTCTGAATCAGGCTTAACTCATACCTCTGGATTTTACACTGTACAACTGGATTGTGAAAGGCCTAGAGACCTGTTACACTATCAGTTTCTCAGACCACACACACACACACACACACACACACACACACACACACACACACACACTCTCTCACTCTCTCTCTCTCTCTCTCTCTCTCTGCTGTGACTATAGCCTTCTGTCTCTTATCCAAATTGGGGATCTGTCCTCAGATGCATATCTGTGATCTTACAGGCTAATCCAATTTTCGCCCGCGCTCCTCTCTTGTCTGGTGTGCACATGTGCCTGTGTGTGTTTTGATAAGAATAATCTCAAGCACATCAGCTTGATTGGGAGGTGTGGTGGCCATTGGCTAAACCCAAATATACACGGAGAAATAAAAATAACCAGTTTTAAAGTTTATTTTATTACAAAGTCAAAAGCCCCAACTATACTGTTCTATTCAAAGAAAATTTGTAAATCAGACTATCTATCTATCTATCTATCTATCTATCTATCTATCTGTCTGTCTGTCTGTCTGTCTGTCTGTCTGTCTGTCTGT
>JBCNYH010000017.1:5725769-5736746 GCA_039654325.1 Tandanus tandanus | reverse complement strand
TCGCGGGGAGGCTGGCGCCCATCTCAGCCGACTCTGGGCGAGGGCAGAGTACACCCTGGACAGCTCGCCAGGCCAACCGAGAAACTTGGCAGTAAAAAAGTAAGTTTTCTTCATGTGGAGCGAAGACAGACTGGTCAAAAACTGAATAAAGGGTAACAGTAATAATAATAATAATAATTATTATTATTATTATTAATAGAGCTGTTTATATAAAATACAGGTTATATAACACATCAAAACCTGCATCCCTTTCTCACATCTTGCCCTTATCATAACTCCAACAATAACTTCCTCTTAAGCTGAAATGATAAAATCTGAGCCGAGTTCTATATCAGATTGTGCGATAACACGATGTTCTCTATATCAGATTATACAGTGAAGATCCTTTAATCACCAACCTATACTTCACCAAAACTATTACATTGTTTACATCATGAATCAGCACAGTCTGCACTCATGCACAAAAAAAAAAAAAAATGGATTCACATAAAATTTCTTCAATGTTAGCTTGAACAAATAATAATTTCCTTCTGTCCTTTAGCGTATTTAGTTTGTTTCACCATTATCATATTTGTAGCTGTTCTTTTGTTGTCGTTCCTCTTTGCATAATCTTAGACTGCCCTCCTATAGGGCGGCACAGTGGTGTAATGGTTAGAACGTCTGCCTCACAGCAAGAAGTTAATGGGGTCGAGTCCTGGGCTGTTTCTGTGTGGAGTTTGCATGCTCTGTGGGTTTCCTCCGGATACGCCGGTTTCTTCCTACAGTTCAAAGACATGCACATCAGGTTAACTGGCTGTTCCAGACTGACCCTAGGTGTGAATGGTTGTGATTGTGCTGCCTTTTGATGGTCTGGCGAGCTGAGCTTCAAGTGCTCTGAGCAGAGCAAAGCCCTGTGTAGATAACTATCTTTTTAAAGCCAAAGTTCTAAGTGTATATACTATGTGAAAAACAAACAAACAAACAAACAAAAAAAAAAACTAAAGCATTATTTCTACAGTTTATTTTTGCATTTTAAATGTGTGACAAGATGTTGTTGCCTGCTTCAAGTTACCATGAAAAACTGTGATTTGTCTGGTGAAAAGATTCAAGCATTATCCACTCAGGATCGTATCATTTAATCCCCAAACAGCAGACCAATCAGCTTGCGCCGTTCCCGAGTAGCGTATACTAACTTTTAATAGTTAGTAAGATGCAAATCCTTTGTAGTCAGTGACCACCTGAAATCTGCAACTCATAGATATCACCAAATGCTGAGTTTCTTCCCTTGAAATACTGCAGCTGCTTTCTGTTGCTGCTTTTTTGTGGGTCTTTTTACCCTCGGTTTTGACTTCAGTAAGTGAAAAGCATGCTCACTTGAGTTCATCAAGATCATTCCATTTCCTTGCCCTAAGAACCCCATATATATTATATTCGTATCGTATATTTTGGGTCATTATCCATTTGTACTTTGAAGTGAAGTACAGTAGTCAGGTTTGTAGCTTTTGATTGTATCTGAGGAGAAAGTGTAGTTCTATACACGTCAGAATTCATCCGGATTCGTCTATGAACAGTCACATCGATAAACACCAGTGACCCAGTTCTACTGGCAGCCATACATTACGTGCCTATCTCTACCATGTTTGACAGAAGTCTTATGCTTTGGATGATGAACCCTTTCTTTCCTTCTTTATACTCTACTATTTTTTTTTTTTTTCAACCACTTCATCTTGGTTTCATCTGTCCAACGAAACTTTTCTGGCCTTTCTGCTCTTTGTGTGTTACCAGTGGTTTGCACAGTTGAGATAAACCTTCTGTATTTATGTATGAAGGTGTCTGTTGACAATCATAAGTCTACCTCCTCAAGAATGTTCCTGATCGGATCTTGTAAATGTTTTTTTTTTCTCCACCAAGGAAAGAATTCTATCCAATTAAGTTGTCTTCCAGGTCCTTTTTGTGGTGCTGAGCTCACCAGGGTATTCCTTCTTTTTAAGAACGTAATAGAATGTTGGCCACTCCTAAAGTTTTTGCTATCCTCTCAAAGGTGTGTTTTTATTTTAATTTTTTAAACCTAATGATGGCCTCCTTTACTTGCATTGACATGTCTTTGGAACACATATTGAGAGTTCCCATAAACAGCTGCCAAATGCAAATAGACCTGGGATCGATTCCAGGTATTGTTTCACCTTAAATTGTCATGAAATAATAAATAAGCAGGCCATGGCTGGCCATGAAACTTCTTGTCAGTCAATTGTCCAGTTGTTGTTTTTTTTAAGCTTAAATTGGGGACTCTGTATAAAAATGGCTAATTCCTATCACTTTGATGCAAAACTTTTATTTAAGCCCTGAAATTACAGCTGAAAGTGGACACTTCAATCCCATTTCGACTGCTTCATTTTAAATCCATTACAGTGGCGTACGGAGGCAAAACAACAAATGTTGTGCTACTGTCCAAATACATTTGGACCAAATTGTGTATCTATAACAAATACCTCCTTGGCTAGGTTGTGAGCAACATGCAGTGTTTGATAAAATAGCAAGGCAAAATCCTACTAGTGTCATACTAGGTAAGAAGCTCTCTTGTCATTTTTGTTTTGTTTTTTCTTGCTAAGAATACAGGACACATTTTTTACACATTTTCTATTGGCCCACAATTCAACGTGGGGCAAATTTACAGTGGTAAAGTTCACTTATATGCAAAGAGTGTGGTGGCTCAGGTGGTTAAGGCTCTGGATTACTTATCTGAAGGTCAGGGGTTCAAGTCCCAGTACCACCATGGTGCTACTGTTGGGCCCTTGAGCAAGGCCCTTAACCCTCAGGTGTATAAAGATGGTAAGTGTAAGTCACTCTGGATAAGGGTGTCTGTCCCATGCCATCCATTTAAAAGAGTGTTCCTCCAGAAGGAATTTCTTTAGTCGTGTCCTTTCACATTTAAGTGCAACTTTCACCAAACAAATTTTTATCCACATTGTCAGCTAGAAAAAAAAAATCATGGGGGACAAAATTTCAAAACAGTATTTTTGGAATGAAAAGTATGCTAGTAAAATGAGTGGCATTAAAGACCCTGCACAGAACAAGAACAGCCCAAACCAGCTTTATTTACTGGAAACCTTCATAATGAGTTTGCTGAATGACTGACAAGCAGAAAAACCTGGTGTCAATCAAATGTGGTCTACGGAACTGCAAGTTCCTCATTCCAATCTGGCAAGACGAGCATGGAATAAGAGCAGGAACGATAGGTGATCTGCAACAATCTTCAGAATAAGTAGAGAATATACAGCCAGTGTGAAATGCCACATTTATTATTAACGTCTTTTCATCATGTTGATGTTTTATCAGACGAGCAGAAGTCCAGTTTGCTGCAGTAGGGGTAACAAGGGCTCACTCTTCTTTGGCGAGCGGGGGGGGGGTTGGTAGGTGCCAGTCATCCTCCTGGGGTGTGGCATTGGTATAGCTGGTTGAAAAGTTTTGAATCCTGGTACATGCGTCAGAAAGAAAATACTTGCTGAGATCACAGATATGGCTGTCAACTGTTCCCTGCTGTTTTTGTAGTGATCAAGGCTTTGTTATAAACTTGGAGAAATTTGCCCAGTATGGAATCAACAGCAAATTGAATTATGCCTCCCTTTCTCTTTCTCTCTCTCTCTCTCTCTCTCTCTTTCTCTCTCTCTCGCTCACCATGAAGTGCTCAGAGCAAGCCGCTGAACATATGCTCAGGGAAGCCTTCTCGCGTACCCATTTGCTTTCATTTGTGTTTGTGTGGTCAAATTTAATCAACGAAGCATCTGGGCCCGTTTAATGGGAGTAATTGTCCTTTCTGCACGCTTGTGTGTGCAAGCGCATGTGCGTGTGTACATGTGAGCCTCCTTCATTTCGTGAAACAGCTTGAGGTCACGCTCGGTGTGCATGCATGGACAGTACCAGAGCATGTCTAGGCATCTATCTGAGAGGCTATTGTAATAGCCAACATCAAACACATTCCTCTGTGGTTTGCTAATTACGCTGCGGCTTAACTTGGCACCGGCGAGAGAGATCCTCGCCAAAGTCGATAAATCTGTCCACAAAGGCTCGTCCTAAGCGTAATAACAACCCTTGGCACCCGGACCTCCCAGAGGGACAAAATAGGCTGCTCCAGCCCTTCAACAGTCGCCTTCCTCCCTAGCTTCAGGCAGCTCTTTCAGGCTTTCAGGTGAGTGTTCTTTCTCTTTTGGGAGAACACACTCCAAGCTGGCGCTGTAGTCGAACCAGACCTCCATCCAGAACGTTCTTTGGAGCCCGAGGCTTGCCGTTAAGCCTGCTTCTTCTCCTGCTGTCCACAGGAATGTGCAAACACTTCAGCACCAGACGCGTTACATGCTAATACCACTGAAGTATTTGTTTGCCTGGGATTTTTCCCCCCTCACAACTCGGAACAATGCTTTTACTTTTCTTTGTGTTTTTAGTGGAAGGGCACTAAATATAGTTTATTATTTAGTCTTTAATAAACTGTCACCTCAGTTGGATAAGCTGATCACTTCCACATTACTTTTGTGCATCTTTGCCTCACCACAGTTTTTGTAAACTTTCCTGCCCAACTTTTGAGCCCAGTATTTCAACTCTTTGTTCTTCTAGAAGAAAACGTGACTGACTTGATGCCATTTCTACGTCTTCTTCCCTCTGCCCTCTTTGTCTCTGTGCTCTGGCGCATTGAGAATGCAATGTTTACGAGCGAGGCAAAAGCCACGCATCTAATACCGGCATACATGCCTGGCATACACACTCCTGTTTTACCTACACATTGTACCAATAATCCCTAGACAGAAAGCACCGTCTGTACTCCTGCCTTTTCTAATGGCTCTTTTATGCTAACATTTGAGTTGTCCTGAGGGGACATGAAAGGAGATGAGGCCTCTGTGCTTCCCCCCATTTTTGCATTTAGCGTGGCTGATGATCACAGCACCACTGAGATCGTGAACACCGGCCCCTCGACCTGCAAGTCCCTGACTCTGAAGTGGCTTGTTGGTGGCTTCCAGCTGTGAAGCTAGTTAGATATTCTTTTTCATAGCAGCTCCTGAAAATGGGCTTCAATATCTTCCTGTGAGGATGATGGAGGAGGAGAACTTTTCGACTCCTTTTGCTTCATGCGACACCAACTTGTCTCCTACTGTTTAGATCAACTTTAAACTGCTTTGGGAAGGATTTCATTTCATTTGCTCATACTGCCCCCCAAACTTCCCCTCCACTACTTACACTTGCAGTCCCACTGCTCGAGCTAAACTTTGTGATTACAGGCATGCGACGCCCTCCCTCTGTGTTGCCTGAGAGAGGCTCGAGGCTTCTCTCTGCTCCTCGGCTCCTGCTTCGCCAACTCCGTTGGGAATGTGCTTCATGTCCTTAGCCTCAGATGCTATTCCCCGTGGTGCTTCCCTCTCAGCACCTGCCTCGCCTCTTACCTCTCCCCCCTGCCACCTCTCTCTTCTCCGATCTCTCCTTGTTGTGCATATGCAAAGGAAGGCGACGCAGCCTCAAACGAGCAGCGCCCCTGACAGCCTCATCAATGCCGTTGACAGAATAAGGACAAGATGATGATCTGAGGAGGGCTTGCATGGTAAGGTGCAGCCTCACGGCGGATTCATCAAGCCACCTGACGTGCCTCAGTTCAGATTTGCGATCATGAGTGGCGTCCCATGAGAGCTTTGGCCCTTTATCTGTACGTCTCTGTTCCACCACAACGAATTTAAATTTCAAAACAGGAAACTTTCAATCGAGTGGGATCAATAAAGATTGCACCTTTATCATTTAAGTTTACCACAAAGCGGTGGCCATACTTGACAGGAGGGAGTAGACATGTAGGAAGGATTTTCTTTGCTGGTGTGGAACCCCAGTTTCTTTTGAGTGTACGAGGTTAAAACTAACCTCGAAAGTTGTATTCAGTCAGAAAACATCCCCAAAATAAAGATGTCAACAACTTCAGCATAAACATTTGTTGAGGCGTAACTTTATTAGGTCTGTCTTACCTACTTACGCTCATTAGTCAGTTTATATCCAGTTGATCTACAATTACTGGTTGATACTCAACTGCTCCTATGCACAATATTTCAGCACTCCTACAAGTAATGAACAGGAACCGCTGTTGGAACACCGGTGACCAGATACTTGTAGAAATCGATCACAACCATGTAGTGATACTGACCTGGTGCTTTGGTGAGAAACTAAAACTGTTAAAAAGCAAGAAAAACCAATAACTTAATAAATCAAGGCATAAGTACACATCAAACTAACTGCTTTTTGCTGTGCACTTTATGGAGGCTGGAGTCTCACTGCACTCTAGCAGCCTGTGGGGTGGTGAATGCTCCTAGAGCGTGGCGAAGACTTATCTGATCATCCCTGCAGGCCTGAGTTTAGATTATCAAACGGCCCATTCATCACACTTAATCTACCAATTGGCTGATTTGTATCTCCTTCACTTTCCCTCTGAATGGAGTCTGTACTTACTGTGTTCAGTTACTCTTATTTATTATGTCTAAAGTCATTTTTCTTCTCAATGAAATCCCAATTCAGTCAAAAAAACCCATTTTCATTTACTTTCTGTACTGCTTATCCTTATATTGTAGATGATGGGTAAGTTGGAACCATTCCCAGCTGACATTGGACAAAAGGTGGGGAACATCCTGGACAGGTAAACCATGGGGCTAACATGCAGCCAAACAGCCATTCACAATTATGGCAAATTTAGCCAGTATCCTGAATCCAGGAGGAAACCAGAGCACCCAGAGGGAACCCACGCTGTACATCAGTGATCCCCAACCCTGTTCCTGGAGATCTGCCTTCATGCAGGTTATATTGCCAACCAAAATCTAACACACCCTTTTAGCTGATCAAGAGCTTAGTCAATACCAAGTTTCTCCAGGTACTTTGGTTTCCTCCCACAGTCCAAAGACATGCACATTAGGCTAACTGGGTGTTCCAAATTGCCCCAGTGTGTGTTGGCCCCACAATGGTCTGGTGAGCTGTTAAGTGTGTACCCCACCTTTGCCCAGTGTCGGCTGAGATAGGCTGCAGCCTCCTTGCAAGCCTATTAGGAAGCGTTTTGGCAAATGAGTGAATGATCTAATAAACGCCTACCTCTTCATTTTAAGGTCTTAATAAATAATATCAGAGATCTGTGGCGTATATATTAAAAAGCCAGTGGTGGGGAAAAGGTTGCTGAAGATCGTGATTATGAAAGACAGTTGTGTTTGACAGGAGAATTGAAACAAAACTAAAATTAATGAATGAAAACCAAATTTGACAAAAAGTACACAATTATGCTGGTTGGTGCAAAATGCATTCTGGGATACTAGGTGGTCCTAAGTCCACAGAAATCACAACCTAATCCTCTGTAAAATCTTTGCATCCTCTGTTAAATGGGAGGAGCAAGAACACATTGGGGTATTTAGACTGTACTTGGCTAGATGCGAACTTTGAATTGGAGCAGTACTTGCACTGTGACTGGTAACATTTCACAAGTCCGCAAGAACAAAAGCACAGACAAACCCAAACTGAGAAGCAGGCCTTAAGACAGGGGTGACCAAACTTACCCGCAAAGGGCCGGGGTGGGTGCAGGATTTCACTTCAACCAACCAGTAGCCACACCTTCCACCTGTGTGAACCACTGATCTCAGAAAGTGATTGGATCGTGTATTCTATTGTTGGCATGTGGCAAAACCTGAAGCCAGCCTGGTGCCATCTTGGTGAGACCACTTTAATGTTATAATGTGTAATAAGTTATACTCAAATAACATACAAAAAAGGTGAAGAAAATGGAAATACTTACATCCAAGGTGTACATTTCATTTTAAACCATTTTAACAGCTCTATTTTGAGATCTTAAAGCAAGGTGGTCTCACCAAGATGGCTGCCACCTGGCTTCAAATTGAAACACTAATGTGCATTCTAGTCTTTTTTTCTTTTCTTTTTTTTTTTTTTTTATTAAATCAATGATTGAAACAGGTGGAAGTAGTGGCTACTTCTTGGTTGAAAAGAAAACCTGCACCCACATCAGCCCTTTGCGGAAAAGATTGGACATCCCTGCCTTAAGTCATCAATTAGATCAGAGGTATCAAACTCAAGGGTCGCGGGCGAAATCTGCCCCCCCCCCCCCCTTTTAAAATCTTTTATGTGTCTCACGAGTGCTTTCAAAGCAGAAGATTATCGTACAACCATGAAAAATAGTTCATCCATCCACTAGGTGCCGACAAACATTTCAACTGTCATTCATGGCTCAAGAAAGATTGCAAGCTAGCATGTTGCTGTCAGGAATTGTCAGAAAAGGAAGTTCAATAAAGTTAAAGAGGACAAATTTTATTTTCTTCACGTACCTACAGTAGAACACTTGAATGTTAAGGGCCTTGCTGAAGGGCAGCGGCAGGTTGGTGGTACTGGGATTTGAACCCATGACCTTTGGAAAAGTAAGCCAGAGCCTTAACCACCTGAGGCACCATTTGCTACGCAGGGTTCATGGGTGCCCTTTTTGACTAGATTATCCGACTCTTGATGACCGTGAAATTTAGTGATGTGGCCCTCAGTAAAAATGACCCCCCTGGATTAGATGGTCAGGTGAGCATGGTTAGGGATGGAGCTGAAGTCTTCAGGAAGGTAGATGTCAAGGAACAGGGTTAGTGACCCCTTCTGTAGATCTTATAAATCCCTACAGAATTACAACTCATTTGAAATAACTCAAGAACAATGGATTTTTAGATTGGTACCCTTGAAGATCTGAACAAACAAGACCATGCGATCGCCTAAAAAACCCACAATAACAAAATCTAATGGCGTTACCTAATAGCTTTAATTCAACATAAACGTGCTGCATTTTAGTTGCTTATTAAAGCGAACAAGGACCCACAACTTAATAAACCGAGGCTGTGTTGTTGTAAGCGGGTGTGACAGTAACGGAGCTGACACAGGCACCGAGTTTCCTAATGTCCCCCTGAGGAGAGGTGCACGAGGGGAAAAACAGTGGCTCATCACAGCTGGAGCTGTGTCAAGCATCATTTGCCTTTTCACATGATTAATTTGATTTTAATATCTTAAATTGAGGGCTGATTAATTTTGATCACATGCTAAAAACAATACACACTCCATTAATTAAAAGTTTTCGGGGACTTGTTGGTGCAAAGTTTAACCGTCGCAGCCGAGCTACGTGATTTATTGACGTGTTTTAAGCTTGCCACTGCACATGAATAACTCGCAAAATTGCCAGGTTGTTTCGGGGCACTAATTGTCAATCATTTTTTTCCCCCCCACCCAACTGCTTTAGAAAGCGGAAAGTTCACCCAGGTCGATTTTTTCCCCCTGCCTTAAGGCCTTGAGCCAAATACCTGCTCAGAGAAGCCTTTTGTTGTTTTTGTTGTTCCTTAGAAAAGAAGCTTGTCAAACCTGAAGCTAATCCCTCCTCAGAGCACGGTAAAGTGTCCAGGAATAAGATGGCTGTATTAATGTGTACAGTATGGCATTTCATCCTTTACCGAAGCAGCTAAGCATGACCCTTCTTGGAATAGGACAGAAAGGGTGTGTAAGGAGGCACCGGATAGATTTGCCCTCTCTATCCTATTGATATCAGAACTCACCATTTTCATTCATTCATTTACCTATTTAATAATCCTGTTAGGTTCGCCGTGAGGTTGGAGCCTATCTCAGCCAACTTCGGGCAAAGGTGGCGTACACCCTGAACAGCTTGACAGACCGTCGTAGGGAAATACACACACAACCATTCACACTCGCAGCTAGGAGCAATATAGAACCACCAGTTAGCCTTTTGTGCATGTCTTTGGATTGTGGGAGGAAACTGGTGTACCCAGAGGAAACCCACGCAAGCACAAGCAAATTTCACACAGAATCGCCCTCGCCAAGCCCAGGACTCAAACCCAGGACCTTCTTCCTGTGACACGGACATGCTAACTACTATGCCACCGTGCTGCTCTCACCCTTTTTAAATTCTGGGTAACGATTTTTGCATGCAATGGCTCTCCAGTGTCTGGCTTTCATATAATAAAATCACTGCACTGGTATAAGTGAGCTTTGAGCCGAGCGCCACATTTGCCAATGATGTATTATGGTGTCTGAGGCATATGGCTTGATAACAGGAGTTTCCTGCCCTATAAATGCGGTGAAGAAACTCACGACAGCGAAACTTTCACTGCTGTGATGACTGGCCTTGAAATGTACGAAGGAAAAATAACCAGGCATACGTTTCGGTAAGAACAAATGGGTGGACTGGGAAAAGTATGCCACGAAGGGCCCAAGGGCGCCGTGAACGCAGCTTCGCAACAAACCCCACACACTTCCTTCTGCGCGTGGCATCTTCAGCAGGAGGGCTGATTTCCTACATCATTAATTGCTGAATAGATTGCTTGTTGAATTCTTAATGTGTTGCCAATGTGTGTTTGTCATTACCGGCTTGGCACGGAGCAAATGGCGCAGCCTCCACTTACATGGCCTTGATGGATCTCCAGAAAAGCACAAGACAAAGGCGACGTCTGTCGTTTGCATGTGACTCAAGGTGCTGAAATTTTTACAGCTCTTCTCGCACCATTTTTCTTCCCATACAGGCGATTTTATACATGTATATGAATAACAGCGAGGGAGATATGGATTTTTTTCCTATTGTTCAAAGGATACATTGGCAACCGACCCAGCGGACTGGGACAGACGGTGCTTTAACCGGTAGACTCATTCCAGATTTTACCTGTAGGAGTCGAGCGACCCGGAATTCATATTAATGCAAAAGCAGAGGGCTTTCGGTTTAATGCATATTCAGTGACTTTGCATGTTTTAAGCTCTATGCAAATATTATTGGATTTTGAAAGGATTTGATGGATTTTCTATGGATTTTCGCACACAAACGTTGGCGAAAAATAGACTGAAATATCGGTGCCTTTTGTGCAGAAGATTTGCAAGTATGATCAATTTTAGTGAAGGGGGGGGGGGGGGGGGGGGGGGGGGGGGGGGGGGGGGGGGGGGGGGGGGGGGGGGGGGGGG
>JBCNYH010000017.1:5712312-5725669 GCA_039654325.1 Tandanus tandanus | reverse complement strand
CCACCACCATAGAAGGGAAAGAAAGATTGGATTTCAAACTACCATTAATCGTAGCCTAGGCATCATATACACACAGGATCCAGAGAAAAAAAAAAGAATGACTTCCTTTGCACTTATTTCCCCTCATCATTTTGATAGAATAATACAGGGCATGTTTTATGGAGTCCATATAAAACTCCTGTGTTTTATCTACAGCTTAAGGGGAAATCACTGAACTCCAGCATAATGTTCTTGCTATTTAACCTTACTGTTAATGATCCTAAATATATTATTATTATTATTATTATTATTATTATTATTATTATTATTATTACAATGTGATGCCTAATACCAAAAATTCCTTTCAAACCCCCACCACTTCCACCACCACCATATACCCACATCTTTGTTATGGGTTTTGTGAAATCCTCTCTATCCTTGGCTTTCATCCATCTCTGCTCTGAAACACAATACCAACAAAAGCAAATCCTTGAGGGGGGGGGGACTGGAAGCCATAATGGCATGGTTCAGACGTGTGTTGTGGGCGTAGACCTGGCGTAGAGCAGACGGGGGGTCTCTGTATAAACACAACCCAGGGCCTGGATGACATGTCTACACATGGGAAAGTGATGCTCTCGAGTGAAAGGCTGCCTGCGGGCTTTTTCACTCATGTCCCCTGACGGACACGACTAATTTTGCTTCGTGTACAAACTATGAACACCTCCAGACATGATGAGACACTGCCCTCCCTTTTATCATTTCAATACTGATTGTTACAGGAGAGAGAGTTTTACTGTACATAGTTGTCTTCTTAAAGGGGCAGGTTATCCAAAAAGTAAAACTAACCCAACGTACAACCAGGGTTGGTCAAGTTTCTTGTCTTTATAATTTAATTTTGCAATGGGGTTGTTAGGGGCGGCATGGTGGCATAGTGGTGAGCATATCCACCTCACAGCAAGAAGGTCCTGAGTTGGAGGCTCGGGCGTTTCTGTGTGGAGTTTGCATGTTCCCCCTATGCTTGCATGGGTTTTCTCTGGGTACTCTGGTTTCCTCCCACAGTCCACGACATGCACATTAGGCTTATTGGTTGTTTCAAATTACCCCTAGGCGTGAGTGTGAATGGTTGTGTGTGTGTGTGTGTGTGTGTGTGTGTGTGTGTGTATTGGCCCTGCGATGGTCTGGCAAGCTGTTCAGGGTGTACCCTGCCTTCACCCAGTGTCAACTGAGACAGCCTCTCCATGACCTTAATAGGATTAAGCGACTCAGCAAATGAGTGAGTGAGTGAGTGATCTCATTGAGTGGCCGGCCCGCTATTCTTAACCTGACCCTTGTGATTTTTTTTTTTTTTCTGTGGGGTTACCTTAAATCATGAGAGTAGACTCATCGGCCCCAAACTCTTGAAACCCTCAAGGATGCTATTCAGTAAGAGATAGTTCCACCCAACATGATCTGTCAAATCATGGCACTTTTGAAATGTGGTTTTTATTGGGTCACTTTTTGCGTTTGTGTGTGTGTGTGTGTGTGGGTGGGTGGGGGGGGTTATTGGGTCACTCTGTGTGTGTGTGTGTGTGTGTGGTTGGGGGAGGGGGGCATGGTGGTGCAGTGGTTAGCGCGTTCTTACAACAAGAAGGTCCTAGGTTCGATTCCCAGGCTCAGGGTGTTTCTGTGTGGAGTTTGCATGTTCTCCCTGTGCTTGTGTGGGTTTCCTCTGGGTACTCCGGTTTCCTCACACAGTCCAAAAACATGCACAGTATGCTGATTGGCGGTTTCAAATCACCACTCGGTGTGAGACTAAGTGTGAATGGCTGCATGTGTGTTAGCCTTGCAATGGCCTGGCGAGCTGTTCAGGGTGTACCTCACTCAGAGTGTGCTGAGATGGGTGCCGGCGTCCCCGCGACCCTAATTCGGATATTTTATATATATATACACACACATACATATATATATGATTTTTTTCATATTATTTCTTAAGTATGTTTCATTTAGCAGACGATCTGGAGGCTTTTTACATACCCAAAGATACAAACTGAAGGGGATCACACTGTCACAGCTCACCCTTGTTGTGGTTTTTGCCGTGTCTGAAAGCCACTCGTGCCATGGCAGCGTACCATGAGACAAAGATGATGGATGTGTTCTGTCTCGAAAACCAGCCGCTCTTGTGTGTATCTGTCAGTGGAAAATTGTTGAAGTTAGGAAAAGTAGGACGAATGAGGAATGAAGACGTTATTCAAAACGCCTGACGTTAATGTTGAGCAGAGACGACGACACGGAAAAGCAAGAAACCTAAACTTCAGATATGATATTAGTCGGCTTGTCCTCTGTGTTCTGATCTTTCACGTGGTGTGGTGATGGGTGCTCTATTATCCTTATCTATTCTGGTGAAGTCTCCTGTATTAGTTTAAATATCACTTGCGTTTACTTTTCAGGTGTGGAGTGTATATAATGTCATGATTATGAAAGGCTTGATTTCATTATGGGTGGTAATGTAGGACTAAAACATTGTGGGTGTGCAGCTGTGGGAAAATCAACAACAAGGAGACATAATGGAAAGTAACGGATTACTATCATCCTGAAGTGGAATATTTTCCAATAACATGTTTGGAAATGTTTTATTCCATAATTCCATAGCAGTTTTTTCATCATTTCACCATTTCACCACACAAACACCTGAAGACCTTCCCATGACAACAAATGGTTACAAGACTGTACCACTTCAGAATCTTTTTGTAAATGTTAAATAAACTGTTGTTTGTTTTTTTTTGTTTTTTTTTTACAGAAATGTCACTATATTTGTCTAAATGTCACTAAATGTCACCATATATGACTATGGGGACAGCTGTGGCCTAATGGTTAGAGAAGTGGGTTTGGGACCTAAAGGTCGCTAGTTCGACTCCCAAGCCAGCAGGAAAAATGTGTGGCGGTGGGGGAGTGTTTTGCTGTCTGTTTTCCACAAAGTTGGAGGAAGACCGTTTTCCAGAGTATCTGTGTACGCTGTAGCATTACAATTTCTTTCACTGGAATTAAGAAGCCCAAAGCTGCCCCGGTATGACGGTGCCATTGTGCACAAAGTGTCACCATTGAACTTGAGTGGCCTGAACAGAGCTCTACCCTCAACCCAATAAAAAAAAACCCTGGACTTTCTCACCAAACATTAACGCCTGACCTCACTAATGCCCTTGTGAGGAGATGAATGAACAGACAACCACATCTGAATCTCCAGCTCTTCTAAGTACTTAAAGCTGGGGTTGGTTAAAAAAAGGTCCGGGGGCGGGGGGACCCCGTCATCTGTGGCCACTGAGATCCTGTAAAAACTCTTGCCAATCGCTGCGTGCAGTCCGCCGGGAAATATCCAATCAAATGCTCCCATGTCTCTATGTTTATGCGTGACCCTACTGTGCGGAGCTCATGCGTATGAAGGGGCGGGGCTTTCATAAGAGTCTCCGAAGGCAAGAGAAGGTTTATCACAACCCCTGAAAAAAAGGTACTATGTTCAAGCTTTTTAACCCCAACTTTAAACGAACCCGTAAACAACTAAATAGCTTGTGCTAATCCTATTTCAGGTTTTTTTTCATCCCTGACCTGCAGAACTAACCTGAGGATATTTGTATATTGAAGGTTACCCAGCACATCACGAGTGTCTGATAAAGCAGCCTTCACACTATAACGAATAGCCCAGCATATGCCAGCTTATGGACAATTCCTGGCATCGCTGCCATACACTGAAGTTCATTTTGATTTTGTTTTTGCCACTCGTCGGAAATTTTTGTGCATGTGAGCAGCCCATGCGACATGCAACCTTTGTTTGTCCAAAGTAACATTGCAGTTAGTTAACAGTACGGCCTCATTCGTCCACCCCAAGTGAGTTCATTTCTAAGCGGACTTCTGGCTCATCCTCCACACTGCTTATATTCACGGATCATACGAAGATCACGCGCACACCTTGTTATCCATCTGTTAAAACATTTGTTAATATTCATTAATATTCTTTTAGCATTTGGTTTTTTAATGATTTTTAATGATTTTTAATCAATTTGTTCTGATTTCCTAATATTTGTTGTCAGTTCGTTCTGTCCAGCAATCAGGAATCAATTCGTCGGGATTTGGTGCATATTTGGGGCGTATTTGGTGCGTATTCTGACTTCTAATAGTCATTCATGATTGTTTCTTCAATTCTTTATAGTGTGAAGGCTGCTAAAATGGCGCAAATGTAAAAATGCAGCTACTAGAAGTATGAAGATTATTAAAAGGTTAATATTTTACAGTAGCTGATGTGTTTATGAAAAGCCATGCTCACTGTGAAAGCTGTAAGAGTGTTTGTGCTACTTGTGTATCTTTTTATCCTGTAGCATTATTTTCAAATACAACAACGAGGATATGTTTTTTTTTTTTTTCTTTCAACTTGGGCTTAAAGTCGTTCTTGATTGTTTTAGTTGTATTCCTTACAATGTTATCTGCAATATATTGAGAGTTGTTTAGATGATGAAGAGGTGAACATTAACGCAGGCCTGTTTAGTAATCTCTCTTTCTCTCTCTCTCTCTCTCTCTCTCTCACACACACACACACACACACACACACACACACACACACACACGTAAAATCTATTGTCTGCTAAGTGTCTTTTTTTCCTGTCCTCCATTGTGCTGTCACCCTATCTTTGGATCAAAAGCTCTCGCAGACCGCGCTTATTTACATTTTAAAATCTGCATTTTTCATATAGATCTGTCTGCCACTGGTTTTAATATCGGCGACGTTTCCCACGACACCTTTTGTTTTATTATGCATTATGAATTTCTTCTTCTCTCTCCTTCATCTTCCCAAATCCCCGTCCCCACGCCGAGGCTTATGAGGCCAAGTGTTTTATCAGGAGGAGGGGAGATTTATCATTTCAATCTCATTTCAATAAATAAAATAATCTCTCTCCTCTTAGAAGTGACAGCTGCTAATGCTATTTTGTCATCATCGAACTGAAACTTGGGGGGGATTGGTGGTGGTGGTGGTGGTGGTGGGGTGGGTCTACTTCACTTCTTCCATCACAAGGGTCACGGCTGCAGGATTTGGACTTTAGAACACGCATCTGAAAGATCTGTGGGGGATCTGAAGTGGTGCAGCGATGACCTTGTTCATTAAACGCTCCTCATTACAAGCACAGGGAGACTCTTCAGAAACGCGACATCATCGTCACCGCAAAACCAATGCGTTCAGAAACAAGATCGTCCATCGGAACGCCATTTTTTATTTTAATTGCTATCTCCTTTTTTCCTCCTGTCGCCGAAACACCCCCCACGCCCTGAGCGAATCAAGGGGAAAAGCAGCCGAGAGCTGACAGGAAAACAATTGCGTTTCAAATTGAAGTCCCAGCAGAGGATGTTCAGTTCCTTAACCTGACATTCGTTTTTGCACACACCCCACACACATAAAAAAAGAAAAGCAAAAAAAAATTTGTCTGTTTAAAAAAAAGGGGGGGGGGGGAAGAGAGAGAGAGAGAGAGAGAGAGAGAGAGAGAGAGAGGGACGGTCCTTTTTGAATATGTGTTTTTCTGTTTATCATTAGCTGACTGGGTGCTTCATCATTCTGTGAGAAATCCCTATCTGCCGAACATAAGGCTGCGAGACAGCGGGGAATCAATCTTTTGTGCTTGGGCAGATAAACACAGGACGCAATCAGAGGGGAGACGGAGGCATGAAGCCGGGCGCAGGACTCACGCCGCTGGTGATGGATGGCGGAAGTAAAAGTGTCAGGATGGCATTATGCAAATAGGGGAGGCATCCGAGCATCGCCCTGGTGATTATGGGAGATGGGGAGAGCAGCCCGTGGTCCCCCTGGCATCACTCCTGCCCGCCTTTTCTCTTTTCCCCCTTATCCTCCTCCTCCTCTCCTACGCCTCCTTTTGGTTTCAGCTTCTCGCTCACTCACGTTCTCTCTCTCTTTCTGACTTGCAGTTTGGTTGTGTGTCTACAGGGTGTCCTGGGGGGAATGTGTGAGCTCTGGATTAGCCTCTAAACCAAATCTGCTCACTGAATGTAGTCTCAGGTCAAAGGTCACAACAAGATCCTGGTATTTTAGAGGTAGAGGGATGAAATAAATGTTCGTTTTTGTTTTGGCATGTTGGGCAGAAATCTGAATCTCATGAGAAATACAGACAGAGATAGTTTTAATTCACACACGAAAGCGTTAATGTACATGAAAGAGTTAATATCAGCCGATAATAACACAATGGTGGACCGAACAAAGTTCAGCCATCCATTATCTATAGCGATTATCCGTCATGGTCACGGGGGAAGCTGGAGCCAATCCCATCTGACTTCAGGGAAGAGGCAGGTTTCATTAATAAACAAAAAAGCTTGCTAGCTTACAAGGCTAGGTAGCTAGCATGATAATGCTATTTTTAATAAAAATGGCTAATGATATTTTCAGTGCATGTGTGCAAAAAAGGCCAAATAAGTAGGTATATGACGATCACTTCTGTAGAGAATTTAGAAATGTTCTAATAAAATGGTAAAAGTACCAGACAGCTTCTACTGGTCTCTTCTAGGATTTCTCTCAGACAAGTGGATCCATGCCGTCTTACTTTAAAGTCGAATAACATTTTTAAAACGTTTTTTTTTTTTGGGGGCTCCTGATTGGCGTGTTGACAAAGTACCCAACTATCATCCTGGAGATTGTCATTCACAGATAGGATTCCATGGAAACTAATTGGCTGAGCTCTTACAGGATGGAAGGGATGGCATACATTCATCTCTCTGTCACTTACCGCATTCATCATCCAATCGCAGGCATCCGTGAGCTCATGGATAGCGCTTTCTTTCCAAGTGTGTTAGACTGCCCCTGAATGCATATGTGCAGCAGTTCAAAAAGATGTGCGTGGCACCGTAACATATCATGGAAGGGGCACGTGCTTGGTGTCACCCCTCTCTGGATGGTGTTGGTCACATGATAGGGAGGAAATACATGACAGGTGAGAACTGGCAAAATTACTAATGATTAATGATTAAATTATGGGAGAACAATCAGGGACAAATCCAAATTTAATTATAAAAATAAAAAAACCGTTGAGGTGGCACAGTGGTTAGCACGTCCGCCTCACAGCAAACAGGCTTGGGTTCGATTCCCGGGCTTGGGCATTTCTGTGTGGAGTTCTCCCTGTGCTTGTGTGGGTATCCTCCGGGTACTCCGGTTTTCTCCCACAGTCCAAAAACATGCACAGCACCCATCTCAGCCAACTCCGGGCGAGGGCAGGGCCATTGCAGCAGTAGGCTAATTGGCTGTTCCAAATTGTCCCTGGGTGTGAAGTGTGAGTGTGTGTTGGCCCTGCAATGGCCTGGCGAGCTGTCCAGGGTGTACCCCGCCCTCGCCCAGAGTTGGATGAGATGGGTGCTAGCCTCCCCGCGACCTTAATCAGGATTAAGCAACTTAGAAAATGAATGAATGTAAATAAACTTTCTTTTGTGGGGGTGGAGGTGTGCAGATATCAAAATAGCGAAGAATAATTGTTTAAATTAATTGCTGTAGATGAAAAAAATGGGCTGTTCTGTCATTAAAAAACATGTGTGAGCGGCATTAATAATTGTACTGCAACCAGCCAGCAGGAGTGCTTGACCTTTGGTGGCTTCAAACCGGGGATGTCTTTTAGTGTCCACGGTTTGCTACAGGTAAGGTCACAGCAAGGTCAAATGGCCGAAAAAAAATTTCTTCTGTGGCATCTTTCCTGATTGAAATGAATTTTAAATGGAAATGGAATTCAACACAAATTAATACCAAAAATAGTTTGATTTCTCCCCATCAGTGTCAAGGTGGTGTGTTTCTCGTACTTTTTAGTTTAAAAGTAAAATAAATAAAAAGGAAAAATGAAAACATTTTGTACATGTCCATCAAGAATCCCCCCTTGTATGCACACGGGCCTAAACCCATCAGTGTCCCCTTGTTAATAATATTGAAAACGATTTGCAGAACAATATCAGGACTGAATAAAATGAATGCATACAGACATAAAAACAAGATGTTTCAGATTGCTACGGTTTGAGTTTTAGACAGAATAATACCTCTGACCTAATAGTCTACTCAGCATGAAGGCCATAAAGAAGCCTGATAGTGGAGTTTACCATAACAGGAACCGATTTACCTTCATTATTCTGTTGGAGAGCGCATTTTCCTGCTGCAAAACTGCAAATAATTAATGACCCCGCCGTGGATGAATATCATCATGTGTAATAGTTTGTCCATTATCGCCGGACAACCTTTGACGGCGGACTCCCGCAGCGCTATTTCCCAGAGACGAGCCCGAGCTGCCAATCCTACCGCGTCTAACTTTGGCACTCTCCATAAAACGCAGACAATACCACTCTGTTTCGGCAGATTGGATCCATTTGCATTGGACAACTCCTCTGCATATAGATTGATGGGTTTAATCAGCGAATCAGAAAGAGCGCTCACCCATCAATCATTGTCAGCCTCGCCTTTTATTTGGGGCCTGCGCTTTCTCGACTCTGGCTCATCAGTGGAAGCGGGTTCAGATGGAACAACCAAAGATGAAAACTGAGGCTCCTGCGTTCCTCAGCAGGGAGGAGGGGATTTTCTGGAGCAGGTGAAACACGAAACAAGTGCTGAACCTAATATGAAGCAAAAGTAGAGATCTAGAAAGTGTCCGATTCATTTTCATCCATCATCAGCCTAAAAAGAGAAACAACAATGAGAACATATTGATTGTAACGGAGTGAGGGCTGTGGCAATGTTGCCAACAATACATTCGATCATAACTCAGATTACATATCGCGCTACGCCACACGTCACATCAGAACTGTTCCAATTAAAAAGAAAAGTGTTAAAGTCTTTTTGGAAAAAGGAGCTGAGCGAGATGAACGTCTTTCATTCTCACATGCGGGTGACACCGTGTTGATTGAAGTCTTGTTGTGCAGATGTGCCGTCCCCTGACACCACGTATACAGGCAGAAGGTGTTAATTGAGATGCTGGTGCCTTTATGTTCGGAAACAGGTGACAGGATCTGGACCTCTCTAGAGTGTCAACGACAAAAACTTATACCTGCGACACCTCCGCTTGAAAGATATCGTGAACACGTCACACGTCGCTCCAATGCTAATTACTGCAAATTCAATTAAGAGAATATGCACTGCACAAAGTTGGACACAAAGTATTCTATTTTCTTCCATCCGGTCTCTGGTTTGAACTCGAGGGGCGCTGTAGTCAAACAACAAATGCAGCTATTTATATACAGAAGAGATAAGAAACCGCTCACACCAAGAAACAAAGTGTGCAGACTTCAAGTAAGTACCTTTATAAATACTGGCCCAATAATCCACCGTAAGGAGGCTGGTGCCCATCCCAGCCTACGCTGGGTGATGGCGGGGTACACCCTGAACAGCTCACCAGGCCATTGCACACATACAACCATTCATACTCACACTCACACCTAGGGGCAATTTGGAACCGCCAATTAGCCTATTGTGCATGTCTTTGGACTGTGGGAGGAAACCGGAGTACACTGAGGAAACCCACGCAAGCACAAGAGAACATGCAAACTCCACACAGAAACGCCCAAGCCCGGGAATCGAACCCAGGACCTTGCTGTGAGGCGGACATGGACTGTGGTTACACACACACACACCACCACTACCAAACAGATCATAAACAAACCAATATGTTAATGTTAAATCACGAAGACCCTGACCAGGCAGCTACTAAGGATAAATGAATACATGATGCAAAAGATTTGTGAAGTGCCACATGTTTGTATCCTTTTGTTTGTCCTGTGAACATAATATGGTCAGATGAAACAATGAAAAATCCTTCCACTCAAACTTTTCTGCTGTCGCACATTCTCGTTCACTCATTTACCAAACCACTTAATCCTACTATTAGGGCCACAGGGAGGCTAGTGTCTATTTCAGCCATCCCTGGGTAAGGCAGTGTGCACTGTGAACAGCTCGCAGACCAACACAGGGCAAAACACAACCATTCACACAACTAGGGCCTAACGTGCATGTCTTTGGTAGGAAATCAGAGTACCTTGAGGAGAACATTCAAACTCCACACAGGAACCCCCTCGCTGAGCCTGGGACTCGAACCCAGGACCTTCTAGCTGTGAAGCGAACGTGCTAACCGCTATGCCACCGTGCCGCCCCTTTTTGATATCTCTAGTCGTAATTGTGTAATGTTTTCATATTTAGTTACATCTCAGTTGTACAGTATTTCTCTCCAGGGCTCTGCAATCAAACACCTCTTATATTAAAAAGAAAAAAAAAATATCCTTGGCAAAATGTTTTACGTCTCGGTCCTTTTCTATACTGGGTTTACTGGCAGGTTGCTCTTGAAAAAGAAATCCAAGAATTGACTGACCTGCAGTTTGCACATTATCACGTTACTTAAAGGCGCACAGAGAATGTGGTGAAGTATTCGCCAGAATGTTAGTTGATGCTGCAATTAGAGTACTTTCTATTTTAAATATAAACATCCTCGCAGAGATTGAGATCATTTACAGCACATACAGTGTGTATTGTATTCTACTAACTAACATTGAAACCCGGTGAGCATGGGGCATAAAGCATGAAGGACACATTAGTGTTAGGAAAATTTAAGACGAAGAAGAAGAAGAAGGGAAAAAAGACCATGAATGCTTATTATGTTAAAAGAAAGGTCATCTGGTCCCTATTATAAAAGCCACTGACTCTCCCGAAACTTGATTAAACACAAACTCCAGCAGTAGGTATCAGTGATGGAGTAAGAAAATAGAGGGCCCCATTTCATTACCACATCTCTCAGAATCCGGACACTGGTGAGCGACGACTGCGTTTTATGACACTTTTATATTGGGTTTAAATAACTTCCTCCTTGAAGTCGCTTCGACAAGGGGAACGCAAGTCGGTAATAAAGAAATCCGCAAAACTATTACTGGAGGAAGAAACTTTAATACCGAATATCTCTTAATGACAGCGTTCCAATTAGAGCGGCTGCATTTTCCCTTCTAGCCGCGAGTCAAAAACAAAACAAATAAAAGCAGCCCGATTTAGAAAGCTTATTAGCCTTCCAGTCCCATAGCAATTAAAGCATTACAGCTCCAGAACTTCTGTGAGCCTCCGACGGAAAACATTGAGGTGGTCCTGACTTTAGAGGTGGTCTGGTGCCTTGTCTACTCTATGTACGTGTGTGTGTGTGTGTGTGTGTGTGTGTGTGTGTATGTTTTACAGCTTCAGCATCCAATGCAAACACATTTACTGTAATTCACTGAGTGTTTTGTATGTCGAGTTAGTAATAATGAAAAGATTGTGTGTAAATGAGGCACAGTTTAGACGGAGAACTAATGTCTCCATGCACTTACACACTCTGTCTGACTCACGACACACTTAAAGGGATGGTTCACAAAAGTCTAATTTGCAAAATTGTGTCATTAGAGCAAATGTCAATCAGGAACGGCATGTTTGGTGTCTGACATTTTGCTTCTTTAGCTTTTGCACTTGAGCTAACAAGTAATGGTAGCTTATTTCACCCAAATTAGTTTCTTGCTTTGTAATTTTACTTTTAAATAGGATGAGTCTGCATGTTCGGATTTAAGTTTCAAGCACAAATGGTACAATTCTGCCTTTAAACTTCAGGATGCTGGGATTGAAGCCAAATGGCACCAAAGAACAAAGTGATTTTTTTTCCCAAGATGGCAGCCTCCTTAATGCCACAGCATTCAGCTGCATGGTGAAATTCTGTTTATGTTTATGGATTATAGTAAATCATACTATGTCCTGGCACAGCGGGTAGCATTACTGCCTCACAGCTTCAGGGTTTCGTTTGATCTCAGGCTCGGGTTAATGCCTGTGTAGGGTTTTGCATGTTCTCCTCTTGTCTGTGTGGCTTCCTTCCAGATTCTCCTGTTTCTTCCAACTGCAGAACCATGCTAATAGGTAGATTGGCTCCTCTACATTGCCTCTAGGTGTGAAATGGACTGGATTTGATATGGACTAACTCCCATCTGGGACGGATTCCCTTCTCACACCCAGTATTCCTGGGATAGACTCCAAACCCATAGCAACCCTGACCATCTAAAATCAATGATTTGTTCTATATATTAATATCATAGTATATCCAGGGTTGATTTTAAACCCAACTCTCTCTCTTAAAAGAACTTCTGCACGTAGAATATCGGAGAAGAATTCTAAAAAAAAAAAAATAAATTCTCACTTGCTATGTTTATATGCTTTATTATTTTTATTTTTTCATTTGGAATGGATTCAGTCTGCTCGTGATTCTGAACCCACTGTTTACATCAAAGCCACCAGATAAATGTGTATTTATATGTTCAAACTATACAGTAATTACTTCATCTTCCAAACCACTTAATCCTACTAGGGTCGCTGGGAGGCTGGAGTCCATCCGAGCCGATTCTGGGTGAAGGCGGGGTACCTGATCTGATCAGCAGACCATCACATGGCCAACCCACGCACACACAACCATTTACACTTACAATATGGGGCAATTTGGAACACCCAGTTAGCCTGATGTACATGTCTTTGGACTGTAGGAGGAAACCGGGGTATCCTGAAGAGACCCAAGCAAGAGGCGAGCATGCAAATTCCACACAGAACGCCTGAGCCAAGCCCGGGACTCGAATCCAGGACCTTCAGACTGTTAGGCAGACATTTACATTTACATTTACAGCATTTGGCAGACACCCTTATCCAGAGCGACTTACATTCTTATACAACTGAGCACTTAACCACCTGAGCCATTATAATCACTATGCTAGGGTGCCACGCCGCAAGCACACAGTCAGAGTAAAATTTCAAGCATGCGCACAAACCTACATACCTGGCCTAGTCTGCTCTTGAAAGGAAAATGAAACCCAAACTTAATAAAAAGCTTGTCTGTTTGTACTAAAACGCGCTGTTTGATGAATCTTTTTTTTTTTTTTTTGGTGAAGAGAACAAAAACCAGTAATATTTCCAAACACAGTAGCGAAAAGTCACATGATCACCTTGTGGTTTCGTTAGCAGTACTGGACTAATGAATCCATGAAGAATTCATTCATAAGAAAGAATACAGAAGTGTGTGAACAGAGTCGTGTATGATTTGTATTTGTGCCTAGTTTTCTTTTATTCAGAAGTTTATATCTGATGTGTTGGTTTAATATCTGTATACTGTTATTATTGCTATTATCACGATTTTGCGCTTTCTTGCGAGAGTGAAACAGCAGCCTTTTTAAACTAATGCAAATTTATTCATTCATTCATTTTCTGATCCGCTTAATCCTAATTAGGGTCACGGGGAGGCTGGCGCCCATCTCAGCCGACTCTGGGCAATGGCAGACTACACCCTGGACAGCTCGCCAGGCCATCGCAGGGCAGAAACACGCTGACGGCTATGCAGCCTCCTCTTGA
>JBCNYH010000017.1:5680079-5691515 GCA_039654325.1 Tandanus tandanus | reverse complement strand
TCGGCTGAGATGGGCGCCAGCCTCCCCGCGACCCTAATTAGGATTAAGCGGTTCAGAAAATGAATGGATGAATGAATAGATAAATCTAGAAGATGGCATTAAACAGTTTGGGACTCAACACCATAAAGGCTTATATTAAATACTCTAGAGGGGGGAAGGAGCCTACATGCACTGTACAGTTGTTAATACTGTATTGAAGCAGGATGAATGAAAGAAGGAGGATTCATGTAACATTATACGGCAGATCTATCGAATTCTCAAACCTGATTGGACAGAAAATGCTGATCTCGTTTCTACCTCAGCACTTCCATTACAGGTTCTTATTACTGCTCTCAGACCAAAAAACAATCAAATCAAATCAAATCAAAAATCTAATCTTTTTTCCCAATAAGGTTTTCTAAAAACCCTGTGTATGCAAAAAAAAGGCAAGATGGACAATATTTATTAAAATCTCAGATGAGACTAATGCTGTGTCTCAATTCATTTACTTCGATAAGTACACTTCCATGTAGTACACTGTGTACATGATGTACCTGTGTGTGAATTTGGACAAAGTAAATTTTGTTGTCCCAAAAGGAACATGACAATCATGGGCATCTGTGAGCTCATTCGTACGAAAGGGCAGATAGCGCTTTCCCTCCGAGTGTGTTAGATCACCCCTAAACACGCATGCGCAAGAGGCGGGTGGCAGTATTTTTTGTCATGGAGGGGGCATGTGCATTCTTACACCCCTCCCTGGTTCGCAAGTTGGGCACTTATCAGTAAATGACAATCGCAAAATTTGGCCGCAACTGTTGCATAACTCGCCACAATCAATTTTTTTGTTTAAAAAGTTAAAAAATATTTTTGGTTTGTGTGCATACATATGTCATGCAGGGTGGAAATTGTCTTTAGAACAATCCCCTCCTCTTCCATTTGACTGAAAATAGGTTGACGCTACCATTATATATCCAAGATGGTGGCCATTGAGGATAAGTGTGCAGCATTGCACACAGCGTTTTGACCCACTCATTTGCCTAACCGCTTAATCCTGTTAGGGTCACGGGGAGGCTGGAGCCTATCTCAGCCAACACTAAGCAAAGGCGGGGCACACCCTGGACAGCTCGCCAGACCATCACAGGGCAACACACATACAACCATTCACACATATATTCACACCTATGGGCAATATGGAGCAGCCAATTTGCCTAATGTGCATGACTTTTGGAGGAAACCAAATGGAAGAGTACCCAGAGGAAACCCATGCAAGCACATGGAGAACATGCAAACTCCACACAGAAACGCCCGAGCCTGGGACTCGAACCCATGACCTTCTTGCTGTGAGACGGACGTGCTAACCACTAAGCGACTGCGCCACGTACACTTATGTACTCAAAATTTCAAGTCTGTATGGACGTATGGCACAAGAACATATTTAGCAAGCCAACTGGCCAAGACAAGTCCAGTGTTAATGCGACTATGTCCATGCAAGACAAGCACAAATCCATGTCTCCATGTCTCAAGACCAGACTGAAGCACACAACTGAACACTGTCAGGAACATCCCTGTGTTGCTTATACATCATCTTTATCAGTGGAGCCTTAAATGTATAAAGCTCCCAACTACACATTGCACCTTTCTCACTCACTGATCACAAATTCCGTCTCCCTCAGACACTCACCACTCCTCCTGTACGTACTGAGACATGAAGATCGCTCAAAGGTATGAAGAAATCTGAAATGCTAAAATGCAACCCATCTCACTCACTCACTCAGAGCAGTCTGAGAAAAAGCAAGGTCGTTTACCTGTAATTACGGTGTGGCTTGCTCGCCTCCGTGGGCCTGAAGCCAGCTTTGCTGTGCTTTTATGGGGATTCTGGGCTTTTCTTGTGGTCGTCGTGTTGCAATTAAAACCGTCTCCAAGCTTTGGGTGGCAAAGGCACTGAGGCAGACACGGCTAAGAGAAACGTCTCCCTGCAGGCTATGGGAAAAGCATAGAAAAGGAAAAACACACTTAATTACACTTGACAGGTAGCTATTAAGTAGAATTTTTTTATTTTTTTTGTCCAGACCTTGGAGGTCTTCACATAAGTCAATGAAAATATACATACAGAAGTAATGCCCACTGAGACGTGCAGGTTATAATTACTTCATAGTCGTATCAGAGGGCTACCTTGGTTAGCGTTGTTGGTTAAGGAGTAATCAATTTGCTTTTTCTTCTCAGGTGTGTGTTGTAACAGGTCGGCTGGGGATTGTGGGGTTTTTTTTTTTCATACCGACTTTGATGTGGAGTCTGTCTCATGGCGCCTGTGATGGGAGACCGAATAAACTTGGACCTCACTTTCTTCCATTTTATCAAGAGGTGGGGAGATCTTCAGACATCCAGCCAAAAACCAATACAATGGTCGTTTTGTATCCTGTGCCTCCATCTTCATCCGTCTGGAAAAGAAAACGACATCCAATTTGACAGGTATTATATCTGAGACTGAGATCTCGGACTTTTTTATGGCAGTATTTAATGAGGGATAAGCCAGATTTGGGCTGCCACATGTCTCCTTCTCCTGTGTTTACTTCTTAAAAACCTGTGTAATTAGACACTTTTTTTAAAAATAGGAATGACATGCAAATTTATTTCACAATCATAATTATGTTTGGTCTTAGTTTAATTTAGCCATATGTCACCTCTTGCTAGAGAACCAGGAGCTCATAATTGCGAATTCACATAAATTCATATGAGCCAGATGAACTTTAGCGCTTCTAGCTTCACTTGTGACTTTTCGTGTGAAAATGAATATAATTCTCAGATGTGTTTATTAGACTGGGTGATACATTGGCATCATGGCTGGACTGATATGTTATACTAATAAGACATTTGTTTGCCTAATATTAGGGTCGAGGGGAGACTGGAGCCTATCTTAACCGACTCTGGGTGAAGGTGGGGTACACCCTGGACAGCCCGCTAGGGCCAACACACATACACACACACAACCTTTCACACTCACACCTAGGGACAATTTGGAACAGCCAGTTAGTGTAATATGCATGTCTTGTAGAGACATGTAGAAGGAAACCGAAGTACCCAGAGGAAACCCACATCATGCACCAACACCCACACCGAGTCCGGGACTCGAACCCAGGACCTTCTTGCTGTGAAGCAGAAGTGCTAACCACTACGCCACTGTGTTTGTTTGAATAAAAATAAAAGTTTCTGCTACCATACCTCTTCCACCAAACACCTGGGACTGGGATTTTGGTATTGTCTACTGGTCCAGTACTAAAGGTTCCAGCTTTATGGCTTTTAATAGATTTTTCAAAGCAAGATTTGATGGTACTCTGGAGCATGATTTAACACCTTTTCTGTTGCTATCTGTTCCGTCGTACATTTTATATACAGTACGTAAACCTATGAACTTAGACAAAAGACTATGAAAATGCCTAAAAAAATAAAACTTCAAACTGGTTCCATTTCAGCGGTTATGAACCTTTTCAACATGATCCGCTCACTACTCTGGCATTCACAAGTTTGGAAATACAAATTTTGGACAGACCCAATATATACGTTTGTCAATATGGTTCCAATCTGATCATGCAGTGGAAAAACACACTTAAATACTAAAGGCCTGAGAACGTCTGCAGACTTGCTGTCCTTTTGAACTTTTTTTTTTTTTGCAACAGCTTGAGACATGAATGTGCAGAGGGCATTTCCTCCTGCTTTAACGTACTGTATAGCCACCTGTCAGTCACTACTTAATGTCTTTTATGTAACACAGAAACTGTTCGACTCAATTTATGACTCCATGCATGTTTTGGGGCCGTACCTTTAATCACTTGGGTATCGTAGCTCAAAGCAAAAGAGTTTGTCTCACAGCTTCCCCCACCTTCTTTCTTTTGAACGGTGACATTAGTGAAACTGTCTAGCACAGCAATCCTTTTGGTCTTTTTGCTGAATCGAAAGTTTTTTTTGTTTTTTTTAAGACTAATTCACAAGAAATATAGATATTTTACTCCTGAATGTATGAATTTCCGCTTTGTTCGTTTTTTTTCCCTGCATTGACGCTATACGGTAAATATGGTACTTCTGAGCGTTATGATTGACATTTGTCCATAACATGAAATCTGCACATGTGCACATTATAAATTAATGGTGACTGTCCCATATGAGCACCGCATAATTTCTCTTATTTCTATGTAAAGTGGGTGGGGCTAATTTTTAAAGCTTGGAACAGCATTCATTCATTCCGTGTATTCATTCATTCATTCATTTTCTGAACCACTTAATCCTAATTAGGGTTGCGGGGAGGCTGGTGCCCATCTAAGCCGACTCTGGTTGAGAGCAGAGTACACCCTGGACAGCTCTGACCATTGCAGGGCAGAAACACGCTGATTTCAATGTAGCCTACTCTTTTCGAAAGTCAGCAATGGTTCTTTTACATGCCTCTCACCACAGACACTGAGAGACATGGCTGGCCTTTGATAACCCAGTTAGCTGCACTGAGGGGACAGCAGTGACAACCTGGTGATAGTGGGGCTTGAACCTGTGACCTTCGGATTAGTAATCCAGCACCCTACCACCGGGCCACCATTGCCCCGCGTGCAACAGCGTTATGCAGGTTATTTTTTTAATCATGTTAAAAAACACTAGCAAGAAAACAGCCATTGTAGCTTACTGTAATAATTATTAAACTATGCGCATATGCAGCAAGTCCTTGACATATGACTTTTCGAGGTTACGTGCCATACATCATTAAGAATTGTCGTTCCGACTTTCAACTTTTGCATTTTTATTATTTTATATTTGTCCTCCATGTGTTTTTCTTGCTTCTAGTTATGTTTTCATGTGTCACAGAAATGTGTATTTGTATCCCAGGTAATGATTTTGCTACTGCATTAGCTTAGTTTAGTGGTGTGATCCAACTTACGACAAAATCCGACTTACATCGCAACATAGGAACGGAACCCTGTTGTAAGTGAAGGACCCACTGTACTGTAATTTATGTATATTAATAATTGGTATACGGCACACAGGAATGGCACAATCTGATTGGTCCGGCTATGTCTCTGCTTCATGTCAGTTTCTGAACCCCCTTATCCTTTGTTTGGGTCACAGGGAGGCTGGAGCCCATTCCATCCGTCTCCAGGTAAAGTGTTACACCATGCACAGTTTGCCAGACCATTGCAGGGCCAACACAGACATGTACAACCATTCACACTCACATGCTCACCTAGGGGCAATATAGAATACCCAGTTATCTTAATGTGCATGTCTTTGGACTGTTTGAAAAAACCAGAGTACCAGGAGGAAACCCACACAAGCACAGGGCTCGAACCCAGGACCTTCTTTCTGTAAGGCGAAAGTACTAACCACGATGCCACCATGCTGCCTCAAAAATATGCACAGAGGCCCCTTTATGCCTGCTTTGTTTGGATAAGTGTAACCAATCAAAGCTGGTATACAAAGCTGTGAGTCTTATTTATTTATTGCAATATTGCAGGATCTTAGTGTTAGAGGAAATACAGAGAGAGACAGACGGCTATCCTTAAATTCACAGCTGTAGGCCGAGGTAACCAGCTGACCATTGCGCAGGTCGTTGGAATGTGGAAGGAAACCAGCACACTCACAGGAACCCCACACAGGCACGGGGAGAACATGCAAAAAGCACATGGAAAGGTCCGGGCTGACCGTAAGCTTTAAATCCAGTACCCGCTTACTGTGAAGTAACCCTGGGTTTACACTGGGGCACGCTGCCCACGATCTCCGTGATTGAAAAAAGAATGGGGCTCCACGATTCACAAGCACGCTTGGAGCACAATTTGGGTATAGAAAGGAGGCAGGGTGCATCCAGGAAAACAAAACTTGAAGGAATCGTGCTGCAAGATCCCCTACGATGGCACACCAAGGTCTGTTACGCTCTGTTAAGGTCTGTTAAGCTCTACTGCATTTACATTTACAGCATTTAGTAGATGCTCTTATCCAGAGCGACTTACAAAAGTGCTTTAAAGTCACTATCAGTGAATATATTCTTATACTGGTTCGCCTGGACACAGGCTAAGTATACCATCAGTCAAACTCAGTTGTGATTTACTGTGATCTACCGCACTTCTCACGTTCTATCACGACTGGCATCAAATCGTAATACATCATAATAATCGCAGCAAAATTTCTGACAGTCAAAAATGTTGGCGCGATCATCACGAATCCACCAAGTTCCCTCAAGATCATCACGATTTGATCTCACGACCCCCCACCGCTCATCACGATTCTCGCAGACGTTGTGCCCCAGTGTAAACCCAGGGCAACACTCCTAGCCACCGCACCAATGTAGTGAATCATGAAAACTATTCACGAGAAAGATGACGTAGAACGTTTGAGTTCCTGACTCTCTTGCTCAAAGTAAGACGGAAAGGGCCGAAAAGCAACACCAGCACAGATGTTTATTACAAGTAACTGTCACCAGTGTAGAAGTTCCACTTTTCAGCTTGCAAAGACAGCTTGTGAAGAGAGCTGAGCTTCCAGTGCAGTGGCAGCCAAAGTCACGGGGCAGAAATAGTACGAGGGATTAGAGAGCGAAGGACAGCCTTGACTATTCACTCTTGGCACTTGCAAGACAGCCACCGGTACAAGTGAGTTTTTTTTCTAATGCATTCCATTTAACTTTAATTACTCAAATCTCTGTGAGGGCACACAGGAAGAAAGGCTCTGCGTTTTGTGCGGAACAGATTACCCCACTGGCCTGCCAAGTCGGCGCATAGCTGCATCATAAGATAGAATTCAAATTCAAATGCGGGGCTAAAGAAAGTGCAGCTGTCACCCCTCTGGCCTGCGAAGACCCCGGCGGATCAAAGATGAGCTGTCCTCCGACTCTGCCTGCACAAAAATGATCAGTTCTGCCTGTGCCAGGGTCTCATCTCGCACCATTTCCCCCCATGAGGTTCATAATCCTTCACTCCTCGCAACACAGTGACAACCTGAATAAAGGCATTAACCCTGAAAAATAATTACCAATTAGAGCTGAGAGGAGAACGGCTGCAGGTAGCTGGCTCAGAGGCAAGAGCATTGGGTCTCCTGTACAGAGTTTGGTACATTTATACATTGAGCAGATTAAGTTCTTGTGCAATATCAAACCAACATGAAGCAATGGGTTAGATTTAGGATAAGGGGCAGGTTGCAGCTGTGATAGCTTGTTACAAAATTCTAGAGTTGGTGGCTGACTGGCGCATACCTTAGGTGATAGTCTTCATTTCATTCATCCATTTGCCGAACTGCGTAATCCTACTAGGGTCGCAGGGTATCTCAGCCAACACTGCGTAAAGGCGGGGCACACCTTGAACAGCTCACCTGTCCATCACAGGGCCAACACACACACACACACACAACCTTCACACTTACACCCAGGGGCAAGTTGAAAAAGCCAATTAGCCTAATGTGTATGTGTTTGGACTGTGGAAGGAAACCAGAGCACCCAGAGGAAACCCATGCAAGCACAGAGAGAACATGCTAACTCCACAGAGAAATGCCTCCACCATACCCAGGCAAACATTCTAACCACTACACCACTGGGCCACGCTAGTTTGTATTTAAAAATAGAAGCCAAAAAGATGCAATGTTGCCTTTGCTTCTGAAACAGCAGGTATATACACTATATGGTGAAATGTTTATGGACACATTCGACAACAGTCGACAAAATTGTGCGCTTACCGGTTTTTGGCAGCAGTTTGGGGAATGTCCACTAATACGGGTGATGGTCTGGTGTCCACAACCCTTTGGCCATATATCCAGTAGAGGTGTGTTCCAGGATTCCACACAACCCAAAAAAAACAATTCTAGATGGCAGGTATTTTCTCTTTCATGGTTGGGGAGTACATGGTCAAGCCTACCTTCTCAGAAATGTGGAGCTTATTATAACAGCTAAGGGGGACTAAATGTGCAATGGGACATGTCTTATGGCAAACTTATTGTATACAGTATGTTTAGGGGTGGCACGGTGGGGTATAGGTTAGCATGTCACACATGACACAGCAAGAAGACCCTGGGTTCGAGTCCTGGGCTCGGCAAGAGCTCCCGGGAACTCCGGTTTCCTCCCATAGTCCTAAGACGTGCGCATTAGGCTAATCCAAATTGATCCTAAGTGTGAGTGAGGGTGTGAATGATTGCATGTTTGTTGCCCTGCAATGGTCTAGCAAGCTCTTCAGGGTATACCCCACCTTCTGCCAGTGTCGGCTGAAATAGGCACCAGCCGACCCGCGACCCTAGTAGGATTAAGCGGTTCGGTGAATGAGTGATTTTAGTTTTGTTTCGATTCTTATGTCAAACGGAACTGCATGCCACAGATCTTGGATATTATTCAATACTATTTACTTATATCTTAAAATTAAATGGCAAGAGGTAGGTTTATTTTATGGCATATATCATTTTATTTTCAATATACTTCACTGTGAAGGTAACCGGAAGGTAAACATGGATACGGCATTAAGTATGCTGCTCTTCCAATTGCCAAACGACCGTAAGGTGTCCTCCCGTCCTCGGAGTTTGTACTCCTGATTCCGAACCTAATAAGGTTGTACTCCCAAGTACAGGAGTACGAAGTTGGTATTGAGAAACAGCTACTGACTTAAGAAGTTCTCGATCAGCTAAAAGAGGTGTGTTAGATTTTGGATGGAGATAAAAGAAGCAGGAAAGTAGATCTCCAGGGACAGGGTTGGTGACCACCGGTATATAGCTAGTATTGTTGAGATTTTACTTCCCGTCAGCCACCAATCTCATCCACCATCAGTAACACCGTTACCCTTAAACCTCTACCTCGACCAGTTGTTACCAATAACACAGGAGGCACTCCAGTACCTCTACCCAATGGTCAACCATTGACATTGCCATTACATCTAAAGGCCATTACTCAGCTTGTGTTAAAGCCCTAAACTATAGAGACTTCAAAATCCTTTCTTTACTCCTTCATATGTGCACTTTGTAGTCCCCGAATTGTGTGTGCACACAGAATGACACTGTTTACCTTAAGCTAAACAGACTCAGATGCCGCCAGACCCAAGCGGCTAATCCCACCTTCCTGCAGCACCGAATCCAGGTAAAGTGGTCTTAAATCCACAGCCGCTTAATTCTCGCTTTTCACTGGCCCTGCATTCTGTTAAGCCCCAACTATCAGTCCAAGGAAGGATCAGAGCCCCAGATCCGCTTGGAAAGAGCAGACTGGCAAAGGACCAGTTGTTTGACAAGTTAATCTTGTCTAAACTGAGGAAGGAGCGAACTGACATGTGACTCACGGCATCACTCCCACAGACAGTCTGAGATTTCTCACTGTGCACACAGCAGGCTTGGACAGGGACAGCGGAGCAGAGCTGAAGCTGAAGCCTCGGAAATATTATTTTCAGCCAAAGCGATCTGATGACTCGAGAAAAAGAGTTAATAAAAACTTTAATATTGTTTGAAGGTGTGATAATTACGCAGCTAAATAATTAGCATTAAATATGCACCTACAGCATACAGTTATATACAGTATACATCATACTGCAGATATCAAGAGGTCTACAGCGTTACAAGTCAACATAATGTGGTCAAAAGAGAATTTTTCCACACGTGTAGTTCATCTCACCAAGACATGCTTTGTGTTTGAGGTTTGTTTCTTTAGTTTTGCACAAGAGCTAACAAGTACAAGAGGATTATGGGTAACAGTTGAACTGCATGCAAATGACAAAATCTCGATCAGACTTGTTTGTGGTATTGCCATCATGTGACACCATTATCAATTTAAAAAAACTTTCTTACTCACTATATAATATAATGTCAGTAGGTGCTACTCTGGTAGGTGCTATATCCCCAAATATTATTAGTATACTAATATATTACAATTTGGGGGATTCTGATAGTCAAAGTCTGAAGGGTTTGACTTAAAAGCTGATAATTAGCCAAATAATGCAAAATAGCTGTTCATGTCCACTCGGGGAACCCTCAGTGTATGCACTGAATGGTGGGGTGCCATGTTGGGCATTTCATCATGACTATGTTGGAGTTGGTACTACTTTTATACAGTGTTGCCATGGTGCTCAACCTGGATGCTAGGGTATTACGCACATGTTTTTTATGTGGTTTCTAGGGTGTTGCTACTAGAGTGTTCTAGTTGGTTGCTACAGTGTCGCTAAGGTCTTCCAGGTGGTTATAACCTTCACATTAGAGAATGCATTTGCATGCTAAATGTGGAATTCTTATTCGTGTCACTACTACCTTTTAACTTTCCACCTGAGTTTCCATAAGTTTTCATACATTAATCTAGGGCAGGGGCATTCAGGGCTCCCATGGCTACTTCTAGTGGTTATCACTACATCCTTGGCTTACCGATAGTTTTCGATATTGCAGAGGGTTTCCCAAGTCTTGGGACATTTTTTGTTTATAAATGAATAAATAAGGTTAATGTTAAGCTACCGCAATCAACGTTATTTCTTTTTTTCATCTTGAAATGTTTTTGTTAATGCCATACGTCTACTTTTGTACACAGGAAGTCAAAAGAACATTTAAAAAAAAAAAAACTTCCTGGCTCAGTTGGATACAAAAAACAGTTCACCCCTTCCAGATATTTGCAAAAACTAAAGATCACGCTATGCTAAAATGGTGCTCGATGCACCCAAAGCTATTTTTTAAGTAAATCACCTGAAATAGCAGAGGGAGTCCTGAATAATTAATATCCAGTACACAAACAATAACTTAATGCGTGAACATTTCCCCAGTTAACTATTTTATTTTTGACTGCATGAGGTATGCTTTTTATTATTATTATTATTATTATTATTATTATTATTATTATTTAATATCATTTTTATTTCACATCACACTGGAAAGTAATTCGAGCATCGGTTTAAGTGTATAAGCCCTGTTTGCTGTGTTAGCCTTATCGCTTCAGTGCAAATCTAACCAAGCAAACTTCAGACACCTTGGCTGAACTACAGTTGGCTGGCAACATTTCACACATTTAAAAGAACAACAAGTTGATGAGTGTATTTTACTGCTCGTGTGCCGCTTCTGACACTCTCCCACTGTAGATCAGTGTTATGGCCTCTGTGCAGTCAGACTGAGCATTCACAGCAGGCTCAATTTGCTATTACAACACTCGGGTATATATATTCAGGTTATGCATGGGCAATTACGACTTGTGAACATGAAATTATCCTTTTGAAAAATTACGTAGGCTATGATAGTGTTGCATTTTCAGAGAAGCTAAATTCTATAATGGTCACAAATGAAACTTGTACATGTGACGAGATACATCAAAGCACTTTATATACATTATATATTTTTATATACTTTCCTACTTTCAGATTTCTGGGTTTTTATACACCAGCAGCTATAAAAACTCCATTAGGCTACTGAGTAATTCCCAGTTCTTAGTGCGACCTGGTTGTGCAACCTGCTAGCCATCACAGAGCTAACACACATAACCATTCACATTCACACTCA
>JBCNYH010000017.1:5632773-5647328 GCA_039654325.1 Tandanus tandanus | reverse complement strand
GGCTGAGATGGGCGCCAGCCTCCACGCGACCCTAATTAGGAATAAGCGGTTCAGAAAATGAATGAATGAATGAATATTGTTTTTCAGATTATTTCAGTGTGCAGTGTGTTTAACTGGAAATCAAAAAAGCAATAATTTATTGTACACACACACACACACACTCTCTCTCTCTCTCTCTCTCTCTCTCTCTCTCTCACACAAACACACACATACACACACACAATCATGCACTTATTATCCTTTTCCCATATTTCTTTAATTCCTCTTCCTCTCATCCTTCCACCCAAACAATCCATCCATTTGTCTATTTGACCATCACTTCATCCATCCATCCATCCATCCATCTATCCATCCATTTATCCATCCATCCATCCATCCATCTATCCATCCATTTATCCATCCATCCATGTATCCATTTGTTCAAGCAGTGCACCTTCTTCTTTGCTTCTCTCTTCTCTTCTCTTCTCTTCTCTTCTCTCTTCTCTTCTCTTCTCTTCTCTTCTCTTCTCTCTTTTTCTTTTGGGCTGTCCACCCAGCAGTATAAATGAGTACCAGTAAAAAATACTGGGAAGGTATCCAGGAGGAGTTGAACTCCTAATCGCTTCACGCTACAGAAGCCAGGGATAAGCGCCGGCCTGATGAGCCACTAGGCTCGGGTATAAAAGCCCAGCAGACTTACCTTACCTTTTTCTCTTTACTTTTGTTCTGTTTACCTCTTTTTATTTGTCCCCTTTCTTCCAGCTGGGCCAGATTCTTCGCAGTCCCTTTATGAAATTTGTTGCTCATGCTGTCTCCTTCACCATCTTCTTGGGCCTGCTGGTGCTGAACGCTTCAGACCGTTTTGAAGGAGTGAAGAATCTCCCCAATGAGACTATCACTGATCACCCACGCCAGGTGTTCAGGGTCAAAACCACCCAGTTCTCCTGGACCGAGCTCCTCATCATGAAATGGGTGCTGGGTAAGTATTATGCATACTGGGAAAATGTGGGGATGTGAGCTACATGGGACAGAGCTGGTCATACTTATCCACTGTGAAAGAGAGGACAGGGTGAGGGAAATGGTTAGGTTCTGTATTAATGACTGGAAGATAATACTTAGGATAATAAGTACTTTTGGACTGCAGAAAAGCCACTGCTGGGCCTGTAATCAAGATTCATATCTCGTCTTTTTAATGAAATAGTATTAGTGACTCAAAGACATCTATGGATGCATCTCTGTTTAGTTATTCTACAATGTTCTGTTTTCCCTGATTACTGCACAAATCAGGCCAGGGCTGTTAAGTGTAATCAAAGTTGTGAAACCACTTCCTTTTTTTTGATGAACTGCTTTAATCAGATAAAGTTTCAGGTAAAGTTTCCCAATCAAGGATTCGTGATCCCCTAGGGGAGTATGGTTGCATTGCAAAAGGTTGACAATGCTGATAAAAATAAACTAGAAATGCCATGTTAAATTACTTATATAAAAAAAAAAAAATTTATGTAAAAACAAGGCATATGAACTTATTACCTCCTACAAGGAGGTTATGTTTTCATTGGTGTGGGTTTATTTATGTGTGTGTTTGTTTGACTGCCTGTTAGCAATTTCCTGTCCACAGTTTTTGAATGATCAAAACAAAAATTATGATGGGTAAGTGATCACTCAAGGATTTTCCCATTCATTTTGGTAATTAACCCACATGCTGATGACATCACAAAAAAAATAAAAAAAAAATAAAAAAAAATAGAAATATATATATATATAAAATAACTCTCTTTTAATAGGCGAAAGTAAAAAAAATAAATCATATGTCAGTAAAAGCACATCCAATTTTAATCAAACTTACTGTGAATGATCAGCATCTTTGATATCGGACCAAGTTTCATCCTGATGTGATCTAGATCATGCATTTGATGGCAATTTAAATTTAGCATGGAAAATCCTATTTTGGGGTAGTGTAGTAGTACAGTGAACTTAATTTTATGGCTTGGCAGAGGTTTGCACTCCTTGAGTGTTCGTGATACAAAACTTTCCATTAATGTTAATCTAATTAATGTCCCATGGGGTACCAAAGACGAATAGTTTAGGTAGAAAGGGTTGATTTTAACAAAAAAACACCCAGAGTGAAATTGTTGATACAAATGCATATGATTGGCTACAACGAAGGATTTGATGGGCTGGAAAAATACAGACACTCTGCCAAGTGTTACACTGCACAGCCTCTGTACTCACTGCAGATTTAATTTGTTATTTTTTTTTTATTTATTTATTTTTTTTTTTAGAAAGTCTGTCACTGGGTGCAGCTGTGTGCTGATTGACTAAACTTTGCCTGTTATTTTACCACGATCACTGCTGCTTGATTTGGATCTGTTAGGTGCATCTGCTGTGCTTCATTAAAGAACTGTCTTATTGCAGGTAAATCCTGCCTGACTCCCTGTACATGAAAACTCTGAACTTTTTAACAGACTGATTAGTTTAGATGCAGTGTTTTTGAATATTCAATTTGATCCTCTGAAATATTTCGCTGGGTGTCCACCTGCATTGCGTTGTTCCATTGCTCACCCATGATGTAATCTATTCCATACTAGATCATGTTCTGATTCAGCTCAGGCCCTAGACTTTTAATATTATGTAAGTGGTTCTTTCTAGGTAACATTATAGAAACTGTAATGTAATCACCCCTTGGGAATTATGCAACTCTGATCATAAGTATAGCGGTCACAGAGATCTGAAAAGTGCTGCTGAATCCAAGGCTTTCATACAAAAATAAAGAAACACACATACATTTAGTTTAAGAGCCTGCAGTAGTTATTCTCCTAAAGAAGTTGTTTGTGTTCCTTCAGTAAAGTGAAGAATAAGGATGAACAATATCAGTATATACTACACAGGAACAGCGTGATTGGATTGGTCCATCTATCTGGGGATTAGAAAACAATAGCTTAAGTAGATAGTGCTTGATTAACAAAACAGACATTCACAGTTTGTCACAGTGACTTCCAGTGGGTGGCATCATCATCATCTCATTTTACAACATGGAAAATAAACTAGCCCCGCACCAAAAAAGCAATCTGCTTGACGTTGGCCGAGGTCACCGCCAGTGGAATGAGAAGTGGAATGAGTATCCAGATGTTTACAAGTATATAATAGTTTGGGGTTATGTTGAAGAATTCTGAGGTTATTCTCCTTCTTTAGTATTTCATCCACTTTGTAAAGCACCAGTTCCACTGGCAGCAAAACAGCCCCAAAGCTTGATACTACCATTATCATACTTAACAGTTAGTGCAGTGTTCCTAGAGTTGACTTAACTTCACCAAATCAATTAAACCAATTACCTTTCAATTGAGGTTAACAGATTGGGTATTCTTCCAGACTTTGGAAAAATGGCTAAAACTCCAAATAACTTGTGTTTACAGTACTGCCAATTTTCAAGTATATATCCTCTGCTGAGCCTCCATAGGGGAACTCCTGATGCTCCACAAGAGATTCAGACAGGGATCTGCGGAATTGAATGTATGTCCTCGCTCCGTTTTTATTATGGTCACCAGCATGAATTAGAATGTGTTTTAAACTAAACATCCGGAGGAGCTACGGATCCATGAAGGACGAAACACAAGCATGCATGTACACGTCAGTGATCAGAAATAACATGTCAGGTGAGGATGTAAGACATGCTTTCACATTTTGTTCCATGATTACAAGGTTCTAGTAAGGAAAAGGCAGCAACAAAAAATCATAAATATAAATGCAAATGGTAAGGTAGGTAAGGTAAATGCAAATGCACAGCGTCATTTCGATATGTTTAAAGAATGCCAACAAAGGGAGTGAATCGCATCTTTCTTTTGAGTTGATGGCGATAACACAAAGCACCGTAAACACATACACACACACACACACACCCCATCTGCAGCAAAAGCAAGCAAAACGACCTATAATCCCAGATGAACATTACTGCGCCCAAGTAAACCAACCCTTCTACTTGACACCGATTGTATTCAGACAGCAAATTGTGCCCAGAACAAGATGTTCAAGAACAACTTAAACCATCTCGAGAAGTGGGCAAAGTTGTGCCCAACTGTTATGAATGACTCCAAGAGACAAATGACTTGTATGGAATAACGTGGGTTTTAAAAATCTCAAAATAACACGGGCTCCGTGAGCCACAAAAAACACAACTAAAAGAGAATCCAAAAAGAAACCTGCCACGAGGGGCGAACGAAAACCAACACAACAACAAAACACAGAATCAGGAAGCAGGGGAAACTTCGGGAGAAGCGTCAAATGTGGACGAAGGTGGAAGGTGGTGAGGAAACGTGAGGACTGCAGACTGGAGAGGGAATCTGTCAGGTGCAGATTCGGAGGGTAAATAATCCTGAGTCCAAAAACGCTTGAAGGAGTAGCTTGAACAACGTGCATCTCCAATGAGGCTAGACGAGCGAATGAGTCTAGCGGGGGGTTAAATAGGGGAGCTAATCAGTGCAGGGAACTAGGTGCAGGTGAAGGTCATTAAAACTCGGGAGATTGTAAACGAGGTGTGTGAGAGTCGGAGAGAGAGTTCGGCGCAGACGTAACACCAACGGTGTCAAGTCATTCCAGAAAAAAAATTTTGTTGTGAAATTTGCATGTTCTCCCTGTGCTTGTGTGGGTTTTTTCCGAGTACTCCGTTTTTTCCCACAGTCCAAAGACATGCACATTAGGCTAATTGGCTGTTCCAAATTGCCCCATTTGTGGATGTGAGTGTGAATAGTTGTGTGATGGACTGGAGAGCTATTCAGGGTGTACCCCACCTTTGCCCACTGTTGGCTGTGATGGGCTTCAGCCTCCCTGCAACCATAGGTAGGATAAAGCGGTTCAGCAAATGAGTGAGTGAGTGAGTTGTATAATCTTTCCACCTGAGTATGCACCTCAGTAGGGGATCTGATTATGGTACAGAAATGCTGAAAACATTATTTTGTTATCAATTAGAAATAAAAATTTCAGCCAGTGGATACTGTTTTGTAGTTGAATGTAAAAACTAGATAAAACGACTGAAAAATAGAGATCTTGAGGCAGGGTAGATGTGGTACTTTAAGATTTTAAGTAGCTTCCCTATTAGTCACTCTGCAGCTCATCTAGTCCTCACATTCTTTCTGTCTCCTTCTTCCATCCCAATTTTGCCCTGCTGTTATGAGTGTGTGTGTGTGTGTGTGTGTGTGTGTGTGTGTGTGTGTGTGTGTGTGTGTGTGTGTGTGTGTATGCATGTATGTTTGTGAGTACGTGTGTGCTTGGGAAAGCGAGATCTCACAAGACTGTTGCTATCGTCCTTCTGAAAGCTTGATATTCTCAATACGGCTTTAATCACAGCCTGTCCAATGCATTATGCAACAGAACTGAACAGTTTCTAGTCATGCCTGAATCAGTGTGCTCATTAAGTACCACAATACAGTGAAACCAATGTACAACAATCAGCCATAACATTAACACCACCTGACTGGTTTGTGGCTTGGCTGCCCATACACAGCAAGCTGCAGTTTGTGCCACAGTAGCTCTTCTGTACTAGCCTTCACTCCTCACGCACATCACTGACCCTTGGGCACCCAGCCCACTGGTTGTCCTAACTTGGACCACGTGTGTTAGGTACTTAGCACTACATATCAGGAACACCCTACAAGACCTTCCTTTTTCGGAGAGGAATAGACCTGGAGCAGGTGCTGAAGACAAGGTGACCAGAAGTTAGTGAGTTCAAATCCAGGGACTGCTAGAAAGCCATTGTTGTGAGATGAATAGACCCAGTCATCACAATGGGGCACTTTTCAAAGTCAATCAGATCCTTACACTTGCTCATTTTTCCTGCTTCCAACACATCAACTTCAAGTACTCGGCTACATCATTTGGACTAGCCATTGGGAATATCATGAAACACATCAGATATTATCTGCTATCAATAATTTTTAGGCTTTGTTATAAAATATTATAAAATATAGGAGCAGGTGTCGGGTGGCATGGTGGCGCAGTGGTTAGCACGTTCGCCTCACAGCAAGAAGGCTTGGGTTTGCTTCCTTGTAACAGCACTATAAGCACTTCAATTTTATTTGAATAAAAGAATATATTATAGAAATATATAATAATATATAAAAGAAAAGGCATAAAAATGGTTTCTTGAATGGTTGATCACTTACAGAGGCCTGTCTAGGGGCAGCTATTGAATTTAGTCAATAAATATTTGAAGTATGATGATTTATATAGTCCTAACTAAAGCTGTGACACTGTAACAATAACCATGGGGCCACATTTGAAGTATGATCATGTTTACTTTAAGATGTCAGTGTTAACCGGCTGTTCAATCCATTACCGAACTTCATTTTTGGAATAATGATCTGCCCTATAGGTATCCATGCTCTATAGGCATCCATTATAATTGCATTTCAAGTAAACAGGTTTCAGTGTAAGGAAACATCTCGAAATTCTTGCCCATTGTAATGGCATTACAAATGCTGTAGATCAGGGCTGTCTGGTATTAATGGGTTTGCAGGGCTGTCTTTCGAGAAGAAAAATATCTTAGCTTATTGGTGTTAGCAAATGTCTTGGATTGGACCATGATTTACTTTTGTGGAACCAAGAAAAAGAGCACAATCAGTGGTTGTAAATAAAAAATCCCTCAAAAGTAGAGACAGGCAGGGGGTGACACGGTGGCACAGCGGTTAGCACGTCCGCCTCACAGCAAGAACGTCCCGGGTTCGATTCCCGGGCTCAGGCATTTCTGTGTGAAGTTTGCATGTTCTCCCCGTGCTTGCGTGGGTTTCCTTCGGGTACTCCGGTTTCCTCCCACAGTCAAAAATCATGAACAGTAGGCTAATTGGCTGTTCCAAATCGCCCCTAGGTGTGAGTGTGAATGGTTGTATGTGTGTTGGCCCTGCGATGGCCTGGCAAGCTGTTCAGGGTGTACCCTGCCTTCGCCCAGAGTCGGCTGAGATGGGCTCCAGCCTCCCCGCAACCCTAATTAGGATTAAACGGCTTAGAAAATGAATGAATGAGTAGAGACAGGGGCTGATTTCTTTCTAGCCCAGTCACAGATATACAAAACAAGCATACACTTTAACTAACTGAGTATAAAGTAATGTGTCATCAGCAAATCAGTGATTAAGGAGCTGCATGTGAGAAACAACAATGACGATGCTTACTTTCTCTGTATTTCAGTAAGTTTGGTGGTTTGAAAGGATGGTATGAGTGTCCTGTGGCCAGTGTAACACGAGGAGTTGGCCATGCTAGTTACACGGAAAACACACAGCATGACGGCGTCATGTAACAACAACATGTCTAACAACCTCTCTCTCTCCCTCTCTCTCTCTATTTTTGCTGAGGTGCACATGCTGCTTCTGCTATGCTGGTGATCCTGATCCTTCTGCTTTCTGAGTCCTGTGATCTGTCCTGGTGTGCTGATGCTGGCAAGAGTTTTCATCTCGGAAGCCCCTCGCTCATGCTGATGAGGATCCATATGGATCCAGATGTGCACTCAGAGACTTCACACTCAGGACTTACAGAGACACTCAGGACTTACAGTTGTGGTATAACCAACCGGACTACATGTTGGACGGTAAGAAGGTTTTTCTTATATGGTTTGTATTTTTATATGGTTTCACCCAAATGAGGATGGGTTTTCCTTCTGAGCCTGGTTCCTTTCAAGGTTTCTTCCTCGTGTCAACTGAGGGAGTTTTTCCTTGCTACCGTCGCTGCGGGCTTGCTCATTAGGGATGTGTAGGGTTTGTAGAAAAATGTTTCAATGTTTAAATTTAAATTAGTTTTACTATGTAAAGCTGCTTTGCGACAATGTGAATTGTAAAAAGCGCTATACAAATAAAACTGAATTGAATTGAATTGAATGTAGTTTCTCCACATGATTTTGAATATGATTTTACTGTCACGTGCCTGTGTCTGTGTTTGTGCTTTTGTGTATGCTTCATAGTTTTATGGCTACCCTGAGACCAGGTCTCCTCTCATTTAATAATCAGCCTTCACTACTGTAGATAAATATTAAGTTAAAGAGTACTGCTATCTCCCTAAACTGCCGAGGTGTACACTTAAACTAGTTTCAGTGATTCTGAAATCCTTGAGTTAGCTTTTTTTTCTCCATAATTGGAAGAAGCAACTTTATAAGAAAAAGCTACTCATCTGAATTGGAGCTGTAGGCACGGGAAGTGTGTGTGTGTGTGTGTGTGTGTGTGTGTGTGTGTGTGTGTGTGTGTGTGTGTGTGTGTGTGTGTCTATGGTGCGCACACACATTTTAAAAGCAGACCGGTTGTGGCTCCACCTGCAGGATGACGGAGGAGTAATGTGGCTGCAGCACACACACATTAAATGGACTTAAGAGAGAAGTCTGGACATAAATGCTTCCATCAGTTCATACACACACTCCGACATGAATCTTGGCTGGATGCCAACTTTGCAGCAGGTGGTGTGTGAGTGAGTGAGTGTGTGTGTGTGTGTGTGTGTGTATGTGTGAGGCATTTTGCTACACCTCCATCTCCCAGGACAGTCTGAGATGCACAAGCAGCTAATTGAAAACACATATTGGGCCTGAGTGCAGCTAGACATGAGAGGAGCAAGGAGGGGGATCCTGTGCCAGAGGCAGGAGCAGACAGTGAAAAATAAGTGGAAAGACATCTCTGTCAATAAGAGCTATGAGTCCTGGCCTGGCCACAGCAATACACTAGCTAAGCTTTTCATGGCATCGCAGCAAGCCTGAATCATGGTTCGGGCACAAGCCCCAGTATGTGTCGCTATGCTAAGACCTGGCTGGCATGAGCCACTGAATGGCGAAGGGCTCGAGGGGTTTGATGAATGACACTCGAGCTTGCGGTTGAAGGGAGACGCAGACCGCCGTGCAAGCAAGAAAGAAAGAAAAAAGCAAGCGAGGGGAACCAGATCAAAGGCAACGTGAGCTGGGCGCTATGCATCTCGTCAATCTTCTGCTGGATGGGCACCATCTCCCACCCACACATCCACAGGCTTTACACTTTCTCTTTCTCTCTCTCTCTCTCTCTCTCACACACATACACAAACTGCTCCAACATAGGACTGTGAGAATCAGCAGGAGCGCAGGTAGCTGGGAATGATACTCCAACATGTTCATCATAAGTGTGGGAGGTGCATATTGGTCTCTTCAATTTTGCAGGAGGAAGCCCAAAATCCACGAGCACACAAAACAAGCATGTCATGTCTTGTATGTGTGTGTGTGTGTGTGTGTGTGTGTGTGTGTGTGTGTGTGTGTGTGTGTGTGTGTGAGCAAAATGGCACGAAGAACAGTCCCATATGGGAAATAATTGCCCCGCCATTTTTTTTGGATAACGTACCCCATAATGGTCCCCAGCTGAGTGCAGGCATCTAGACCCATTTAAAGGCCACTGTAAAACTCTGCAGACCTTCAGAGTGCCTTCCAAAGCAATCAGGCTGCTATAATCAGTGAGTGTGCGTGTGCGCATGTGTGTATATATATGTGTGTGTGTGTGTGTGTGTGTGTGTGTGTGTGTGTGTGTGTGTGTGTGTGTGTGTGTGTGTGCACACTCTTGTGCTATAAAACGGCTCCTCAGATGCCGCCCGGCGCTTATGAAGGCAGAAGCCACCACACATGCTAGCCACCTTACTGCCATGCCTGCTGGCATCGAGCCCTGACACTGACCATATTACAGATCTCTGTGTGTGTGTGTGTGTGTGTGTGTGTGTGTGTGTGTGTGTGTGTGTGTGTGTGTGTGTGTGGAACAGGTCTTAGTAAATAAGTAAGTTGGGCATTGGGCATTGTTTTTATCTAAAGATCACTGTTCGACAAGAGAGGAGAGGAGAGGAGAAGAGAAGAGAAGAGAAGAAAATATAAAGAGGAAAAAAATTCGTGATTCTGATCAGATTATGATACTGCGAAGCTAAAGTACCACAAAGTTTCCTTAAATAAAGAAATAAGTCGTGGACAATCTTGCTAGTCAGGTTTGAACAAAAATGTCCACGTCAACCACCCGAGTCCCCATGATCCTTCATGTAGCCTTCTCCTGGCTGCAGCCGTGGGGGAAATAAACAAGAGGAGATTCGTTTTTGTTTTTTCTCCGCTGTTATCACGCCAATGCATTTCAATCCCTGGCTTAGTTCCCTACATAGCTTATGGTTAAGAAGGCTCTTTCATCTCGGCAGTGCCTGTAGCACCAGGGCCAAGGCTAACTTGGTGAGCGCGTCAGGACAAGCCTGTGCTGGCACGAACAAAATCTGATAAGATCAGGGCCTTACTTCATTTCACAGGGGCTCCCACAGAGACAAAGGAGGGTACTTATGGTACCATGGTGTCGATAACCTCTCCGAGTTAAACCTATACATATATGGTACAGAGTTCTTATTAGCATGACACAGCAAAGCCTTTTCAAAAAAGGAAATAAAAACCGTGATCTTTAAAAAGGGCTGTATTTCAGTGCATATACTTACTGTAAGAGTATCAGAAAATGAGAGTGGAACAGACTAGGACTTTGCCGTAGGCAAAGCTAAACCGGTTTCAATTTACCGAGCGATGTCATACAGAACGACGCCAGGTGAAATTGCCAACGATCAACTCTCCAGCCGTGAGAGAATACAGCATACATGCGCGATTCTCAAGGAGAGGTCTGGCTTGTGTTTGCCGCGCAGTGAAAATAGTATCCACAGCAAAGAGGCGGCATATGGCCCAGTCATGGTCAGCACGCGGCATTTATCACATCAAGACAGATCAAAATCAGCGCCAATGAAAGAGACAGACAGTTTGAGTGAGGGGGTGGGGGGGGAGACAGCTGTAAAAAAAAAAAAAAAAAAAAAAAAAAAAATGAAGCCGTATGAGAACTTCGGTGTTTAAAAGCGGTTGCGTTTTTATAATGCCACCCAGAACGCAACGACAATAACGGTGGCGGGCAAAGCCGCTGTAACTGAGCTTGCGCTTTGGCTGGTAATGCTCAAGCTGACACCACACTTTACCACCGAATTAAGCCCAGGCAATGAGATCTCGCCGACGACGTGAGACGTTGTAATGTCTGTGGAGGAAAACTGTTTGTTTTAAACAGCCGCAGCTTCAGATCTCACTTACTCCTTCAGCTAAGCTAGGCTTCTGCTTGAACAACGTGTTGGTCTGGGTGTTGATAGACAGTGGGCTAAACCTTTAGGGGCCATGTACGAAAAAGAAGGGAGGAATGTTTTCAAAAGGAGATCTGTGTGTGTGTGTGTGTGTGTGTGTGTGTGTGTGTGTGTGTGTGTGTGTGTGTGTGTGTGTGTGTGTGTGTGTATCTTTTTGAACGTACAGCACCCTACACTTTCACCTTAATACCTTCCTGAGGGGACGCAAGAGAGCAGAAAATCTGAAAAACGTGTCCGGGTGATGTAATTACGCATTTATAATACACTATGAAGAACAGGAAAACATCATGATGAAGTGATGTGCTGCAATTTTAACGGAACATAAGCTGGATGTCGTCTCATAATCAAGGAGCAGAAGATGAAAAAAAAGAAGAAAAAAATGATCCGTAGAAGTAGAAACAAAAATATAGAAAAATCACAGGGGCTTAAACATGCTCCAGAAGCAGAGGGTCGCATCTGGGCGTCAGCAGTGCGGTTAGCTCGCAGAGACACGATGAGAACGAGCTGTTGCTGACCAATGGAATCCAGATCCAATGGAACATGATTCCTCCTCACGAGCCGAAAACTATAACCAGAGCAATGATGTTTTTAATAATTATAATAAAAACTTCTTCGTCTCTGTTTTCCAAACTTGTGCCACAGCCAGGCAGCTTCTCACAAAATGTGAGAGAACATTAGGCGAGTCCAGGGAGAGAGGGAGCGAGGGCTGAAAAGCGAGAGGGACCAAAAGGAAAACATCTGGCAAACACCGTCAGCACATGCTGAAATTTAGCGGCGGCGCTTGCAGCCTAAATTAGTGGCGAGTTTTATTCCCTGCTGTGGTAGGAAAAATATCAAATCGGTTGCCATATGACTACCATAAAGCGGTATGTGGAGCGTTTGATGCCTTCATGTGGGAGACTTTAACTCCTTACAGGGCGGCAAGTGGAAAGCACATGGCGTGTCGCTCTTTTTTGCCGCACTTTAACCGATCCAGCATGGAGCAGGGTTCGAAAACCAATCAGCCCTTCCTTGGGGTGGTCTGGGCCAGCCCCAAAAAGCCACGCCTCCAATCCCAATCCCATGATCCTTTGAGGCAGGGCAAAAACCCCTGGGGATTTCACCAGCTAGTCAAATACAGCTGTTTGTATTGAAACCTTTTTTTTCCAAAAACAAATATGACAGGCTCCAAAATAAATAAATAAGTAAGTAAGTAAGTAAATAAATAAAAGGTGGATGCCAATTCTTATTATTAATAGTGTTAATAATAGTAACTATTATTAATCTTATGTAAAAACGTGAACATCAGAGCATAAAAAAAGTCTACAGTTTGTTTACTCAAAATGAATTTATAATTTTTTTGGAATTATCTTCATGAATTCTTTGCTCGAAGATATTTCAAAAGCATTAAATAAGCTTTAAATCTGTATCAATCACCCTTTCAGAGATAGGACGACTGCTCAAAGGGGGGATTTTGTGGTGCATGGATACCACAGACCCTTCAGAGAGGCCTAAGTGGAGTGAATTATTGCTCCAGTGCTGGAAAGTTAAATAAAACTCTACATAAAAAGATATTTGGTGAGATGTTCTCACATGTGTGTCTCCTCCTCAAACCTTTTACTGTTTAGTGTAACAGCTGTAGCTTTGAGTCTACATCCTAACCGTATGCATTTTATTCAAACTGTTCGATTCACGACCTGCCCTGGATTGGAGTAATCAGGTTTGGGGTTTTCGGGGTGGGGGGGGTTCTCGCTACAGTGTAACATGTTGAAATTATTGTCTGAGTGTTCACTTCAGATATGATGAACAGACGTTAGACTGAATGTTGGCGTATACGTGACCCATCACCACAAAATGGGTCCAAATGCACCAAACAGACTTTTTGAATTAACTGAATAGTCTTGTGAAATCAATTTGTTAAACTTCAGATGCTTTTTTTTTTTCATATCTTTGTCAAAGTTTGTCCAATAAAATTTTTTTTTCAATGTTGGGGTCATTTTAAAGCTGAGAGTTCCCTCTATTTATATATGTGCATAACTCAAAAAGGCACTGTTAAGCTTAATATTATTATTATTATTATTATTATTATTATTATTATTATTATTGTTGTCATTATTATTATTATATGGCTTATTAGGGCTCACTTTGTGATGACCGGTCACCTACCTTTAACATAATACACATAATGCTACGAATCTACAGATAATGGCGTTGTGTAATATGGTGTAAAATAAAATAAAATAAACAGATGAATATCAGAGAATGTTTTTAACACTGAAGAGTTAGTATTCAACATAATCTTTTAAATCATTCTTTCTATAATTACTTTTTATAATAAACTACAAACACGTCATATGACCTTGTTATAATTATGTATTAAAATGCATTGCACTTTATAGCTCTCTTATTATGCATTATGTATGGTAAACATAATGCATTATAAGTCCCTAACACATCATATCAGCATTACCCACTTCACCTAGTCCATAATGAGACCCGTCTTGATTTATTTGCTTTTTAAAAAAAGACAGCTTGACAGCTTAATAACTTATTAATGCGTCAGTTATAACCACCAGATTTAAGAAAACTAATAATAATAATAATTATTATTATTATTATTATTGTTATTATTATTATTATTATATGGTGATCTAAACCAGATCCTAAACACTGCATTACAATTTAGAAACATGTTCTAAACATTGCTCTTCCCTGTAATGTAATGCAAAATCAATAATAGATGAATATTTATAACATGTTATGAATGGGTTTGTAGGTCATTATGCATAAAGCCTTCCCAGAAAATGATTCAAATGTTTTCCCAAAACAAATTTACTGAAATATTTCTATGATACACCAAAAATAAAGATGATATTAAGTTATATTAATGGTTTATAATAGTCATTTCTGAGCAGAGGATACAGAGAAAACACGTACAGTTTACTCCTCCTGTGTACTTTGAGTGACAGTGTGAGAAAATGGCTTTCATATCCGCTAACGATCGCTTGCCACTAAATAACTACAACACACACACATGCACACACACTCACACTCATACTCACACTCACACACCTATCCTCCTCACACAAACACACACACACACACACACACACAAAATGCCACTGTAACCTCTAATCACAACCCCGAAGGCTGGACATCAAATGCAGCGGAGTCGAAACCAGATGATCAGAGGTAATTAACGCAGTTTCATATGCAAATTTAATTAATGCAGAACTACAAAGTCATTATGCAAATGGAGTTTTCCTTGAGCCCCTGCGCAAATATTCATCGCTCGGAACAGGGATCAGTCTCGCCATCTTTCGAAAATCTCTCCTCTCACAGAAGCACAAACACACCCATGAATGCGCGCACACAGGGCTACCCACCCACACACACACACACACACACACACACACAACCCACGTGTTCGACACACACACACACACACACACACACAGAAACAACCCCCGTGTTCGCAACACACACAC
>JBCNYH010000017.1:5599166-5610445 GCA_039654325.1 Tandanus tandanus | reverse complement strand
TTGGCAATGCTATGTGGGATCGTTAGGCTTATTGAGTACTCTCTCTCTCTTTCTGTGTGTGTGTGTGTGTGTGTGTGTGTGTGTGTGTGTGTGTGTACTCACGCTGCACGCTCTCCCTCTGGCTCACGGACAGGTGCTGTGGGTTGCCCTGCTTGCGGCGGGACATCGCCCGGCATCTCACACACACTCAGCACAGAGGAATAAAAACAGTCCGTGAGAAACACGCAGTCCTCCTCCTCCTCCTCCTCCTCCTCCTCTTTTTTCCCCCTTTTTTTCTTTCCTTCTGTGCAAACTTTCTGTTCGTCTCTTCTGTCCGGAGTCCGTGTCTTTCGGGTGATTTTTCAAGAAGCCCCGGTGCGCACCGGTCAAACACAAAAAGGCGACAAACAGGGAGGAAAAGAGCGCACCTCCGAGCGCGAGCTCAAAACTATGAGCCTAATGTCTGTCCCTCTAGCAGCGCGTGCAGCTCCTCTGCTCGCAGTGCGCGCGACACTACGGCGACTTCTCCGACCTAAAAGTTGCCGGGGAATATTTCTCCTCTGCTCGGCGCGTGCTGGTCGCGGTGGCGGTGTTTGTTTGTTTTTTGTTGTTGTCTTGTTTATTTACGCGCAGAGTTGCATGCTCGTGTCAAAAAGGGCGTCTCGCGCACAAATCCCAGTTCGTTCCAAAGTGGTTTTGACAGGTGACTGAAAGCTCGTGCTCCATCCTGCCCGGCGTCAGCGCGCGGCAACGGCAACTCACGGCGCACGAGACGGAGCCGCCTCTCAAAAAGCGACCCACAGGCCGAGTCATTAATTACGTCTCGCGTTTTACGTCGGGGCTCTTTCGCGAGGGAGGGAGGGAGGAGGGAGGGGGGAGGACAGGACCCACCCCGCGCGCGCCTCTACTTGCGTCTCTGTGTGTGTGCGTGTGTGTGTGTGTGTGTGTGTGTGTGGTCAGGGGTTGCCTCAGACTGAAAGAATACAGACTGGAATTCAAGTTCAAGTACGGACGTGTGACGTTGGGCGCGCGCGGAGACCCGCCGAACAGCACGCGCTGGGGGGCGAGCGGCGGCGGCGGCGGCGGCGGCTGTGCAGCGCAGGAGGGTTGAAGTCGAGCGCGCGCAGGAAGGCGGCGGGTGTAAGTAGCAGCAGTGATGCATCAAGTCGTTGAATTGGACAAAATAAAAAAAATTTTAAATGGTGTAGACACCGGAAATCTTTATGCAGCACTGAAAATGAGTGCAAAAAAAAACAACAACACGCATTTCAGTTGATACTGATTTTTTTTTTTTTCAGTGCAATAAATGTACATTTCCTCCATTCACTAAGTTTTTGCTAATTAACTCTGTGCCTCATTATTAACACGTTACATTTTATTAATTTGTCCCTTTTTAGTAACACTGCAAACTCTTTCATCTCATCACTGTATCTGTAAATTATATGAATGCTTTAATAAACTCTTTGTTTGTCGTTATGTTCCCTTCATTAACACCATCCCTGTCCATCTCTCTGCCATAAACACACCTCACTTTAATAAACACTTCATTTCCCTGCATGTCCTTTTTACTCAACACTTTATTCAACTGATAATCTTGATTAACACCCTGATTATTTTAATAAACACTTTATTCTCGTCCCCTTTATCAACACCATCAACGCTTTAATAGACACGCCGTTCTTCCATCCCTCTTTATTTTGATCTCTATTTTGTTATTATGGATTTTTAATAGTTGCATTAGAGCTGATCTTTTTCGAGGGTTTCATTTTTATTAGTGAGTAAAAGCAGTGGCTGAGTCATTCTTCTGTAACGTGTGTTTACTGTGCTGCCATACCTGAATTCAGACTTTCATCAGAAACTCTGGAGATTACTATGTTTAACTGATTCTGGGTTGATGAATATGTTTTCATATAGTCACATTTCCTGAAGATTGTCCCGTCAAAATACAACAGATTTATTATAGGGAAATGTTTAATTGTATTGCATTTACCTCTTCAAATAAAATAACTGATTTGTGTTTTTTTTATAGCATCATTACTTTGTGTAGTCCAGTCTTTGCCTTATGGATTCTGTTTACTCTCTGTATGGAGTTTCTCTTTGTCAGTTTCCTCTAGGCTCTCCAGTTTCCTCCCACCTCAGAGAAACATGCACAGGTAAGTGCCTCCCCCATAAGTGTTTATATGGAGCGCTGCGATGGACTGATATCTTTCATCTTACCTTGTACTCAGTGTTCTTGGGATAGATATTCTGGTTCCAGAATAAAGCATTTAATGTAAAGGAAATTTGTTAATGAAAATTTCAGTATATAAAATATAATATTATTACATAATGTTATAAAATTATATTGGTAGTGTACATAGACTAAGGTTAAATATGACAACATATATTTAAGTTTATTGTTTTGTTTTGTTTTTCATTTGTTTATTTTATTATAATGCAGTTTATACCACTGTAAGATATTACTATTACCTAATTTGTGGACAGCTGCGCCCTCTGGTGGATATATTTAGAATTACAGTATTTATTTATTTTATGTACGTGATTCGTCCCCGTGAGGAAATATGGGAATGTAGATATTCATAATAATTGGTGAAGTACAAGCCGTTAACCGTTAGTGTATTAAAATGTTAGTATTTTTATTCTATTTCGAAAGTGGCATTATGCAGATGTTTTAATATAAAAATGCGTATGCTTTTCTCCTTCCCTCTGTTTCTGTATAATTGTGATCTCTCACCCTCCAATTCCCATTACTTCTTTTTCACTTAATTTTTTCCCCCAATATATTTCAGGATCCATTATCTGCGAGCTGCTACATTCTGCTACATTATTTTGATCAGAATAAAAAAAATACGATCACAGTATGCCTTACGAATCACTCTGATAAACATTCCTATTTTCACCTCATGAATTGATTCTTCAACAAACCCAACGAGCTCCAAATACGAAAAACAATTCAGCTCTGTCAGAAGTGGGATTCGAACCCACGCCTCCAGGGGAGACTGCGACCTGAACGCAGCGCCTTAGACCGCTCGGCCATCCTGACTGCTTAAGATCCAAGTTTAATTATTTTTTTAAATACTTAAAGGAATATATTTTTTTTGCTTGATTTATAGTGTAATCCATAACAGTCCGACACCTCTAACAGGGTTGCCAGGTCCGTAGGTTTCGTTTAAATGCAAACAATTGTTACGAGTCTTTATAACGCTTCTGCTCCCCACCTGGTGTAACAGAGTATTAACTGTGAAAACAATTATTCGGGCTTTTATTTCTTTCTTTATTTATTTCCTAATGCCAACAAATCATCTTCGGTTTCATAGTGGTTCCACCCTCTTCGTTATCATGGTTAAAAACGATGAACTGTGAAAATCATTAGTTCTATATCAGGTCACGTGTTTATCTTTCTTTCTGAATATGACAGGTATCTTCTGTAATTTCTGAATATAATGGGAGGAAGCTTTCTTACAAAATAAAATGCAAGTACAAAAATGTGTTGTTCTTTTGGTCAAACCACCAAATATTGAAATACTCTGGCTGTACTGTAAATTTAAAAAACAAAAAGTTCATTAATTATTATTAAAAAAAAGTTAAGGCTCAGTACCACAGCAGAGTGCCATGGATTACACTAACAGACCTTTCTATTTCCCCCTCCAGAAGACTCCTCGAGCCTACAAGAAGGCCAACATTGTTGTGTTTTCAGAAAGAGAAGTCACAAACGCGAAAAGGTTTCTGTCAGAAGTGGGATTCGAACCCACGCCTCCAGGGGAGACTGCGACCTGAACGCAGCGCCTTAGACCGCTCGGCCATCCTGACAGTGCAGAAATTGTCCCTGACATTGAGTTTTCCTGACATTCTGTGACTGTTTACAGTTCAACAGAGCGACAGACAGGTGGGGAAACTGTCTCCGTGCCGTGTGGTCTTGGCGTACAGTGCTCTGTAACACTTTCCATAGGGATGGAGTTCAAACAGTTTATGAGCGGGATGTGAGGAGTCTGCAGACATTCTACCTGGCCTTTTTTTGACCCTAAACCTGTACAAGTCCTGGATGGACAGCAGGTCTGTCCCCATGACTCTCTCTGCAGTCCTGATTGTCCGCTGCACTCGGATCCTGTCCTGTTCAGTGGCCGATGCAAACCAGACGGTGATGGATGCGCAGAGGACAGACTGTAGGATGGTGGTGTAGAAGGTGATCAGCAGCTCCTGTGGCAAGTTCAATTGTTGTTGAGTTCTCGCAGGAAATACAACCACTGCAGGTCCTTCTTCCGGACAGTGTTTATGTGGGACGTCCACTTCAGGTCCTGAGAGATTGTAGTTACAGTCTATTAATACTCAATAAAGCAGCATGTAGGATGTCTAAATATATTTAGGGTGTAGAATATATAATATACTATATAATGTCTAATAGTAGTAAAACCAGGGTTCATCTACTAACTGCATAGTGTAGCAATGTATCACACTGTTATCCCATGATTCAGTTTGAGTCTCTGAATACTGGAAGGATCTTCTTTTTGGGTTTTTTGGGGTTTTTGCCTCCTGAAGACGCTCTTCAGACTCAGGGAGGGGTGGAGGCAATGCAGTGCCCAGAGCAACAAAAATAAATCTCTTGCCGCTTCTGGTTCACTTCTACCAGCTGAATCTTTTCTCTGCATGAGTTAGGAGTTATCAGCTATAAGCTGCCATTTCTCATGACTGTTAGAATTAAGGCTCACCTTGATCAGTCCACTTACCTTTCTTCACTGGGCTTGGGTGATCATTGCAGAGTCCGGGCAGGTTCACAGGTGGTGCTGTCTCCTGATGCTGCTCGTCACCTTCATCCTGACTTTACCACAGTTATATAATTTTGATTGTTTGTTTTCTAAAATAGTGAGAGAGAGATCGAATCCTGAAACTCCACCAAGTACTCAGCAAGTCTGCCTACATGCTGGTGTCCAGGAACATTTCAGTCATCAAAAGATCATGACGGAGCCTTGACAGGTGTCAGGCTATGTGCCAGGAGACAGGGTGGATATGCCAGGAACTCTGGTGGATATGCCAAAGCCCAGACTTGGAGCATGGCATGGAACATGAGTTCGATGCTTGTCTCGTGTCTGTACCTCGTCTCTGACTTCATGATCATTGGTTGTTTTGTATAGCACGCACAATAACAACACTCAAACCCAAATAATACAGGCTCATACACCACCGCTCAGATACGTGCAAAAAAGGAACTGAAACCCAAAAAATAAACTCACGCAAAATAAAAGACACAATCCAACTTGAGTAGGCAAGACAAACTTTCGTCACAACAACAACAACAATCACCAACAACAACATTTAGCATGAACTCATTACCCGGATAGTTAAACTAACAATTCGGTTAATACAAATGAATGCGAAAATCAGCAAGTGGAAGGTGGTGAAAAGAACACTCAGTGTTAACCTTTCATTCTTTCGCTCCAGACCAAAGTCCAAAGAGAAATTTTTATTTCTTTATCTCTTCCAAGTTAATTCAGCCAGTGAAGCAGATGCGATACTCTTATAACACCAGCCTCATACATATCAATAGAGGTATATTTTGGGAGCTCCACCTTTAGGAAGTGCCTAAATCTTTAAATTAGATAGCTGCTATAGGTCACTATAAAGCTGGCCTAGATCTTCTCCATTGTATTTCAATTTTCTCCAGCCTCACTGAAATGTTTTTATTGTAAACAGACAGGAGCCACTTGCAGCTCAGCACCACGGGGGAAACCCTGCTATTGCACAAAAGAATTTAGCATTGTCAGAAGTGGGATTCGAACCCACGCCTCCAGGGGAGACTGCGACCTGAACGCAGCGCCTTAGACCGCTCGGCCATCCTGACTGCTGGAAAGCTGGTGTAAAATATAGTATACTTAATGAAAGGAATAAAAAGTAAGAACTGGTCACATTAATTTGTTTACCTTTTTGTTGTTGTTGTCAGATTGGTGACACTGGGCTCTCTTATCCAGGCGCTCAGGTATATAGGATTTTTTTACATTTTTATTTTTTATTATTACACGGTCTGCTGTGAGGAAGTGTGCGTATTACCAGGAAGCCAAACTTTTAACAGGGTTGCCAAGTATATAGTTTTTCTTTCATTTGTTTAATGCCAGCAAATCCTGTTAGGTTTTACAATATTTCCACCTCTCTTCATTTTCATGGTTAAATAAATAATTATCAGTGAACATTATTTTATCCTTGTTAGATAAAATGTCGGTCTTCCTTTATGAATATCACAAATATTTCCTGATAACTTCACAACCATGTACAATAAGCAGAATATGTCTTTACAGAATGAAATACAATTACACAGCTGCACAAAAACATGAAATACTATTCAAAAACACAGCTAAAAATCCATTAATGGATGTTAATCCTCCGCCTCACTGATAAAATGTCGGATAATAACACAGCTTCTAGGCCCTGTTTTGACTGTTCAGACATGATCTGCTGGAATAAACTGCGAACAGATCCCATATCCCACAAACACCTGTAATGTGATTATAAAATGGTGTCTATGGCTTCCCTTGGATTGGTTACTTGGTTATAAATAAAATGGGTTAAATTGGGTTGTGTTAGTGGTGAGGAACTGTGTGTAGTGTCCAGTAGGCACTGCAGGCCAAACGTTTAACAGGGTTGCCAAGGTTATGTTTTGTGTTTAAAAATATTATAATAGTGCTAGTTTTTAAATACTTTTTCGTATTATATGCAGAAAATTTCTTGCAAGAACAAAATAAACCTACCATATACAAACAAGAAAAAATGCCCTTATAGCAGAGGCCTAACTCCTAAGTTCTAAGAGAAATTTTAGTTTTTCACTGTTATCATATTTTATTCTTAATTTTGAGGGGAAATGGTAGATCAGGAGTTCAACAATCTGTGTCGCAGAAAGTGATTTTTTTTTTATAGTATTCTGTATGTTCTAATTGAACACTGATTGTAACTGTGACTAACCATTCGTGTCTGTTTAATTCAAGCATTATTCACTCAAGATAACGTTTTTTCCCCAGTTAGTGGACCAATCAAATCGTGCCGTTTCTGTGCCGTGTATATTCCAATTAAATTAAATCTTACCTGAGATCTCAGTATAACTGGTGATAAATCATCCAATGAGAAGTCCGCCGAGTTTCTGCACATGTAATAAACCAAGACAGCCGAGAGAGGGCGTAGTTTCCATGAACACCAATTTTTCGGCTGTGGACGTCACCAATTTTTCTGTAAAACGTCATATTTTTACATTTTTCAAATTCAAATTCAAATTTATTTGTCACGTACAAAATCATACACAGTACAATATGTAGTGAAATGCTTGTTGCGACTGTCCTAAAATTTGAAGAATAAGCTGTCAATATCAAAAAGAAAAGAACAATAGCAATAACTATAACTATTTAAAGGACTTTATAGTTAAAGGTCAATATAATATAAAAATTTAAAATATAAAATAAAATAAAATATAATATATAAAATAAAAATAAAATATAAAATAAAATAAAATATAAAATAAAAATAAAATATAAATGCAATATAATGAAATATAAATGCAGTGGCGATTTTACAAGTAACAAGTAACAACAAATAAACTTTATTATTATAAATGTATCTTATAAAGTTTATATAACTATAAATAAACTTTATTATAATGTAATAAGTATTGTTTAGAATATTTGACAACAAAATCAGCTGTTTTTCTAAACATGACATCTGAATTTTAACAAATATTACAACAACAAAAAACATGTTGATTTTGAAAATTCATTAGTGTTGTGGGACATCTTTCCTGAAACTAAAGGTATAGGGGGTTTTATTTATAAAAAAAAAAAAAAAAAAAAGATAAATAAATAAATAACCTCTTGGTAACAAAGTTTAGTACTGAAAAAGATTAGGTTTGTCAGAAGTGGGATTCGAACCCACGCCTCCAGGGGAGACTGCGACCTGAACGCAGCGCCTTAGACCGCTCGGCCATCCTGACCGCCCTATGCGGTACGGTTATAAATATATGTTATAAAGTTTATATAACTCTAAATAAACTTTATTACATATTTAGATGCTAAAGGGGTTTAGCTTAGCTGGGATCAGCGCACTGTAAAGATCAATATTAACATGCGGGTTGCCAGATTATTAATATTTCCACGTAATGCTTGCCTGCTCGAGAGTAAATGTCAGCGTTCGAGATCTGTTTAATTGCCAACAGAGGGCGCACAAGCACTGTACAACGGTTGATTGTTTCCTCATTAAACCTTAATTCTGGGGATATACTGTACATATTGCATGAATAAAACTGCAATACGGGAACAACTCCATGTAATGTGCTCTGGTTGGCACGTCCACCTCACAACAAGAAGGTCCTGGGTTTGAGTCTCAGGCATTTGTGTGGGGTTTGCATGTTCTCCCTGTGCTTACATGTGTTTCCTCCGAGTACTCCAGTTTCCTCCCACAAGACATGTACGTTAGGCTAGTTGGCTGTTCCAGATTGCCCCAGGTGTGGATGTGAGTGTGAATGGTTGTGTGTGTTGGCCCTGCAATAGTCTGGTGACCTGTTCAGGTTGTAACCCAGCAAAAGATGGGGTGGCAGCGTCCCCAGTTGGAATGATGCAATACATTTCAAGGTCTCACATACCACCCTTTCCTCAATGTAGCTGTCTTTTTTTGTTGTTGTTGTTTTTGCACCTTCTTAACAGAGTCAGAATGCAAAGAGTTTTTATTTTCAGTTTTTTCCCCCTCAACTCACAACACAGCGAGACTGGATGTTGTTTCATCACCATGATGATTTCTTGCACTTCCACCTGGTGGAAACCTCCAGATTTACATAAAATACATGTGCAACTATAGTCAACACACTGCTTACATAGCAGCAGCTTCTCAGATCATATAAGTCACATAGCGTTAAGAACATCATGGTCCAAATTGTTAGAATTAGATGCTGTCGTACTGGTTAGCACATCCGCCTGACAGCAAAAAGGTCCTGGATTTGAGTCTTGGATTTAGTGAGGGGGTCTCTGTGTGGAGTTTGCATGTTATTGTGTGTGCATGTGGGGGTTACCTCCTGGTGCTCTGGTTTCCTCACACAGTCCAAAAACATGCACATTAGGCTAATAAATTAGGCTGTTCCAAATTGCCCTTAGGTGTGAGTGTGAGTGGTTGTGTGTAGATGGATTGGCGAGCTGTACAGGGTGTACCCCACTTTAACACAGAGTCAGCTAAAACAGGTTCCAGCCTCCCCATGACCCTAGATTAAGCGGTTCAGCGAATGAATGAATTAATAAATGATTTACTCATCAGATAAACCACTATAATTTTGATTGAAAAAGAAATGCATAACAATATAAATGTGGCTTATAAATGATTAATTTAATAAAATGATTACTGTAAAATAGTAAATTGTATACATTCTAAAATGTACCAAATAATAAAAGAGTACTGAAATGTGTGAAATGTACAGAATTAATCACCACACAAAAAAAGCACCTTGTGTCCACACGAAACGTCATTTCGTTCACCTGCAATACATTTATTGTAATGTTGGAGAATGACAATAAAGCTTTTGAATCTTGAATCTTAAAATAACATCAAATGCAGGTCGGCGTGATCTGCAAAAATGTACGTAGATGATCTGCAAACACATTATCTATTTAATCATAACACCACTTGCAAGCCAAACCACAACTGACTGCATAACTGACATTATTATACAATAAAGCTGTACGTGTTTTCTGGCAGTTGTGTCTGAATGCCAGAAGACATTCAAAACGTGAAAGCTATTTAATCTCAATATTAAAATAGTGATCATGGCCTGTTATGAAAAGGTCATGCAAGAGATCAGCAGTTTCTGAAATACTCAAACCAAACCATCTGGCATAGAGATCACACTTTTTACCCATTCCAATTTTTAATATGAACATTATCTGAACTTCTTAAAAAAGCTCTTAAAAGTAAATTAATCCCCCCACCCCCACCCCCCACCCCACACACACATTACAGAGGTTGTATATGTGAAACCTATCTAATCAAACTTGTTAATGTACTTTTTAATTTTTATTTTGGATTACAGTATATAATTTGCTTATAGCAACTACCTATGCCACGAAAACCAGGAGCAAAAGCACTGATTTTTATAGAGGGCATATTTGTGGGACAATCTGAGGGTGGACTTAGCCAGTGTCAGATTGCACAAAACCTTGGGATTCCTTTTGACACAGTCAACTGAGTGATTGTACAATTCTCCAGCAAAGGCAAGGAATCAATAACATCCCGCTCAGGTCAACCTGGGCCCTCTGACAGCTGTCGTTGGACAGTCAAGCGGACTGCAGAAAATAATCCCTGTTGTAAGGCAACTGTTGCTGCACAGAAACTCCAAGTGAGTCGATGTACTGCTGTGAGCTACCTCCATCAACTGGGCTACTATGTATGTGTATATCTACGCATAAATCTTGATGAAAATGATGGTGTCTATTTACTTAATATGTCTCGTCACAGCTATTTATAGCATGCTATCTCAGTACTAGTCCGATTCCAGTTGTTTTGGTACAGTATACTGAAATATATATTATACTGAAATGTGGATGATACTGGCATGTGGAGGATACTGAAGTGTGCAGAATACTTAAACATGGATTATACTGAAATTTGGAAAACCCTGAAGTGTACAAAATACATATACTGAAATGTGGAGGATACTGAAGTGTGCAGAATGCTTAAATATGGAGGATGCTGAAATATGGATTATAATGAAATATGGATTATACAGAAATGTGGAGGATACTGAAGTGTGCAGAATGCTTAAATATGGAGGATGCTGAAATATGGATTATACTGAAATATGGATTATACTGAAATATGGACTATACAGAAATGTGGAGAATATGGAAGATACTGAAGTGTGAATTATACTGAAATATGGATTGTACTGAAATGTGGAGGATACTGAAGTGTGCAGAATACCAAAATGTTGAGGATACTGAAGTGTGCAGAATACCGAAATATGGAGGATACTGAAGTGTGCAGAATACTGAAATGTGGAGGATACTGAAATGTGGAGGATACTGAAATATGGATTATACTGAAATGTGCAGAATACTGAAATGTGAATTATATTGAAATGTGGAGGATACAGAAGAGTGAATTATACTGAAATATGGATTATACTGAAATGTGAATTATATTGAAGTGTGAATTATATTGAAATGTGGATTATACTGAAATGTGAATTATATTCATTCTGAACCGCTTATCCCTAATTAGGGTCGCGGGGAGGCTGGCGCCCATCTCAGCCGACTCTGGGCGAGGGCAGAGTACACCCTGGACAGCTC
>JBCNYH010000017.1:5567540-5582461 GCA_039654325.1 Tandanus tandanus | reverse complement strand
TATATATATATATATTTAATTCCCCCCCCCCGCAGGGAGTTATCAGATTTTGATAAAGACGGCGCACTGACCCTGGACGAGTTCTGTGCAGCGTTTCATCTCGTGGTTGCCAGAAAGAACGGTTATGACCTTCCTGAGAAGCTACCAGAGAGCTTAATGCCGAAGCTTATTGACCTGGATGACTCAGCAGGTATGAAGAAACGAAGAGAAACCCAAGACATTTGTAATTGGAGTGATGGAGGAAGGAATATTTCAGAAAATATGATGCAGAAGAGCAAATGTCGTGTTGTGTTAATGTGTGTGTGTGTGTGTGGGTCTGTTTGCACCCATGCACCTGTGTGCTTTAGGAGTTCCAGAGGCTGCACCTGAGGTGGGTTTCTCTGGTTCCCCAGTGGAGGTGACGCCTAATAAATCTCCCTCCATGCCTTCCTTAAACCAGAACTGGCCTGAGCTCAACCAGAGCAACGAGGTTTGGCCTAAACTTCTCACTTGCACAGACTAAAATACAGCAAATATCTATTTATTTAATTACAATTTTTCCCAAAAGTTTTACCGAATTAGGAAAGTTATCCTGAATGTAGTCGATCAGCTAAGGCATATTCATTCATTCATTTAGCTTTTTTATTAATCCATATTCTGACTGCGTTTACTAGTCCTACATTTTGGATGTCTGAAACACTCATCTTAAAAAATGTTACTTTAAATAGCCATGTAAGACCAACTAATTATCTACTTAATTCTACTTCTGTGTCACATATGTTCTGACATACCTTAGCTAAAATAAGTGCCGTTCACTGTTTATGTATTATAATTATTATATATAAAAGTCCCACCTACATTTACAGCATTTAGCTCTGGATAAGTGCATTACAGCACTTATCCAGAGCGACTTACAATTATAATTATTTTATACAACTGCGGGTTAAGCGCCTTGCTCAAAGGCCCAACAGTGGTGATAGTGGGGATTGAACCGCTGATCTTTGGAATAGTAACCCATGGCCTTAACCACTAAGCCACCACTGCCTTACACCTCTCACTTTATAGATGTTATTTATAATAGTATCCACTTAAACATAACCATTTGTTTTTCAAACCTGACCGGGGGGTTGTTTTGTTCAATCTTGATGCTGGGTGTATGCATGTAACCTTCAGTTTAGCGTCACAACTGCACATCTGCACATCATAATCACACATTATAATAAATGTGTGATTATGATGTGCACATCTGCACATCATAATCACACATTTATTATAATCTCTCATAAACCTGCTGATGTGCTTTTATGCTTTCACCGTTTTAACTCTTTATAAAACTGTTTATGGAAAATATACTGAGCCAGGAATAGGGCAGTGGTGGCTCAGTGGTTTAGGCTCTGGATTAGTGACCCGAATGTCAGGGGTTCAAGCCCCGCTGCCACTGTTGGGCCGTTGAGCAAGGCCCAACAGGCTTAAGTCTCATTTGCTCGGTTGTAAAAAAAAAATAATCATAATGATAAAGAAAATGTAAGTCACTCTGGATTAGGGTGTCTGCAAAAATGCTGTAAATGTAGGAATTTTTGAGATTATTGTGTGATGAACTGAGAATGTAGGTCCACAACCTGGTGCTAACCTGGTGCCCAGAATTGCGTCATCCTTTAGCACTCACCAGAATAAAGAAATTAACTTACTGATAACAAAACATGCCTTATCAGATGGACTACATTCATTTATTTAACATTTAAAGGTTAAGTGTTTTAGTCGTAGTTCATATGGAGGTATTTATTTACTGTGCCACTCGCTGTTCATGTTCTGGGAAATTGTGGCCAGCTGTTTCTGATTTTTTTAAATTTTTATTTTTTCAGTAGACCCACAAGGCTCTATTGTTGCAAACTGCACCAGATATATTCATTACAGTACATTGATATTGTGGTTAATGCTTGGGGTGTTGCACATTATCTCCTATTCTCTGATTTTATTGTGTTGAGGGAGTGGAAGCTGTAGTTGTACTGCAGGCTCACTGGTGCTGTTGTGTCCAGCTGGACGCGAGTCTGGCGTGTGCACCCTGCTGACATGTCTCCATGTTTCTGCTCTGTCTCTCCAGCAGTGGGAGACTTTTAGCGAACGCTCCTCAAGCTCACAAACTCTGACCCAATTTGATTCTAACATTGCACCAGCTGACCCTGTAAGTCAATCACCTAGTGCTCTTTCATGATTAATGATTTTTCATTAACCCTTGGGATTTTGTCTTGGTGAAAAATGCATGTTTCATTGCTAATTCATCTGCACCAGTGGCTGGTATAATTTTTTTTGGTTTGTTTTTATTTTATGTTTGCTTGCTAAGCGTATGAATTACTGTTTTGCTCACACTTTTCACACAACTCTGTCTAGACTGTAACTACTGATTGTCCTGTAAATTGTTTTAACACTATTACAAAAACACAAATTATTACAAGTGCTGTCTTCTGTTTTAAAGCTAGGGTAGTTCATATTTTGAATTGATTTGTTATAAACAATAAATTAAGTTAAAAGCTTTCACACTCAAAGAAAAGAAAGATGTCAGCAGTTTGTGGCGGTCACGGGATCTGATGGCCTATCTTCCTGTTTACCTGTACACACCTGTACGCTCACTGCACATAATGTCTGACACAAGTTTAGGAAAATTGCAGACGTGCTCTATTTCTAAAACTGGTAACCTATTCAAGAGCTGTGAGTACTAACGATAACCATGTTTGTTTGTTTACATGCATAATGATAATGTTAGGTGTTTTATTTTATGTGAATACAATATGAGGTCATTAGATATGCACGGGGCTGTGCGATGCGTCTCCCCAACGCTTACTCTCTCTTTCGGATTCATCCTCCTGCATTAATCGGGCAATGCGCATTCATGTGTTTTGGAGGAGTGGCTTTTGGTGACGGGGGTGTTCCTCGTTTGGTTGGTTGGTTTGTATATCTAGCATACTCTTGCTGTTTTTATCAGAAATGTCCTACCCTAGCTTTAATAGTTTGCCATTTGTAAGACAAATCCTCCTTGAGTACATCCTTGTAGGGACACCCAAAACTTTACCATTCACTTGTCCTCACTTCTGGAACTATTTAATCATTATTTCTAACCTGCCTGTGTTTCATGAAACTGCACTAACTCTCTCTAGCTCTACATCTAGCACTGGCAAATATGCCTGTTTACTTATTTGTCATGCTGTGGAAAAGAAGAACGTTAAACGTATCATAAATAAAAGATTTGATAGTCGATTAACCTGCCGGTGATTCAGCAAACTGAGCACTCTGCACTCGTTTTCGTCTTGAAGGAAAATAACTCTGGGTAACAAAGTGAATCTGACTTTCAAACCACACTTTATATATAAAAAATGATATACCTTTGTCATATATTGAATTTTTTTGGAGAAATATTTATTTCGGTTATTTCGTCCCATAATGCCGAGCTCTTCCTGATGAGTCTTCAGCCAGTTCAGTTTGATACACTGCCATTATTTTAATGTTTTCCTTTGCTACACATTTGCATTGGGTGTATAAGTGCCTGTTGCACTCTGAGGAGTACTGTAAGATACTTAACACTACAGCAACAAATGACCCATGAATATTTTACAGGATACGGCCATCGTGCATCCTGTACCCATCCGTATGACGCCTAGCAAGATACACATGCAGGAGATGGAACTGAAGAGAACTGGAAGTGGTAAAGAACTTTGTGTATTTATACTAAAGAACTTGTACAATTTCACTTTTAATTGTTCAAAGAAGTCTGTTTAATGTACATTAAAGTAGTAGCAACCAAACTTTTCAAATTTTTTAAAGGAAAATCTTTGAATTATTGTTTAAACTTCATGGAATAATTAACAGTTATGCGCAGAAGGTGAGGTGGATAGCACTGAATAGTCTCCAAGATGGAATTCTGAGGGAACTATTCAATTTAGCATTCACTGAGCCTGAGGCGATTGATTGATTTATTTATTTATTTTTTAGCATGTACTACATAGGAACATAAATATGAATCAGTTTGCAGTTTATGTTCCTATGTAGTACATGCTAAAAAATAAATAAATAAATAAAAAAAATCTATCGCCTCAGGCTCAGTGAATGCTAAATCTGCCTCTCTGCCATCAGAATATAAGTGTTTTGTAATGGTGTCTTTTTAAACTCATTCAAAGTTCTAAGTTCTATGTACTACATAGAAGCATAAGAAAAGCAAATGAAATTGAGATTTTAAAGTAGATTTTTTACATACTTTATGCATGATGGGGCAGGTGAGCAAAGATTTTGGATATACTACACAGAAAACTTAAGAAAAGCAAACTGAAACAAGATTTTATTTTTTTTATGGTTTATTTTTCCATTTTTAAAGGGTGAGAATGATCACGCCACCCTCTCCAACTCTCGCAATTTATGACACCATTTTTTAAAACAAATTTTGATTTGAAGTGCTTTTTCTACCTTGAAAAACGTGAAGGCCAACAAAGCTTCATTTTGTTGAATTACTAGGATTTCAGAATCAGTGAGCCTGGCAAATGGGACTTTTTTTTCAGCCAATTCAGTTCAAGCAATATCCACGCAGGATAACGTCTAATAACCACCATAAAAACAGAGCTCCTGAGAGCAGCACAATGGTCATGGAACAGGGCTTGGATGGTTGTCCTGTGTCCTGAATGGTGTCTGTGCGTACCCACCACAGGAAACCCAATAAGGCTGCCATGTCACTGAGTTAAAGGCTGTTATGTATTGACCTGCATGATGACATGCAGGAATAAGAAAGTATTAAAAAAATATATAAAAAATTTATTATTAATAATGAAACTGAAACCCGAAAAATAGAGGCTCATACACCACTGCTCAGACTTGTGCGGAATAAAAAAAACAAAATCTAACTCAGGTTGGCAGACAAGCTTGCAGGTAGTTAAATGTTCATGGAGCAAATGCCGAAATCAGAATCGTGAAAGAACATGAACTTGTTAAACGGATATTTAACAAAACAACCCAGCGAACCGAGGCTCCACAGTGCCTAAATCTCTATATATTCATTTTTATCAATTGTTGAGGCAATTTAGAAAAGAAAGAAAAGGAAATGCATACCGAAAGCTTCCCTTTATTCGCAGCCTCATATGTAGGCACGTGCAATTATGGCCTCACTTCTGGGTCATCCTTTTATTCCTAATGAGTGTTTACAGGAAGTAATGTGCTACATACAAAGCATCATTCTTTTAGCGGAACAAAAAAGTACACTGAGATGTACTTTAGAAAAAATAATAAACTTTAGGGTAGTATGAGTGCCTGTGAGTTATTTTTTACTTAATTTTATTTTATTCTAATGGGCAGTGTGTAAGTTTAAAGCCCTACAAAACAGTGATGAGCCACTGCCTTCCGCTATACAACTCAACTGTCTGAGTAACGTCAAGATTTATGCTGATTTTCTTCTATTTTACTTCTATTATCTATAGTAGAAATGTCAAAAAAAATAGACAGTGTATAAATATTTATCAGTGTCATGTTCATTTACAGTAAAATTGGAAACCTGTAAGAACTTAAAGTGCGCAAAGTTGAATTGGCAGAAATGACTTGCGTTTTATTTGACAGACCTTCTGAATTTCAGCCTGCACATAATTTATCCAAGTAGAGAGAATGCAAGCATAGTGCACCAGAAGGGGTGCACTAGCACTTTGTTTAATTGGGAAATGTGATGGCTGTCAGGGGCGAGTAGTTTCAGTGCAGTGTTGGCTCATGCACGACAAAGGAGTTGCACTTGTTTGATGCAAATCTGTCTTAAGTCAAATGTACAGTATTCATTTAGTGGAGATATTTCCATCAAGACACATGACAAATGCTGTCTCTCCGCCTCTCCATCTTGATTCTACAGATCACGCACATCCAACAAGTCCATTAATCACTAAACCTCCTGAACTCTCAGAGGAGAAAAAGCTTGCAGCAATTAAATTCTCTGGCAGCACTGTAGGTAAGTTATATCACATCACTGTCGGCTTGGCTTGGTTTCGGAAGCGTAGGCATTTTTAGACAAACCCTTAATATCTTATTGTCGTGCAGGTGACGGCTATAGCAGCTCTGATTCTTTTACATCTGATCAAGAGCCCATTTCAAGTGCCGCAACCCGACAGAGGTAATCAGTGTTTATTTTTGTTATGCACTTATATATACATTTTATTTCTCATCGCATTTCCACTTTTTTGGACCTAGATGGAAGAAATCTATCTGTTGTATCTTACAATTTCAGATGAGTGACATCACTTTCAACCTTTATTTTTAACTTCAGTATACCTCTTGTATGTTTTCCCCCACCTACTCAATTTGTCTTTCCATTTTTGAGTAACGAGGTTTATTTTCCATACTGTTTATAGAAATGGCTCTCAAGGTGGGGTCCGGGTTGCAGAGTCAGGGGGTCTGTAATTTACTTATTTAATGTTCGGGGATCCTGAGTATTAGTGTTCAGACAATCTGTGTAATATTTAAATACACTTCACCCTCGATTTTCCGTACCCATATTTCCCGGATTTCGGATTTCCCGTACAAAATGCGGCGGCGGACATTATTTGGTATTGCCGGAAAAATGCTCGTACAAGTCCCGGAATCGATGATGGAACTTCCCTCTTGTGCGGCCTGTTCCCGTCCGAGCGGATGGACGAAAATGAAGCAGCAGAGGGGCACGAAATAATGTCCGATAAACAAATAGTGGCATCCGTGACGGGAGAGCTAAGTGAAAGTGAAAGTGAGGACCGTGACGACGAGCCGGAACCCACATTTAAAATTAATGTGATGAAAGAATGTGCTGATTCGCTCCTTACGTTTGTGGAAACACAATATTGTGTATTGAGTGTCGGATAAGTGTGTAAAAGTCCGGGACTGCTGCTGAATAATGGTGATTGCCAGACCGATTACGGTAAATGTCCGGGAAAGGGTAGGGACCCCGGACATTAGCGATTGCCGGACTTTTGAGGTTCCCGGGCAGCTTATCCCCCCTAATAATCCCGGAAATTGAGGGTGATGTGTAGTTGATTATTTATGTTCATAAAAATTGTGTGTTAACGTGCTGTCCTGCTTATTCCGAACCCTGGTGTGTTTGCTGCAGGTCTCACTCTGGAACATCTCCTGAAGGCCTGAAAGCCCCAGCTCCACCTCCCCCTCCTCCTCGTCCTCATGCTTCACACTCGCGCTCTTCCTCTCTAGACATGAACAGGAACTTTGCCACCGTCACCGCAGGTACATAGCACACTGGCCATATGTACACAGCCAGCTTGTCTGTGTTCGTTATTAAACTGAAACTAAACCTTGAATTTCTTTAGGGGCTCCGCAGCAGGCAGGAGTGGTGGCTTTTCCTCCTGCTGTGCCTCCCCGGCCACTGGCAACACAGGTACATGTCATAAGGGGTGATTTTCTTTCGTTTTTAACACGTTCCTATAAAAACTCTGAGGTGTGTTGTAAATGTGATGGCAGTAATTGGTTTTTTAAATTAATTTTAACCAGACATGCATGGTACTTAATCAGACGTGTGTTGAAAGGTGCATAACCCATGCACTTCTTTATATTGTGTATTTTATATAACTCATAGCTCAGTCTTATAGCAGGACAGTTGAATAAATATACACTGATCCTGTTCAGTGTGAAAGAATCACATTTGGTGCCATTTTTTAAACAATTGGAATAAACTGTTTCTCATTCAGTACTGTAAATGAATCGTTATGGTATGCTTTTACCTATTGTTGTTGGGCCATGCATGTGGTTAGAGGGTTTGTGTTTTTATTCCTGCCCAGACATCAGTGCCACATGGGCACCGTTCGGTAGATGGCGATGGTCTTCCAGCACATTCCAGCACTTCACCCCAGCAGATACCTGAACAGCCGAACTTTGCTGATTTCAGCCAGTTCCAGGCGTTTGCTGTGGAGCAGCCTCCAGAGGAAGGAGATAAACAGCAGGATGGTGGACAGGTACAGAAACAAAGGAGCAACGTACTCTGCTACTTTTCTTACCTGGTTGGAACAGACAATCTTGCAGTTTAAGAGAAGTTAAATTTGAGGTGATCTGTGCATCTTATAGGACTTAATTCTAATTCGCTCCAGCCTGTTGGTGTAGAAAAGAGTTGACCTTGAAGGAAGTATATGTGGATAATTATATGTCAGACTTTATAGTAAAATCATCAGTGAATATCCATACATTTTATAATTAAGGTCAATAAGTGCAAATAATGTGCAAATGAATGTCCATCAATCATCCACTAGGGTGAGACATTTCATTGTAACTATGCCAGGTTTTAAAAACCTGCATTCCTAACCACATTTTTCAGTTAAATCAGTGCACTTTTCACCCTAATCCATTTGTGCCTGGCAAAGGTATCATGCACCCCTTTTACATTACCTTATACCATAATTTTCCTAATGCTATTAATGTATTGAATGTTGATTAACAAACATCACATCACCATTTTATCTGCAAAGTTTGTTCCCGTTATGCTATAGCTGCTGTAAATGTTCCCTCACCAGCCTAATTTTTTTCATGAAAGCTAAATTCCTGAAAAAAAGAACACATTGTGAAAACTGCTTTGTCCTGGAGATTTTCCCATGGTAGGAAATGTATTGTCTTTTACATTCCAGTATTGAAACTCAAGCCTCCTTCCATAAAAGCTGAATTAACCTCAGTCTCCTCACAGAAAGCTTCATTATATCAGCAGATAAATGCATTTTTACTGCCCAGTAAGTTTAATGTATAGTGCAAGATCTTATTTCAAGCAGAATCACCAGTGCAAGAAGTACAGTTGTTAGGGAATGTGTTATACCAGGGGTTGTCCAGAGGGCTGGAGTCCAGCATGGTTTGGTACATTTTTTTGGTTGTTGTTGTTGAGCTGGCTAGTTTAATTTACATATTTGGGTATCATAATATATGCAAACATTGTCAAGTTATCAGGATTTTAAAAAGCTGCACTCAGGTAGTCGAAGACAGGAAGGGTCCACCAGGAGAAAACTTCCTTTCTTATGAGAATAACAATCCTGTGTGTCTCTGTTTTTATCAGCCAATGCCTGAAGTCACTACTTTTGTTTTCATGCAGGTAGAGAAGTGTGCAGACACCGCAGCAGCTTTGAGATCGGTGAAGAATGAAACTCAGACTGAGGAACGACCTGCAGCCACTGTGAACTCTGTATGTCTTACACGCGCACACAAACACACACACAAAATAAGAGAGTTATGAATCGAAGGCACAAAACTAAGTTCAAAGCAAAAATCTCTGTGTCAAAAAAACAGTGCAGTCAGACAAATACAGCACATTTTAACTTGTACTCTGATTAGAGAACGGCCTGTTATGTCACACCCATGCAAAATACACAGCGGTCATTCACTAAGGTCACATCATCAGAAACAACAACAAATTAGTGAAAATTAAAAAGATTCTTTTGGGAAAGGAACACAGTTTTGTGACGTTTCTGGTGTCTTTATGATTTAAGTTGTATGTGTTATCACTTTCGGCTCCACTATATCTCGCAACAACATTCTTGATACAGAGCTCTCGATTCGGCTTGGAAAAGCATCAACCACCTTTTGGTCGACTTAGAGGTCGTGTCTGGAGAAACAAACACCTCTCTGTGTGTACCAAGAGTGCGTTCTAAGCATTTTTCTATATGGAGCAGAAAGCTGGCCTATATACCGCCATCAAGAGTCTTGAATTTATGCCTTCTACACAAGGAGTCTGCGGTTCATACTCAAAGACATGGCGCAACAAGATTTCAAATGAAGAGATTTTTCGAATCACCGGGACTGAAGTTTACCAGAATTAGATGGGAACTGAATGGCAAAATTCATGAGAACTGAATGGCAAAATATCGGATTCCTCGCAAGATGCTGCATAGAGTAATGGAAAAAGGAATACGCCTTTAAAAAACTCAAGACAAGGCGCACAAGATCAGCCGACATATGATTTGCCTTGAATTGTCATTTATGACAGACGCCTCCCTACTTTACTTTACTTACTACTTCCTGCTTTGTTCTGCTGCATGCTTCTACACACCTCACGTCAGGACATTTGCAGCAGCATTAACTATACAAATGTTTAAGAAACAAAAACTTTTTAAACTATTTCGAAAATATACATTAAAACTTTTTCATGTCCTACAGAAATGCTGTTAAATTTGTAGGATTTATTATATTTTAAGCCCTGTCTCATGCTATGGAGCCTTTTTTTTTATTTTTAGCTCCCATCCTCACTAAAGGTGAGCAGAGTGGGAGCTATAGAAATGGGTTCTGTCTGCCCGTCCATACAAATTGTTACTGCAGTAACTTTAGAGGGAAATGACTTGGGATCACCCAATTTGGTGTATGAGTCCCCCTTAGGTGCAAATAGGGTGGGATTGTGTATGGGTCAGCTTGACCTTGATTCAAGGTTCCAAGGTCACTTTTTTCTATTGGCTTGTCAAGGCTTGTTAGAGCAGTAATTTTGGAAGGAAATGACAGGATCTCCAAATGTGGTGGATGGGTTCTCCTCAGGAAGGTCTCGGATGTGATTGTATACTGGACACCTTGACAGAGTTTCAAGTTCACAGGGGTGAACGTAGTGAACTTTTTTATATGAGCATATTATGAAATGGACTTTTTAGCAGGAGTGTCTGAAACCCTGTGGTTTATCTATTTATTTATTTTAACTTTTAAAGTTTTTAGCCAAATGAGCATGATTTTTATCAAGAATAGTCACAATCATCTCTCGTCTCACCACTACTTTAGATGAAAAAAGTCTAGTTTTTTGGGCTCTCGTCTTTTGAGATGCCACTGTAGTAGTAACGGGTCAAAAACCATAAGTGCTACTGCTTATGCATGGATACTGGTACCTAGGAAAGAATTTGGAACCTTGTCTGAACCTTGTCCCGACACGAACTGTGTTTTAGGCCTGTCTGTAAAACTACTTTCAGGGTTAAGATTTTAAGAACTTCAGTTTTCAGGGTGGGTTGTGGCATGCTACTTCAGCACAAGCAATGTTCTCCCCATGGCTTATCGTCAGAGTGCATGCGGTCATCTCTTTTGTTTACATGATGCAACAGATTTATTTATTTTATTTTTTTTACATTTTCATGAAGGTGAAGACTTTTAAACCAATGCTTGTGGTTGTGGATTTGTTTTAACAATGAAACAGGAAAACCAGTATTAAAAAAAATAAATAAATGAAAATCTGTGTGTATGTGAACTGAGCTTGAATGTAAACACCGTTTTGGAGGAGAGAACCTATGGCTAGGGGTATGGTACAGTATACAGTTATTTTAATTTTCCAATGATACTGAACCTTATATTTCTCACAGACCAAAGGATCCACTCCACTGGCTCCTCCTCCTAAACCTGTCCGCCGAAGGCTGAAGTCAGAGGATGAGCTGAGACCCGAAATGGACGAGCATCCTCAGAAGCCAAGCATCGTTGCCACTGTCCTCGCCACTCAGCCTTCTATACCACGGTACACGCATACAAAGCTATGCCGATTGTGTCTATCAATTAAATCGTTCTTTTTTTTTTTTTTTTTTTTTTTTTTTTTTTTTTAGGTTTTTTTTTTTTTGTGTATCTCTGTAAACTTTTTCTTTTTGATGTAGGTCTCTTGGGAAGGATAAAAAGGCAATCCAAGCTTCCATTAGAAGAAACAAAGAGACGAACACGGTTCTGGCCAGACTCAACAGTGAATTGCAGCAGCAGTTAAAGGTGTGTGTGTGAATGGGTGTGTATGGGTGTGTTAGGTAAAAGGATATTAAACTCAAACTTAATAAAAGTGAATACGGAACTAATCTGCATATGAAAACATGGCGCGGTATTCTTTTCATTCATATGTACGATCAGACTCTTGTTTGTATGTAAACGGAGACCATGATTTTTATTTGTGTCTGATTTTATTTTATTCGAAGTTCACTAGTTTAATATGTGTTATTTTTGCCATTAACTTGCCTTATGTGAACTGAATTCACGTCCCATTCTCTTGATTTCGCACTCTCGCGAGAGTGAAACAGCAGCCTGTTCAAACTGGCTAATGCAAACTCTCAAATGGATTTTTAGCAGGTTATAGCTTCGAAACTGTAAGTAAAAACCACCTGATAAAGAAAATACAAATGCGCAAATACGCACGTTCGTGTGTAACAGGAGAGTTTGGATGGCTTGCCTTTCTTTTTACTTTAAGACATGTTTTTAAACAAGCTGTACTGGATATGCAGTGTGTGATTCAGAAACAGCTGGTCACATTTTAGCATTGATTGTCACAGCGAATCAAAGAGAAGCACAATTTAATTAACATTTTTAAATAAAACTTTATGTATGTAAGGTGATGTAAATGCCTTATGTAAGTGCACAGTCTGTATTTAAAAAATCCCCCCCCCCCCCCCCAAAAAAAACTGTTTATTTTAAAAAAATTTTTTAAACGTTTTTATTCTTAGTTTCCTCCCAAAAAATGTTTGTACACCCCTTGAGGCAGCCCCACTGTGGGAAACCCGAGAATAAAGCAAATACTACTATACTCATATATAAAACTAAACAAAAAATTTTGACTGAAGCTCAAAGCTGAGAATTTCGGACCTCCGACTACTTTCAACTTGGAATTCCTTCTCAGAATCTCAGAAAAGGGTCCTCGATGGCATGAATTCAGGGTATGACATCATAGCATCATATCTGCTCTTTACTCAACATTACAGTTTTTTGTGGTGTTGTTTTTTTTTCTTTTCTTTTTTCCTCTCCAGGATTTACTAGAGGAGAGAATATCATTGGAAGTCCAACTGGAGCAGCTGAGACCTTTTTCCCATTTGTAAGCGTGTGAAGGAATAAGCGATGAAGAGCGACAGGAACGGTTTGAAGGATCCTCCGGGAGGACGCTCATGTCAGCCCTCTTCCTGCTCGTCACCAGGCTGCGTGAGGAAAGACTGTGCTGCTTCCTCCATAACGCTCTCACACACCCCTTCCTGCTCTGATAGAGACGCTGTCCCGACAGCCTGGGGTAGGAACATGTAAGATTTTGGCACTTTGACGAAACAGAGCGTGAGTGTAATATAAATATCAGTCCTCTGCTTGTGCAGCACACCGTTAGCACTGCAGTTACGAGAAGGGTATGTTCTTGAATCCCACTGAGGATGACGGAATAGTGATGATTCTCCAGCGGTTCTAGCCTGATAATCATACGAGTGCAGGAGAGGACGGTTTTATTTGGGGGGAGATCATGCTCTGTTTCAGAAGTACGTTCACGAATGACTGCTAAGCACTCGTTTATGTTTCTTGTAAGCTCCTTAACGTACCATTGGCCAACACCAATATACGTGTTTGTGTGCGCACGTGTGTATGTATTTGAGTGACGGTTAAACGTTTATGGATTGCATAATACAGAGTTTCTCAGCTCTGGTCATGAAGGTTGTTGCTCTGCAAAGCCGCCACACTTGAAGTGTGATGGTGTGTGTGTGTGTGTGTGTGTGTGTGCTAGAGAAGGGTAAAGTGTCACCAGAAGGGGAGTGGAGTTGAGAAACACTGGTATAATGCATCAAAGAGCGCTCTTGTTTTCTTCTTTTAACACCTGTGGTATTACAACGTTCTCCTACCTTGTACAGTCATTGACCCGGTGTACCAGATCTTTTCTTTAATGACACCCCGCACTCATAAGAACATTTCCTGTGTGGCACGGATCCTGAGTGAGTCATGCTTCAGAATCGTCTTTTCCTCTTCCATCAGTTTAAATTAAAAAAAAAAAAAAACAAGACCTGAAACCGCACTTTCATCCCTTTTGGCTATTTTCTGTGTCTGTATTTTACCCTGTACCACTCCCAGCATGTCGATCCTGTTCTTATTTTCTCTAAAACGGCTCTTAAAATCAAACCACTTGATTTGTACGTTTAGCTTAACTACTACTACTACTAGAGTTTTACATTCTTGCACAAACTTAACGTCTTAATTGTTCGGTTAGTTTTCTGTCGATCCCCCACCCCGTTTCTGAAGCCTTATTCCTTTTATTCTTTTTTTTGTTGTTGTTTTGTTTGTTTTTTTACACTAATCTTCCCATGTTCTATGTTGAATTTAAGGTGAGCCTCCCCTGCTGTTCAGGTCAATGTACTGTATAAGGGGTTTGTTGTATGTTGTACGATACACACCTTTTGATCTCATATGTAAATTTGCATTAATTGCTGACTAATAGCAAATATTCTATTTAATTGCTTATATTATGGCTGTGGGATCATAGATGTTTAACTGCATGGATGTATCTCTGCAGAATGAACTAGCAGCTGTGTGATTTTTACACAAAATAAAAATGGCACAATATTTTAATAATTTTGCCTTTGTCTTGAATTTCAAATATGTTTGAGGACTGTTGTGTGTTTATTTAACAGGATGTTTGATTTATGTTGGCTAAAAGCAGATTCAAGTAAAATGGAAGACGCTGTGTATGTGTTTGGGGGAGAGATACAGTACAGCCTGTGTTCAGAAAGGGAAAAATTGTCATCAATTTTCTACACAAACAGCCCACAGTATTAATGTTTGCAAATTTATTTACAGATAAGTTGTGTTTTCACTATTCACAGTCATTGCTATCAAACCCATAAAAGTGTCTTTTGGTGAGAGACATGGTTACAAGGTAATGTTTATACATTAATCATTACTGATTTATTTTTCACTAGCTGAATTACTATAGGTGTAGTGTGGTGTGGTTAGCACGTACGCCCCATAGCAAGATGGTCCTGGGTTTGAGTTTCTGTGTGGAGTTTGCATGTTCTCCCTGGGCCTATACGGGTTTCCCCCAGGCAATCCGCTTTCCTCCCAAACTCCAAAGACATTCACATTAGGCTGAATGGCTGTTCCAGATTGCCCCTAGGTCTGTGTGTGTGTGTGTGTGTGTGTGTGTGTGTGTGTGTGTGTGTTGGCTCTGATATAGCCTTGTGCGCTTTTCCATGTGTCCCCTGCCTCCACCTAGCCTCGCGACTTTAGATAGCTCTCCC
>JBCNYH010000017.1:5554916-5567040 GCA_039654325.1 Tandanus tandanus | reverse complement strand
CAAAGACATCCACATTAGGCTGAATGGCTGTTCCATATTGCCCCTATGTTTGTGTGTGTGTGTGTGTGTGTGTGTGTGTGTGTGTGTGTGTGTGTTGGCTCTGCGATGGACTGGTGAGCTGTTCAAGGTGTACCCTGCCTTCACCTAGAGTCGTGACTTTAGGTAGATTTACCGTTTCTATGAATGAATAAATTGCTTGCCCCGAGTTTATTGCTCTAGTTTGTCCTCTAGTGGTAAGATGGAGGGTCTTTTTCATAGTCTTTGCAATTCAGTTCACAAGATGAAACATTTTTAATTTTGAAACTATCTTAAACTGTTTGGTGTGTGTGTGTGTGTGTGTGTGTGTTAAAAAAAAATAAAATAACGGTCTCAGTCCATTTTTACTGATTGTATATTTCACATTTCTACTTTGCCACTCAAACCAGATTATCTTTGTTCATATTGTTTGTGCTGGTGGAAATAACCCGATAATTTCTTTTAATTTTATTAATTTTATTATTATTTTTAAAATTTGACCGTGCCATAAACAAACCTGAGTTGGAAGGCATGTCAGGAATACGAGATTCTGGTCTCCTGTCCATTACAGATCAGTGTGAAACACTACAGTGCTTCTTTTCCAGTGCTGAGATTTGAACTGAATTATTTTGGAAGCCAAGGTTATGATGTGACATGATTGTGCTTATTTCTCATGTATAAATAAGTACATATTTCTCTTAGTACTTTTTTCTCTATATATAAAGAAGAAAAAAATTGTGATGGGTTTATTCATACATTTTATTATCATTTTTGCAGTGTACAGTTGGTTATTACAGGGAAACTGGAAGCATTTTTATTTTCACACAGATGCCTGAGGGTCTTTTGATGGATCATACAGCAGGAATAATGCTAGATAGAGAACATCCAGCTAAGTAGTACAACAGCTATTGGTATTTTGTGAGATAAATGCAACAAGAGCTTTTAACTGTTTTAACTTTTGTGATGGCCCAACGTTTATTGGGTCGTTTCTTTAACAGGAAGTTCTTCTCCATCTCCTGTCATGGTTACTTTGCAACTCTGTAATTTAAAAAAAAAGAAAAGAATCAGTATTAATTGCAACGATTCAGTGATACAGCTAATTAAACTTTCCAGAATCATTTCTTAAATACCCACATAGTGTCCTGTTTGAAGCGATCCAAAGCCTCCTTTGCAACCACCTCCGAAAACTTGGGATCAGTCCAGGGGATCTCTCCCGGCACGGTGAAGCTCATTTCTGGTTCATCGAACAATTTGACGGATACCTTGGTGTCATGTGGCTTTTCGGGGTCCTCCGTGTCCTTACTGATGACCTTAATAAAGACAGAATATAGCATTGTGTACAGTCTGGCTCACTGATTGTATTTGGTTGCACTGTCAGTAAGACGGCATCGAGGTCAGGACTCACTGTTTGGATTTTAAAGATGCCGTCATCACCGGTCGTGTGGTTGGCGAGCGAGGATACCCAGCCGAATTGCTTCCTCAGTGTGTCCAGCAGCTTCGAGGTGTTGAACATCTCCTCCTCGAAGCGCCCCAGGAGATTGTTTTCCTGCTTTGTGAATCTCTCAGCCAAAGCCAGAGCCTTCTCTAGATCCTCCTTCAGCGGTCCTTCCAGAGGCTTCTTTCCAGAACAATCTGCACAAGACATGCATGCTTAGTTCTACATCAGCAGTACGGCTGTGGGATGCCAGGTTCACAAGCAACTGGTAGGTTTCATTCCACACTGTGGCAAAGAAGCGCCCTACTTTGCCAGCCCAATACAGCTTTATGGGTTTCTCAGAGCTGTTTGCTGCTGATCAACTTCGCTAGATAGAGAAGAGTCGGTTTCCTGTCAGAGTGATTAAAAACCACCACACGGAAGTGCAGCTCACTCACGAGTGCCAGACGAGGACATCCTCCTTATGCTTCGTCAGCAGTACTCATACAGGAATCCACAAGCAAACTTAACTTGGGGCAGCCTGCAGGGTAAACTCAATCGTCAAACAAACATGGTGATGTAGTCACCGTCTACAGGGCATGTGTTATTGCCTGTTTAAGCAAAATTAGTCCAGACATTAGCGAAAAAAATGGTGTTTCTGTTGCCTCATCTAAGGAAGATGATACAAGATTGCACTATGTAGAACTATCATTGTTTAAAATGAGTCGGCATAGTGGCGTAGCATGTGTGGTTAAGTTCCTGGGCTTGGCTCGGGTGTTTCTGTGTGGAGTTTGCATGTTCTCCCGGTACTTTCTTGGGCTTTCTCCGGGTACTCCGGTTTCCTCCCACAGTCCAAAGACATGCACATTACATTACATTTATGGCATTTGGCGGACGCCTTTATCCAGAGCAAATTACATTTATCACTTTTATACTAGTGAGCAATTAAGGGTTAAGGGCCCTGCTCAAGGTGCCAAGGTGGCTCAAGTGGCAGCTTAGTGGTACTGGTACTTGGTGGTACTTGAACCCACTAACCCAGAGCCTTAACCACTGAGCCACCACTGCCTTGCATTAGCATGGCTGTTCCAGACTGCCCCTAGGTGTGAGTTTGAATGGTTTTGTGTGCATGTTGCCCTGTGATGGACTGGCAAACTGTCCAGAGTGTGGTTCTGCCTTTGCCCAGAGTTGACTGGAACGGTCTCCGGCCTCCCCGTGACCATAGTAGGATTAAGTTGTTTGGCGGATGGATAGATGGGCATTGTTTAAATTATTTGTTGATATGTAGGACTTATTACATGGTAGCAAATGTCTCTAAAGTTCCGTTACAGTTTTAAAAGTATTAAGTCACAAGTCACACATGCACAGTTTGCTCATGTTCGGTAAGTTTTGGCAGAGTTTGCCCACCTCTGATTAGATTTATTACTCTTTAGCATTATTTATTACATTTTATGTGGGCCACTGTGTACATGAGACAATGTGCTAAGCCGCGCAAGAAAGTGACAGTGTAATATTTTCTAGTGGAGATCTTCAAGTGAGTTTTTTTTGGTTTTGATTTGTTTTAGAATTACCCCCCATCCAAGCTCACCAATGTGTTGGATCTCCTTGCACTTCTCACACTCTTCTCGGAGTTTGACGCAGCCGGCGGAGTTGCGGCGAATCTCCCTGCAGGTCATTTTATCGTTTCCAAACGGCTTAGTTATGACGACGTCTTCGTTCACACTACCATCTGTTTAAAAAAAAAAAAAAAAAAAAAGAACAGACATAAGGACTAAAAATTATAAATCATGTCTAAAATAATACCCTCAATAAAATATCTAAACTTGTGTTTAACGCACAGCAAGAAATGAATGTACAAATTCCCATAATGCAGTGCAACTTGATGATGATGCATAGCCTGTATAGTGGTTAAAGTTATTGTGACAGAATGGTGGATGTTGGTGTAGTTTTATTATGCTACATTTAATTTTACACACAGTGAGGGGTATTTAATGCTGCACATTAAGGACTGCCGTATGTAGTGTAGACGAGTAATGTTACAGCTTGTTTACCTTCAGAGGGAAAGTTCAAACCACCATCCAATGATCCAAAGATGTCTTGAGTTATCTGCATCATGGGCTGGAACATGCTGTGGAATCCAGGGAATTGTGAGTCATGGAAGAGGGACCTGTAGATGGGAGAGGGTCTGCGGAGCCACCTGGGCTGGTGCAGGGAGCGTAAGTGGTCGAATACTCTCATGCTGTCTGCAAAGATGCTGTCAACACCATCAGCCACATCGGTATAACGCCTCTCCAGATCCTGAAAGTGCTGATTCTGCTGCTGGTCCTCTTTCTCCAGAGTCTCCACGTTCTGACCGTTAATCCAGATAGAGAAAGGTGATGAGCGGTTCAGGAACTCCTCCAGCTGAGATGGGGGCAGCACACAAAAGAATGGGTTATGAAAAGAAAAAAACAGTCTGATATGAGTACTACAGCACTGTTGAAGACTTGACTCTGATCAGAAGGTTCAGAAGGTGCTGATTTCTATAGTATAACAGTTTGCAAGTAAAAAATGACAGGTTTAACTTAAAATATTTTAGTATATACTACATGGTAACATAAAAATCAAACTAAATTATGGTTTTATAGTTTGTTTTTGCAAATTTTAAACATGGGAGGCATAGTGGAATTGTGGTTAGCACTTCTGCCTCACAGCAAGAGGGTCCTGGGTTCGAGCCCCATGCGAGACATGCACATTAGGCTAACTAGATATTTTCCGTTGCTAATTGGATATTCCTTAAGTATGAGTGGTTGTGTGTACGTTGGACGTGCGATAGTCTGACAAGCACTTCAGGGTGGTACCTCGCCTCTTTAACCATGACAAAGGCAGGTTAGGTGAGAGCTCAGAGCAGAGCTAAGCATTGAATAGCTAATGGTATCTTTTGAACTTGATTCAGTTTTAGTATATACTACATGGAAACGTATGAAAAACAAATAAAAGCAGTTTAATAGTTTTTTTTTCAATGTTTTATGCATGACAATGATAATACCGCCTTCTCCAAGTGATCGTGAGAGAAACTGAATGTCCACTGTGTTGATTCAAGCGTTATTCACTTGGGATAATGTCTATTAACCCATAGATAGCGGACTAATCAGGTCACGCCACTTCCTGTGTAAAATATACGAAATGTGTATAATTTATTAATTAAAAATATGTGACCTGCTCCAGCATTATACGGTTTAAGTTGCATGGTAGTGTTTCGAGTAAGAGCCAAAGTAAGTTAAAAATGGTGTCTCTGGACGAAAATGCGATATCGCCAAAAATACATCCTTCAAAGCATGATCTTCGACATGACCAAGTTCAAATATCCACAAACCCAATCTGACCATGCTAAAATGCTTGTTTAAGAAAAGGTTCCGTGTCCACGTTGTTGCAAAACAGTAGAAAACTCCACTTATTTTTCTGATTTTCAAACGGCTTTTGTGATTGCGCAGGGTATTTCCTTATTATCCAAATTCACTCCCAGATGCATCTAATTTTTTTTTCCCACGTAACTACAAGATTTTTTTATATTTATAATTATATTAATTGTGTTTATTACTTTTATTAACATTTCTGTCTTTTGTGGGCGTGTCTAATGATAAGCATCTCAATGGAGTAAAGTTATGTTTATTAGTTCGAAATCGGACATGTATGATCTTGTGACCCCCCAGAGTGCTGCATGACCGCCGTGGATTTCAGATCTCACCTGTCGACCCACCAGTCCAGAGCCGCTGCTGCAGGTGCGAGAGTAATATTTAATACACGTGTTCTTCAGACACGGCTTACACTCCTCCCACAGGGCCTGAGTGGTTTCATTACACACCGACTGCTCCTCCTTCAGCTTCTCCTCCATCTCCTGTGCGACCTTCAGAGCTTCCTAATGCACACAATGGAGGTCTTGAACACTTCCACACTCTTACAATCCTTACCAAAGGGAATAAAAAAAAATAATAAAAAATCTGAATCTTCTCTAACCTCTTTCTGTTTCTTGGTTTCCTCCAGCGATGCGATGAACTCCTTGTGATCTTCCTCCGAATTCTCCATCACTGTCTTCATCTCCTTTACGCCATTAATGGCGTTTTCGATCTCCTTATCAACATATTTCTCTCCGAGCTGAGAGATCTCTGGAAATGTACAGCTACCATCAAGCACTGGCTGACACATATCAGTATTTAATACTGCACTCAGAGGACATTTCCTATACTCACGTTTAAGCTCGTCCTTGGAGGGAGGAAGCAGACACTCGGCGGAGATGTAGAGGAGGGAAAGGCCCAGCAAAGACCAACACGCCCTCATCTTCAGCCAGTTCAGCTTTCAGATGCAGGAAACGGACTAAAGGTAGAAGAGACAAAGGTGACTTCCTCTGGCATGTGAAGTTTGACACAAAAAACTCTCGGTACTCTCCATAGCAATTGTAGTGAAGGACTTAGAAGTTTCTGCAGTCTTTGTAAGTTTTTAAACCCTCTTATGCAAATCACCTCCAATGTTATACTGTAAAGAAACCTTACATGGAGTTAAAGTTAGACTGCCATGACAGCAACTTAGATGGGTAGCAAATTGCGTCCAGTTGTCGATGTGAATGGTTGTGGGTGTGTTGGCCCTGCGAAGGGCTGGCAAGCTGTTCACGGTGTACCCTGCCTTCACTCAGTGTCGGCTGAGATAGGTTCCAGCCTTCCGGCAGCCCTAATTGGATTAAGTGATCCAGCAAATGAGTGAGTGAGTGGGAGTAATATCTAAGACCTCTCCTGCTTTGTAATGAATTCAGACACATTTTCAGCTAAAACACTGTAACCTCCTGAGTTTCGCATCGACAAGTGCGCGAATATCAACCTGGAGGTTACCGGTATAAATCCAGGTTAATGCCGCAGCCATCTGTGGGAGGTAATTGGCCGAGTTTTCATGGGAGGGTGGGATGGCATACGCTCACTTCCCTGTCACTCACAGCGATCACCAGCCAATCATTGGCGTCTCATTCGTACGAGGGGCGGATAGCGCCCTTCAGATTAGGTCACCTCCAAATACGCATGCACAGCAGTATATAAAGAGGCTGGTGGCAGCATCACATGTCACTGAGGGGGCATGTGCATGCTCACGCCTCTCCCTGGATGGGGAAGTCAACACTCTTTACCCCTCCCTGGATTGGGGGGGGGTAGTAGTAAAGTAACTGAATGTTGCTGAAAATAAGTACCAAAGATCAAGCTTTAATCTGTGTGTGGCTGTGTGAGTACACGGTGAATAATTTTCCTAGCCATATCAGCTGACAATGGTGCCCACAATCGTTTCCGAAGCTGTGCCACCATTTACAATCCATCTTGATGAGTAATTGAGGATTAGCCAGGCATTCAGTGTGTGCTGACGGTGCTATTATGCGGAGAGAAAGCCTGCATGCTGTGTCGGTGCAGAGAACCTCTGAGCTTCTGCCAGACCCATGCAGGGAGCTTGGTTATATAACAAGCACACAAGTTCTCTGCATTCACTGCTTCCTGAAATGTGAACCATACACACTGGCTGGCTGGCTGTAGAACCTCCGACACTGAGAAAACAAAGCAAACACATCTGATATTAGCTATCATATAGTTCGCGAGACAAGAATATGTTATCGTCGTTTGTATCACAGCGCTGTTGAATTCTCGATTGGTCAGAAGGTGTTGATTCATTTTCTATAACGGCAGCCCTGATAATAGCCTTGGCTGTAACTCAAATCACAGGTTTTTACTAATGTGCTTATCCAAATACGTTTCTATAGTAACAGCTTGTTCACAGGACTTGTGTGGCAGATGCTTCAAATAATCAAAGTCTAATAATAAGCAAATTAAAAAAGGTTGGGCAGCACGGTGATGTGGTTAGCACGTCTGCCTCACAGCAAGAAAGTCCTGGGTTCAAGTCCTGGGCTTGGTGAGGACGTTTCGGTGTGGAGTTTGCATGTTCTCCCTGTACTTGCGTGGGTTTCCTCCAGGTACTCCGGTTTCCTCCCACAGTCCAAAGACATGCACTTTAGACTAATTGGCTCTTCCAAATTACCCCTACATGTGAGTGGTTGTGTGTGCGTGTGTTTTAGCCCTGAAATGGTTGGCGCGCTGTTTACGATGCACCCCACCCTCACATTCGCCCAGTGTCGGCTGATAGGCTCCAGCCTCCTCGTGACCCTAATAGGATTAAGTGGTTGGGCAGATGAGTGAGTGATTGCAAAAGGTTTAATTGCTGATGCTCTAAATACAGCTGTTTGTATAGAAAGAAGCTTTATTTAATCATTTTTTTGAAGGAGTCTCCAGCATCAGTTCACAGTAGCAGTCAGGGTTAAAGCTGCTCCTTAAACGTTTTCCAACGTGAAAGAGTTACAGTGTCTTTCTAAAATATATTACTTTTTTATTTTTATTATTAGCTTCAGTAGAAAATGAGAGACTGGTTGTTTATAGCTGCTATAATATAAGTGATAACAGGACCTGACTGAATGAACAGTAAACATTGCATGACATTGTGTTTTTTATTTACTACAGCTTGCAGTCATTGTCACACAGCTCTGTAAAAAGAAAAAATAATCATCACACCACCCTGTGGTCAGAAAGAAGATGTGGTGGTGTCGAGTAACCAGTTTGTGAGCCAACAACTTGACATTGTTTCTATACCCAAATGATTTGGGTAGAGGGAGAAATAGTGCATAAATTCTGTTTAACTAAAACTAATAGTCTACAGTTTTGGTCGGTCTAATTATAACTCTATAAAACTGGTATTATATTCATTCATTCAGTTGCCGAACCACTTTATCCTACTAGGGACACGGGGAGGGTTGAGCCTCTCTTAGCCGACTCTTGTTGAAGGCGGGGTACACCCTGAAAAGCTCACAGGCCATCGCAGGGCCAACAGACACACAACCATTCACAATCACATCTAGGGGTAATTTGTAACAGCCACTCTCACTCACTCACTTGCCGAACCGGCAAAACCTACTATTAGAGAGGTTACACTCACATCCACACCTGGGGGCAATTTGGAATTAACGTAATGTGCTTGTCTTTGGACTGTGGGAGGAAACCGGAGTACTCGGAGGAAACCCGCACAAACATGAGGAAAACAAGCAAACTCCACATAGAAAAGCCTGAGGACCCAGGACCTTCTCGCTGTTAGGGGGACGTGCTTACCACTACACCACCGTGCCACCCTTGGAACAGCCAGTTTTCCTAATGTGCATGGCTTTGGACTGTGGGAGGAAACCGGAGTACATGCAAGCATGGGGAGAGCATGCAAATTCTACACAGCAACACCCTTGCTGAGCCAGGGACTCTGCTTGCTGTGAGGCAGACATGCTCACTACTATGCCACTGTGTCGCCCTGGTGTTATATTAGTGAAAAAATATTGATGTTGTGTTCATGGGGTGTGCTCCAATCACCAGTTTGTCCATCTTAAATTTGTACTTTTTTTATATAAAAGTGTGGTACCTTTGATTAAAAACCAATATCATGCTATCCTGCAAAAATACTGTGAAAGGATCATTATACCAAATCATCTGATATTTACTACATTATATGGGACTCATTTATGCAAATAATTTACTATCACAAGCTGTTTCTCTTTATATTCTGCTGTGTTTTTATCCAGTAAATTCCAGACAGTGCTTCAGTCTTTGTTGTGATGACCTCAAACAACACACAGGAAAAAAAATGTCCCTGGCAGGTTGTCTGTAGTGCTTTTTTTTTTTATTATTACTTTTTTATTTTTTATAAGTAAAACAGATGGCCTGGCCTGGGCTCAGTTAAACTTGGAAATGGGCTACAGTGGGAGAGACGAGCAATATGACATGAACCCACTTTACCCTGCCACCCCTTCACGATTTGGAACTGAGAGTCAAATTCCCCTCTGCACTGAAAAATCAATACTCGTGCACCTCCGGGAGGGTGAGCAAGCAGACATGGTATTTAACCGTCTGTGTGTTTGGTTATACAATCGTGATTTTAGAAAAGTATTAGCTTGTATTTGATTCTGGGTTTTATTATACTATGTATATATTATAATAGAATTACATGCAAGGATCAGATTAATAAACAATATTTTAACTGCATTGTTGGCCTTCTGATGGAAACCTGCTATCTCAATTTTTTTATTTTTGTCAGCAATGACAAATGGAATGAAAGTACAATTAATGATCATACAGAATCTTATATGTATATAATGTGTGTGTGTGTGTGTGTGTGTGAATTTACCCCAAAACAGCTAGATGGAGCCACCAGCTTTTTCAAGTAGAGTGTTAATTTATATTCATGCAGTCTCCATTCGACCAAAAATGGAGATAGTAGGTTTCTTTCATCAGGAGGGTGACGATATTGAAATATTCACTTTTACTTAATAAATATATATAATAAATATATGTGTGTGTATGTGTATGTGTGTGTGTGTATGTGTGTGTGCGCGTGTGTGTGTGTGTGTTTTATTTGATTGCATTAAGGAGATCCAATCATCAATAATTTATGCACCAGACTAACACTGAAGGATATTATACTATTTGGTGCATAATAAATAGATAGTTAGTTAGATAGATAGATAGATAGAGAGAGAGAGAGAGAGAGAGAGAGAGAGAGAGAGAGAGAGAGAGAGAGTTAAGAATGAGAAGTAGCCCGTCATTGATTAGCACCCAAGTGAATGGCTGCACAAACATGAGCAGACATGCAGGCAGAACCTCATTCAAGACATGCTGGAGGGTTTCCATTAGCATGCCAGAAAGGGTGTGGCTGTCTTACTGTTCTCTCTCTCACTTTCTCACTCTCTCTCTTTCTCTCTCTATCTCTCTCTCTCTGAGTGTGAATGTGTGTTTTGTCTTTTCTTGCCTTGTCTTGTCTTATCTTGCATCTGTCTGTCTTCTGCCTTCTCCCTATCACACTCAGGGTAAAGATTTTACTCAGCACTATGCTTTATTACCCACTAATACAGCAACTCAGCAGGAAACTACACCCGCTCCCTGACTCTACAGCTCCACCTGCTGCTCTATCTCTCTACTGTTCCTCCTTCCAACTACTGTTTTACCTCCCTCTCTACTGCTCATCCTCTCCATCTTTCACTTTTAAAACTACTGTTCCACTTTACCTACTGATCATTCTCTCCATATACTGTCCATCTAAACTGTTCTACCTCTCCAGATACTGGTCTACCTTTATGTCTACTGTTCTAACTTTCCTTTATATATCTTCATTTCATTTCTGTGCTGTTTTCTCTGTTACTATCCCCTTTTTAATGAAACCTTCCCACCATGACCTATCCAACCATTTGTACAACTCCAACTTAACCACTCCATCTTTATCATCGTCTCCATTTTATTCTACCGTAATCTCTCTTTCTATCTCTCTCTCTCTCTCTCTCTCTCTCTCTCTCTCTCTCTCACTATCACACTATCTCACTATCTCTCTCTCTCATGCACACTTATCAGACAAGAATCAGAATTCTGATCCCTATCCCTACCAGAGACCAGCTACACTCCAGTGTCCATGTGTTATGCTTTGTTTACCTCAACTGGAATTTTATATAGCCCTGTAGAACTGGCATCTATTACAGGAGCATCTCTCTCTCTCTCTCTCTCTCTCTCTCTCTCTCTCTCTCTCTCTCTCTCTCTAAATCTATCTACCTCTCTTTTTTAATTTGATTCCTTGGATAATAGGAATGTTAATGATATTTTGAAAATCTAAAGCAGAGCTGAATCCTGGAGTGCTCTAAAGGGACAGATCATTACTGATAGCTTCAGAACTCTGAGGTTTGTGGCTTTCCTTCTTCCTCCTCCCTCTGTATTAGAAAATGAGATGAGATTATTAATTGAATTTGTTCTTCTCTGCTCAAAATGTATTCATAATATTGGACCAGTATATCTGACATTATATGTGTTAGCATAAATAAACACAAAGTTCAGTGTTTATTTATAAGTAAGTAAAATCATTGGAATTTTATGGTTGAATCCCTGATGCAACATTTGGCACATGTATAAATCTTACATTGAATACAGGTATTGCACCAATATCAGCCTGGAATTCTGGTATGATTATTATTATATATTATGTAAGAATGTCTTAAAGGACAACACAACTCATGCATGTGAACACTAGATCACCCTGATCAGCCAAAAAATTCAAACCAAATGATTGGTCTTCTGTTAGACAGCCACCACCTCTCTCAAAAGATGGAGCTAAAACACACCAAATTCATGCCCAAGCAGTTAGTCTTATCAAATTTTTGTTTAGTTCATTTTCCAAACTGTTTTATCCGTTATTAAGGTGGTGGGGAGGCTGGAGCCCAGGTGACTCTGGGCAAAGACGACATACACCTTGAATAGCTCACCAGACCATTGCAGGGCCAACACACAACCATTCACACTCACATTCACACCTAGGGGCAATTAAAAATATCCAATTAGCCTAATGTGCATGTCTTTGGACTTTGGGAGAAAGTCAGATTAGTCAGATAAAAATCATCAAAATGGACATTTACTCTTCCCCTGGGCGCCACCGAGGGCGGGCAGGGGGGGGTGGTTGTCCCCGGAGCTGGGACCCGGGTTGGCTGCGCTGATGGGGGGCTGCTGGCCCTGGGGGATGCATGGTCTGCCGCGTCTGGGGGGTGTGGTGGGGGGGTGGATGGGGGTGGTGGTGGGGACCGGATTTGGGGCTCGTTGTCCTCTGGTCTGCCGGGGCCGTCCCCTGCAG
>JBCNYH010000017.1:5525686-5551555 GCA_039654325.1 Tandanus tandanus | reverse complement strand
TTTTTTTGGGGCATTTGTTTTCTCCGTTGTTTCACTTTTTTTTTCCTTTTTGCAATTTGGAAACCCGGTGTACCTGAAACTTTTTTTTTTTTTTTTTTTTTTTTTTTTTTTTTTATACATCTCATTATTTTGAATGAGGTCAGTGATTTATTCGTAATATGTCATTATTTTTAAAAATTCAGATTTATGCATTCCACCTAGGGACGGCAAGGTGGCCTAATGGTTAGCACGTCCGCCTCACAGCAAGAAAGTTCTGGGTTTGAGTCCTGAGCTTGGGCATTTATGTGTAGCGTTTTCATGTTCTCACCGTTCTTGTGTGGGTTTCCTTTGGGTGCTCCTGTTTCCTTCCATAGTCCAAAGACACATTCGGCTGACTGGCTGTTCCAAATTGCCCCTAGGTGTGAGTATGAATGGTTGTGTGTGTGTGTTGGCCCTGCGATGGTCTGGCGAGCTGTTCAGAGTATACGTGACCTTCGCCCAGTGTCGACTGAGATACCCGTGACCATAATAGGGGTAAGCAGTGAGTGAGTGTTTATTATATTTTATTTAGGACAACCCTTCACAAATGGGTGAATGCTGACATTTTCTATTATATATAGTAGTAATGGGGGGAAATTTATACAGTCATGTACCATGTTTCTTTTTTAATTATCTTTTAAGCATTTTATTACACATAGGCCTACTAATAAAATCAATGCACTTGTTAGTACACTCTAAATATATTTGTCATAATGAGTTATATACATCACAGGAGGTGCAGGTCGGCAGTGTGACGTCCCCCACACTGACGCTCAGCACCAGTGCCCCCAAGGGATGTGTGCTCAGCCCCCTTCTGTACACCCTGTTCACCCACGACTGTACGGTCACACACAGCTCCAATAATGCTTCTTCATGTGCAGTACTTGTTTCTTTATGTGCAATATTGAGGGGGCTCTGAGTCCAAGAATTTCTTTGCCGGCAGTGATGTTCTATTGTTACCTGTATATGACAAATAAAACTTGAAACTTGTTATACAAACTTTTGCTCTTCACTCTAGCTCACAAGCACATAAGTCTCTCTCTGACGTTTGTCCCTAATAAACATGTGACTCATGCTTCAGAGTCTGCACGGTAAACATTGTTTATAATGCTGAAAATCATATGCTGTGCCATTCATTACTGTAAAAGGATTTAGACGTTTGGTTATTAGGTTTGCTGTGGTGAAGACAGGTGACCCTGGTGGTTGTTTGGCGTGTCATTACTCATCCTGTTTGGGTCCTGGGCCGAGTTGTTTGTCAGGCGTCTCAGGAGCCAGAATGTCAGGAGGCCACAACTGCACATTGTCCTGTCTTACTCAGAGTGAGTCAGAGCTGATTGAAACTTGTTTTGGAGCTCAAGTTGGGATTTTGTGGTCACAAAAATATCTGAGCCACTTATTTTTTTCCCCACTGAGCTGTAACGCAGTGATAAAATATGTAAGCATTTGTACAAATACAGATGTCCATATGCAATAAATTACTAACTTAAAATTCAAATTCAAATTTATTTGTCACGTACAAATCATACACAGTACAATATGTAGTGAAATGCTTCTATTTAAATGCACTCCATGTCGATGAATTTGCCGGTTCCATGAATTAAAAATGAACTTAAAAAAAAAACAAAAACAAAGAAAAAAGTGGTAGGAGCAGTCGCGACGGCGGCCGACTTCAACAGCGCCGGAAGTAGTAGCCTAATAAAGTGATGTACAGAATGAGGTGCAATCATATCAAGGTTAAGGGTTCTTTTATTAATTTGTTGAATCGCTTTTTCCTACTACTAGGGTCGCAGGGAGGCTGGATACCCTGAACAGCTCACCAGACCATTGCAGGGCCAACACACACACAACCATGTACACTCACTCACACCTAGGGGGCAATTTGGAACAGCCAATTAGCTTAATGTGCATGTCTTTGAACTGTGGGAGGAGACCGGAGTACCTGGAGGAAACCCATGCATGTATGGGGAGAACATGCAAACTCCACACAGAAACGCCCTCGCCGAGAACTGAACTTTAACTTAGGACCTTGCTGTAAGGCAAACGTAGAAGGAAACCAACGCAAGCACAGGGATAGATCTCACTGCTCTGATATCAGAAGGAAAATAGACTTAACATGATTAAAGAAAAAAAAGTGGATGTCATTTGTTCATTCAGGGAGGATTTTTCCTTTAAGAACTTGCTCAAATAGTGGTTGTTTGGTACTGTTTCTTTCTCCTACGCAGTGCGGCCACGCCACACCTCCAGTAATATGAATGCCAAAGTATTGCATAAGTGTATGTGGGAGTTTCGTAATGCAGAGCTAAAATATAATACCCACGGAGGATTTTACAGATTTTTGCTTAAGGGTTTAACAACATACTCTATTTCACCACCCAAATCCAAAACCTTCCACATATACACACAGCACAGAGTTAGAACTATCAACACCAGATACACGCAGAATCAAGGAAAGGTTTGCAAATATTGGGATCAGCAACACTGCTCTTATTCTGCTTTTTTCAGGTCTTGCTTTAACTGTCGGGCTTTTTACACCGGCTCATCAGGCCGGAGCTTATCCCCAGTTTCCGTAGCATGAAGCGACTAGGAGTTCAACTGGATGGGACACTAGTCCGTCGCATTTTTCCTGTGTAAAAAACAACACTCAATGGAATCCTTGTCTATGCTTTAAATCTTCTTTACAATTTATTATATTATGTATATATAACTTACAAATGCTTATTAGCATTCATTCATTCATTAATCTGCTTAATCCTACTAGCATTGCGGGGAGGCTGAAGTTTATCTCAGCCAACTCTAGGCGAGGCAGGGTGCTCCCAAAACAGCTATGCAGTCCATTGCAGGGCCAATGCACACACACACACACACACACACACACAACCATTCACGCTCACACCTAGGGACAATTTGGACTGTGGAAGAAAACCATAGAAAACCGAGTACCCAGAGGAAACCCATGCAAGCATGGGGAGCACATGCAAACTCCACACCGAAACACCCTTGCCGAGCCCAGGACTCAAACCCAGGCCTTCTTGTTGTGAGAATAAAGAGCTAACCACTACACCACTGTGCTGCCAGTGTTAATACATATAGTCAAAATAGGGTTGACCTACTGATTGAAATCTAAACTGTCCAAGGCCCATGCTGATGTAGAGTCAGCTCTTTAGTAGAGTAGTCTCTGCTTTATGACTTTTAAGAACATTAACGCCCTCTAACCAGAGATAGGTGGTCTCTACTTCCCCAGTCGCCCACCCTTTAGTGGGGGTCTGTGAGACTGCACTCAGTTTCAAATAAATGCTTATCAAGACTCATCGTTACCTTTGGTTTTGTAAGCTTTCCGGACTTGTTACAGGGATTGGTCTCTTGATCTGCCAGGACCCTGGCCAAGATAAAATGTTAGGACAAGAATATTTTACTGGACATCTATTTAAGAGAGAGAAAGGAATATTTTTGTTTTAGTTTCAGAATTAAATGCTGAAGATTCTTTTTAAATAATGACCTCATTTTGAAGTGCGAAGCAGGTGACTGTCTAGGAAGTTTACAGATTTTCTTTTTATTTCTTTTCTTTCTTTTTTTTTTTTTTTTTTTTTTTTTTTTTTTTTTTACACTAACTGTAGTTTTTCTCATGTTGTCCTCTAGATGGCAGTGTTTCATGTGAAACATGGCTGCTCGCTCCTGAGGTTTTTAGACTAAAGATCATTTTTCTCCTACAGAAAGACCTGATTTAGAGCAGAACCAGAATGACAGAAAATATGAACATTTATAACTAAAATAGACTGAACAGAGTTTATTATTAATATAAGACGTTATACTAATTTAGTTATAATGCCTGGAATTCTTGTTAAATAAATTTTACCACAAAACAGAATAGATTCTGTCTCTCTTATTCATTTGCCGAATCACTTAATCCTATTAGAGTCATGGGGGGGGGGCTGGAGCCTACCTCAGCCAACACTGGGTTGTTGGGGTACACCCTGAACATCTCGCCAGGGCGTCGCAGGGCCAACATACACACATACAGTCACACTAAATTTCAATTATACAAAAAAATGATTAAAAAACAATAATTTTTTAATGCTAAAAATGTTTCTGTATGGACTTTGCATGTTCTCCCTGTGCTTGCATGGGTTTCCTTCGGGTACTCCGGTTTCCTCCCACAGTCCAAAAACATGCACATTGGCTGTCTCAAATTTCCCCTAGGTGTGAGTGTGAATGGTTGTATGTGTGTTGGCTCTGCGATGGATGGCGAGCTGTTCAGGGTGTAGCCCGCCTTCGCCCAGAGTCGGCTGAGATAGGCGCCAGCCTTCCCGCGACCCTAACGAGGATTGAGCGGCTTAGAAAATTAATGAATAAATGGATAAATACAGTAACTTCTACACAAGTATTAACAATGTCAGGCTCCTGAGTGGCGTATCGACGAGGTGCGTGACTATCAACCTGGAGATCACCGATTTGAATCCAGGTCGATGCTGCAGCCATCAGTGACCGGGAGTCCAGGGGAGCTAATTGGCCCAGCTGTCACGGGAGGGAGGGATGGCGTACACTTACTTCCCTGTCCCCTCCCTGGTTGGTGGTGGTCGTGTGATAGGGAAGGCAATGCTTAATGGGTGGAATTTGGATACAACTAAAATTAGGGGAGAAAATGGGGGGGAATTGCAATAACACAAGTATGAGAAACTCTGAGTGATATTTATATTCATTCATTTGATGAACCGCAAGAAAACCCATGCATGCAGGGGAGAACATGCAAACTTCCCACAGAAACACCCTCGCCGAGACCAGGACTCGAACTTAGGACCTTCTTGCTGTGAGGCAGACGTGCTGATCAGTACGACACTGTGGTGCCCAGTAGTCAAGACTGTGAATGTTTAATTCAATTAATGATGGGCTTCTGTTAATGGACCCAAAGTGGGCTAAGAAAATTCCCCACAACATCACACCACCTCTGCCACCACGCCGCCCTGATACTTATATAACTATTAAATATTAAGAAAAGCTCTAAAGGCTTAATTAATATAATGTATTTATTAAATAAGCATGCACTCTATTCATCTAGCCCTCTGATGGCCTGGCGAGCTGTCCAGGGTGTATTCTGCCCTCGCCCAGAGTCGGCTGAGATGGGCGCCAGCCTTCCTGCGACCCTAATTAGGATTAAGCAGTTCAGAAAATGAATAAATGAATGTATTTATCTACTCTGCCTAACTGTAGTTTTTTTATTAAATATTTTGTATATCAAGGCGCTGCTTGAATTTTTTTCACTAAAAGCACTTTCTGGCTTCTCGACACAACCATCATCTTACATCACACATTCAGTCTTACATCACACTGACACTCCATTTGTCAGCCGAATGTGCTCTTTTGGCAGCCAGATGTAAGCTGGTAATCTTGAAATCATTAGAGTCCTGTTCAAACTTGTCGACTGCTTCACTTTATCACACGCCTGGCAGTGCGCTAGTGAAATGAAAAGACAAATTAACGCCCCCTCTTCTCCACCTGCTAACAGGGCAGTGATGACGAGAACTTGACATCAGTCGTTATACCCTTCAGGATATTTCAGCATGAAGTAACGTAGTGCTCTTCACATCATTTACTAATCTCAGAGAAATGATTTTTAGGTGTAATGTCTTCCAGATGTAGAGTGTAATCACTGTATTAGGCTATAGGATGCATGACCTGATATGACAGTGTGTGAAATTCGCATTCCACGACATATTTGAGAAGTCTGTTCGTCACATTCAGTTCATTTCCTAAAGTAAGGCGTTCCCATGTGAGTAATCGCCACATTTATTTCCTACAAATTTGATATCCATCAGTTGCTCCAGATGTTTGTTTGTGCTAAGCTGAACTGATCAAGCTCATGTGTGACTTTCACATCTGCATGGATGTAATCGATGCGCATGAATTCCTTTACCCTATAATGGACTCTGACTGTGATCGTGTTTGGAGGAAATCTTAATAATCAATTCTGATTCTCTTCTTGAGAGGCGGAGGTGTAGTGGTTAGGGTTGCTGGGCTCATGATCGAGAGGTTGTGGGTTTGAATCCCCATTAGACCCCCTTGGCAAGGTCTTAACCACAAGAGTGTCGCTGTTCAACTGTCAGCAATATAAATGGGTACCAGTACAAAACTGGGGAAGGGAACCTGCAATGAACTAGTGTCCTATCCAGTAGGAGTTGAACTCCTAATCACTTCACGCTATGGAAATCGAGATAAGCTCCTGCCTGATGAGCCAGTAGGCTCGGGTGTAAAATGCCCTTTCTCTTCTTATTGTCTAACATTGTCATGCTAAAAACTCAAATAACTGCTCAAGGATTGTAGCCTTTCAAACAATATAATTATTAACCCATTAAAGAAACTTTATTTTTAGCAGTCTGGTTCCAGGATGCATTTCTTAAAAGGGATAAATCTTGTGCATGCGTGCGTGCATGTGTATGGGTATGTGTGTGTCCTGAAGACCATTTCTTTACTGAATGGAATTCCTCTGGCCTGAATCCGGGAACTTTTCTCTCTCAGAAGCTCATCCAAACTATCTGAAGAGCATCTTGCACTGTTTATCAAACTTAATGTGCTGCCATTATTCATCAAGTTGCCGTTCTGAGGACTGCTGACAGCTAGTTGTCTGACTATAAAACACATTACATTCCTGTACATTAAACATACTGCTTTTGAGTTTTTAATGTCATCTTTGGCTGACTTAAAAAGAAAAATACTTACAAAATGTTCCACTTACCCACAATGTAGTCCATCAGCTTGTTTGAACCGTGCTTGCAGTTCACTTAACCTCAGCTCACTTACTCTTTCTCTTTCACTCATTTGCCAAACCGCTTACTCCTACTAGGGTTGTGGGGCAACTGCAGCCTATCCCAGGCGACACTGGGTCAAGACGGGGTACATCCTGAACAGTTTGCCAGACCATCGCAGAGCCAACACACACAACCATTCACACTTAAACTTTCGGGCAAATTGGAGCACCCAGTAAGCCTAATGTGCATATCTTTGGACTGTAGGAGGAAGCCAGAGTACCCGGAGGAAACCCATGCAAGTACACGGAGAACATGTAAACTCCACACAGAAACACCCAAGCCTGGGACTTGAACCCAGGACCTTCTTGCTGTGAGGCGGACATGCTAACCACTACGCCACGATGCAGCATTAACCTCAGCTGCCATTTGCAATTCATTTTGTAGGTCAATTGATGTTATCCTACAGTTGTTAAGTAACATTTGAATGATTTAGTGATCACCCTGGTTAGTGGCGAGTCATTGGAATGTGATCAAGAGACAGATGGATGGTCACGAAGCCAAGCTGAGTGAACATTTGTGCCAGGAGTGGTATAAAGTCACCCAAGAGCAATGTGAAAGACTGCTGGAGAGCATGCCAAGATGTATGAAAGCTGTGATTAACATGTCAGCGTTATTCCACCAAATACTGATTTCTGAACTCATCCAAAGTTCGAACATTAGTCTTGGGCTGTTTAAATTTTTAATAAGGTCTTGATTTCTATATGGGCTGCATGGTGGGTAATAGTAGTTAGCATGTCCACCTTACAGCCCGAAGGTCCAGGGTTTTCAGTCCCAAGCTCAGGCATTTCTGTGTAGAGTTTGCATGTTCTCCCCATGCTTGCGTGGGTTTCCTCTGGGTACTCCGGTTTCCTCCCACAGTCCATAAACATGCACATTAGGCTAACTGGCTGTGCAGACTTGGCCCTTAGGTGTGAGTGTGAATGGTTGTTGGTGTGTTGGTTGGCCGTGCAGTGATCTGCAGTGAGCTGTTCAGGGTGTACTCTGCCTTCACCCAGTGTTGGCTGAGTCAGGCTTCAGCCTCCCCACGTCCTTTGTAGGATTATTCAGTATGTCAAATAAGTGAGAGTGAGCTGCGAGTTGATTTCTAAACAGTATTCAAGGCCTGAAAACACTACATTTGTTGTTGTTGTTTTTGTCGCAATTAAATACTGTAGGTAGTGATACTTTTATATGAAATTTGGGGGATAAGCCCCATGTTCCCCAATCCCTATATTCCTCAGTCCCCATGTTCCCCAATCCCTATGTTCCTCAGTCCCTATGTTCCCCAGTCCGTAAGATCCCCAATCCCTATGTTCCTCAGTCCATATGTTCCCCAAACCCTATGTTCCCCAGTGCCTAAGTTCCCCGGTCCTTATTAAATTAATGGATCTTCCATTGTATTGTGTACTTTATAGAAGTAAGCTACAACGGTTGTATCCATGTTGTAAAAGAAGTATGATGAAACAAAATCAGGCATACTCATCAAAGTAACAATTTATGGAATATTAGGGTTAGGGTTAGGATTAGGGTTCCTGGGGAACATAGGTACTGGGGAACATAGGCACTGGGGAGAATAGGACTGGGGAACAAAGGTACTGGTGAACATAGGTACTGGAGAACACAGACATGGACCCAAATTTGGTGGAAATGTTGTCAGTAGTTTATGAAATAAAACAAGCACGTTCAAGTTCCTCAAAACACAAACCTATGAATAGTAAAACCTGAAAAAGTGATAATTTTGCAGCATCTCCTAATTATTCCATGGTTGTATACATGACCACAGAGGGGTAGGAATTTTATGAGAACCTCTACAACCCCTATATTTGGGATGTGGAACACCGAAAAACAGCCAGATGTCAGAATCTGTGATTTAACACAAATCTATATTCCCATAAATGTGTCAGTGATGTAGAAACAGAAGACAAAGGTGCCTGCCCTTCTCTTTCCAGACATTTGTTAGTAATTAGGCCAGGACAGGGCTGGCCTGCAGGAACATATGCTCTCTCTCTCTCGCTCTCTCTCTCGCTCTCTCTCTCTCTCCCTCCCCTTTACTCTATCCTTTTCTCACTGAGAAACACACACACTCCGGTTTGCGTAGCTTTTCTCCAAACTGCACATGTTTCTTAGCTTCTTCTCGTGTTGAGAGGCATGTCCTGGAGCAGATGCTACATATCAACACTTGCTTAAGCATGTAGCGCAACTAGTTGCTCAAATCAGCAAGTGAGCCCTGATTACAATTCAATGGACTAATTCTAAACAAGAGTCTTGATCTAAGGCACGCATGCAGCTGTAAACTTCAACAGACAGTGGAGGACCTGTGAAGAGAGACGTTTCACAAGACTACCTGCTCATCATTATTCCTTCTGAAACATTTTAATATAACAAATATGAAAGGTAAGAAGAACTTCTATGACTGTTGTTGTTGTTTTTTTTCCCACCTCAACACAGATATTAAATTAAAGAACGTTCTTTCACTCTGAAACTTGGAATCTGTTTGCTGTAAAGTCTGCACCTCTCACCCCTCTCAGGGTCCGGTAGAAAATCAGCATTTGTTGATCTTGGATGTGAGACGGACTCAAAGAGAGGAGTTTATATTAAACTTCCTTATTCTCAGCACTCTCACATTTGCTTTGGCATTTCAAATGAACTCCTGTATAAACAATTTTGATCGAGTGATATTTAAGATTTTGGTATCCTGCAATGATTTTTTTTTCCACTGGAAGCAAAGCTGAGTGATACCTTTTGAAGGCAGAGGCAGCATATGGAGAAGATTTGGTAAGCTGTTTTTATGGGGAAAGGGGAGCAGGTAGGAGGTCTGTTTCTCTTTATTTGAGCTCGTACCCCAGTGAGCTGTGGGAAAGGTGCGTGTTGGCGATCAGCAGACAGGCAGCAGGTGTGTGACCGGAGATCCAGATTTCATGCTCCTGTCTGGGCAAGACTAAAGATATACTAGTTTATGTGTATTGACAGATGGTGTAACATTATACTGACTTGACTCAGTGCCCGGTTGTTAATATTTGAGTAATGCTAAAATCTAATGGCGAACTCATGTTCTTACTGGTGTTTGTTATTTAATAATTAATAAACAAGCATTCTTGTATCTTATTGCTTCCCTCTGCCACTAACCTACCAGTAAAAGGGGTGTGGCCTCTGTGCTTTTCAGGTCGGTGATAGAAATATTGCCTCTGTACCAGGCCGTCCCAGTAAACGCTTTGTGCCTCTCAGTCCTGATGTTGAAGGAATGGTCTCTGTGTTGGCAAGTCCAATAAAGGAGGCGTGGCCTCTCTGCCTGTAACTTCCAGTAAATGAGGTGTGTCCTATCTGATTGTCAGTCTTAGTGAATGCCTCGTGCCTGTCAGTCCTGATGAAGGTTGTCTGGCCTCTGTGCCTATCAGGCCCAGTTATTATTTTGTGCCTATTGCTCCTGATGAAGGAGTTATGGTCTCTATGCCTATCAGTCCAATAAACGAAGTATGGCCCTTATGCCTGTCAGTCCCAGTAAATGCTTTATTCCAGACAATCATATTGATCATTGTGTGACATCTGCGCCTATAAATCCATTGGTGGAGGCATGGCCTATGTGCCCTCGTGTTGGCTGTTCCATAGAGGTAAAAGAGGTGTGTCCCCTATGCCTGTAAATTCCAGTAAATGAGGCATGGCCTCTATGTCTATTAGTCTTAATGATGGAGATGTGGCCTCCAAGTTTATCAGTCTAAATAAGGAGGCGTGGCATCTTTTTCAGTCAATGAAAGAAAGTATGGTCTCCATGCTTCCCAGTCCAATAATGGAGGTGTGGTTTGCATGGCTATCAATCCAGTGAAGGAGGTGTGGACTCCATGCCAGTGAGACCAATGAAGGGTGTGCCATCTCCATGCCTTTTAGCCAAATGAAGAAGGTTTGGTCTGCATGCTTGTCAATCCAATGAAGCATGTGTGGTCTCACAGGCTCTGAGCTCTGTGCCTATAAGTTCTAATGCAGAATGGTTGGTCCTTATTAATTCCAGGGAAGTACATGTGACCTTTGTGCGTGTCAGGCCAATGAAGGACACAGTACCAGTAGCTATAACTTTATACCTTTATACAGTGTTAATGAAAAAGGCATGTTTGGACCATTTTCTTTTAAAGCAGTTCAACATAATACCATATTGGCTCACTGGCCTCTCAAAGTGCAAATGGGAAATATGAACACCAAGCATGTGCTAGTTAATGACTGAGAATTAAGAACAGTATAATGTAGAGCCAGAATGTTTCTGGAAATAGGACATGACTGTTGGAAATATCAACAGTTCTATTCAATGTGCTATTGCACTTAGTGTTGCCTGCAAACACAGCTTCTGAAAGAACTCTAAGCTCTTAGAATAAGAACTGCAGTATGTGCTGAGAGAATGCTATACCTTTTATTGCAAACCTTATTCTCATTTATACATTCATCTTTTTGCCAAACCGCTTAAGGTCGTAAGAAGGCTGGAGCCTATCTCAGCTGGCTCCGGGCGAAGGCTACGTACACAGCTTACAATCCTTCACAGAGCCAGCACAGACACAACCATTCACACTCACATCTAGGGGCAATTTGGAACAGCCAGTTAGCCTAATGTGCTTGTCTTTGAACTGTGGGAGGAAACCAGAGTACCAGCAGGAAACCTATGCAAGCACAAGGAGAACATGCAAACTCCACACAGAAACGCCCAAGCCAAGCCCGGGACTCAAACCCAGGACGTTCTTGTTGTGAAGCGGACATGCTAACCACTACGCCACCATGTCGCCTACATACCTTATTGTCAAGATTATAATTTCTTCATCAATATTCATACGTGATGCATGTCTAAAGCATGTATGTTAATTTCAACCCCAGACCACAACACACGCATGCTTTAGTTCATTTCTTATTGTTTTATTGAAATGCATACACACATTCCTTGCATTTCATTGCTTTAGAACATGACCACATGCTCCTTAAAAAGTACATCTGGAAGAGTTTGTTTGTTGACGAGGGATCAAGTGAGACTTGTCCTTGTGTGCTGCAAAAGGGCTTCATTGTGTATCTTTGGAATTTGGGTAAAAACATTAAGAATGTTGAAATGAATGCTGAATCATTTAGGGTTTCTTTTCTTTTTTCTTTCTTTTTTTTTATTTGAAACAATTATAAAAGACTACAACTTGACACATCTCTGGAAATCTTCATCCAGATTAGTTGCCTCAGAAAAAAGATCCCTGCAAACGTTTGACACACCACATGCTTTGTGTGTCCGGGATCCTGACTGGTTTTATATTCCTGGGATGCATTACGCAGAGTTTAACATAACAACATGTGACTGCACCACATTCAAATATTAACTTTCTATCAAAACAACAAACATACATATTGAAAACACAAGCATATAAAAGCTGTGATTTGGGACGTAGTTCAAGAAAACAAACCACTAAAGTGCTCTGGATAGAAAAGTGAGAACATGCTGCATTAAATGGGAATGCTCAGGATTGTTAACCATTTACTCATCACTCACTCATTTGCTGAACCACTTAACACTATTAGGGTCGCGGGGAGGCTGGAGCCTATCTCAGCAAGCACTGGGTGAAGATGGGGTACACCCTGAAGAGCTTGCTAGAGCGTTGCAGGGCCAACACGCACATGCACAACCATTCACACTTACACCTAGGGGCAATTTGGAATAACCAATTAGCCTAATGTGCATGTCTTTCGCTACTAGGGTCACTGGGAGACTGGAGGCTATCTCAGCCGACACTGGGTGAAGGCAAGGTACACCCTGAACAGATCAACAGACCATTGCAAGGCAAACCACACAACCAGTCACACTTACACTCACACCTTGGGGCAATTTGGAACAGCCAATTAACCTAATGTGCATGTCTTTGGACTGTGGGAGGAAACCGGAGTACCCGGAGGAAACCCATGCAAGTAGAGGGAGAACATGCAAACTCCTCACAGAAATGCCAGAGCCCGGGACTTGAACCCAGGACCTTCTTACTGTGAGGCGGACGTGCCGCTGTTAGCCATTTAGCAATGCAGAAAGAAAACAGCTAAAGGAAATGATAGATTATTGTTTTGTCAAAAATGGTTGAAACCTACAAAGTTTCTACTTGGAACTGAATGTACATTGGCTGACAGTTTGTTTTTTGTTTTTTTTAAATAGGCCCTTTCATCATCGGAATCTTGATTCTAATATAATCAGCGATCTCCGAAATGACTGTATAGAACAGCTTCAGAGATTGTATGTAATGAGTAGTTCACAAAATGATTCATATGGATGTGGTTACTCGCTCAGCACTGTTCGGGGTTGAGCTAAAGGTCGTGTGTGTGTAACAATACAGGATGCTATTAAGCATCCGGCCAAGTAGACAAATCATCTTTATCATCATCATCTTTGATTCCTCCACCTACACCTGAGAATACGGAGGGTTTGAGATTTTTTACATTACATGTATTACATGTATTACATACTCACTCTTGTAAGCCAACTTGGATTGGATTCCAACCAAGAGTTATGGATGAAGTTTATCCTTCTGTACTGGGACCCCACTGGGACCCTGCTAACAAGCTCTCTATAATGGTAACTGTCATCTTTGGAATTTCTCTGCTGGAAATTGTTATATGGAACATGTCTCAAGGACATGTTGGTAAATTCATGAAATGTTGCACAATGTACATATTTGATCCTGTTGTGGTCTTACATGTTGTAGCTTTTGCTTTTTACTCTTTACTTGATATTGAACTGTTGTGTCATTTTTGTAGCTGGGGTTCCAGCCATCATTTTTCAAGGTGCAAAGAAAATGGTGTAATGGTGCATTTTAAAGTCTTCTGAAGCCCTTTAAACTTGGTCAAGGTCACAGTGGATCCAGAGTCTATCCGGGGAGTGCTGGAAATGAGGTGGGAATATACCCTGAATGACTCTCCAGTACACTGTCACACACATTTAAAGTAAATTGATAGACGAAAATGGGAAAAATATGGAAATCCGAGGTGGCTTGTGTCATAGTGTTAAGCGCATCTGCCCCATAGCAAGGTCCTGGGTTCAAGTTCCAGGCTCGGCAAGGATGCTTTGAGTGGGTTTTCTCTGGGTACTTCGGTTTCCTCCCACAGTCCAAAAATTAGAACATTAGGCTACCTGGCTGATACCTGGCAAATTGCCACTAGGTGTGAGTATGTGTTGGTCCTGTGATGGATGGATGTTCAGGGTGTACCCCACCTTTGCCCGGAGTCAGCTGAGATAGGCTCCAGCCTCCTTAGAATGTAAGGTAAGTCTGTTGGGCTTTTTACACCCGAGCCTACTGGCTCATCAGGTAGCATGACGCAACTAGGAGTTCAACTCCTCCTGGATGGGACGCCAGTCTAACGCAGGTTACCTTCCCAGTATTTTGTACTGCTACCCATTTATACTGCTGGGTGGACAGAGGCACACTTGTGGTTAAGACCTTGCCCTGGGGTCTTAGCACGGTGGGGGTTTAACGGGGATTTGAACCCACGACCTCTCAGTCATGAGCGCAGCACCCTAACCACTACACCACAATCCCCAGAATAATAAAGCATTTTCGAAAATTAATAAATGAACGAATGGACATCCAAGATATGTCAAGCTAGACCATGCTTCTGCTTGCTAAAAATCTGCTTAGACATCTACTCAGTTAAAGTCATAGGGTAGATAAATGTTGTATTTATGAGCTCACCAACACTGGTTTAATCCTAGGGTTTCCAAATGGCAGAGAGAAACGTAAAAACACAAGCAAAAATATTTGCTTTTCTGTCCAAATATAGACCAAAATACTGTATAATATAATCCAAATACAATACAGCATTCCACCATGCATCATCGTTATGCGTGCTATACAATTACACAATCTATAAACATATATTTCTGCACTGTAAACTTGTTTAGGTCTTACATCACAGGGCAAACTGCTTCCTGCTGACTCATTGCTCTCATTAAACCCAATCCTCCTTATGTTCTCCGACTTCAGCAAACCCTCCATTTCCTGCAGTTTCCTGGACGCCCCTTCCAAACATCCTGCCCCTTTCAGACATTCAGAAGTTGCTGTACATTTAAAGACTACTTCTGTTAGATGAGACGCAGTGGTTTTAAAAAAAATACGTTTCTGAACTTGTTTTTGGAGAGGATGGCCGCCATCCAGACCAGAGGATCTCCTGATTTTTTTCTGTGTTCTTGGCACTAATGGCAGTGGTTCAGGTTGGGTCTGTTGATCCTGGAGACACCTGCACAACTATGCCAGAGTTGAAAAAACTGCAGACAGATAGCATTCCTTCATGTTTCTTGGTCTGTTGGTACAGTACTTCTGCTCTGATTGACCCACACACTCAGGGCCAATGATGCCCTTTAGTTGCTCTGCACACCAGCTTTAAAAAACACAACGGCTGAATTTAAGGTAAGTGAAAGCCGACTTTGAAACGTGTGCCAAACCGACTGGATGTTTTTTCCCCCATCTTTCATGATTACATGCTGATTCTGAATTTTTCCCATGACCACATTAGCACAGCTAATGTGCAAGTCACATCAAGTAAGTTCTGGGTTCGAGGCTCAGGCGTTTCTGTTTGGAGTTTGGAAGTCTGCATGCGATAGACTGGCAAGCTGTTCAGGGAGTACCCCGCCTTCGTCCAGCGTTCGCTGAGATTGGCTCCATCCTCCCCACGACACTAGTAGGATTAAACGGCTTGGAAAATGAGTGAATGAGTAAGTAAAACTAATGTGCATGTCTTTGGACCGTAGGAGGAAACTGGAGTACCTAGAGGAAACCTGGGACCTTCTTGCTGTGGGATGGATGTGCTGACAACTATACATATTTTTTAAATATGGATGTTCATTCTCTTTAACTCTCTCGTAAGTTTGATTCAAGCAAGCTCCACAAGTCCCTTCTTTAGCATCTGTTAATCGACCTTTGGCCCAACTCGCTCTGACTGATGCTGGTATAATTTACAATGTGTTTGTGTAATGCAACAAGCAGAACCATTATGTTATTCTTACTCTTGTTTTTGCTTCCTCTTGTCCTAAAAGAAGACCTCACTTTCCTGAAGTTATTCCTGATTAGTCCACACTACTATGACGGATTTCCTGTTTTCTTTTTATTACTGGATAGTGTGTTAGGTGCCAGATATGACCTCATGTTTGGAAACAAGCCGAAGTCACATGGTTTGTGTCAGGGAAGATAGAACTGGCTGTTTGTTTGTTTTTTTCCCCTTTATTTCTTTTTCTTTTTTCTTTCTTTTGGGAGGGGGGAATGCAATCTGTGAGCTATGGATTTATGGGATCAGTGATTGTGTGGGTTCATATTTTATACAACATGTATGATTTAAAATCATTTTATTGCACAGAGCTGTCAGCTTTTCTAATCTGATTGGTCTGACTGTTAAGAGGGCGTTCCAAAAACTTGTTCAGTAATAAATCAACAATTGTTATTATAAGGGGGTGGCTTGGTTGTGTAATGCTTAGAACATCCGCCCCACAGAAAGAAGTTCCTGGGTTCGAGTCCTGGGCTCGAGCGTTTCTGTGTGTTGCATGGGTTTCCTCAGGGTACTCCGGTTTCCCCCCACAGTCCAAAGACATTCACATTGGGCTAACTAGTTGTTCCAAATTGCCCCTAGGTGTGAGTGTGTCTGGATGTGTGTATTGCCCTATAATGGTCTGACGAGCTGTTTAGGGTGTACCCAACCTTCACCCAGTGTTGGCTGAGACAGGCTGTTCAGCAAATGAGTGAGTGAGAGTAATCATAAGGGAATTGCTGTGGTATATGAGGAGTAAAACACTTGTGGGAAAATTTTGTGGTTAAAGGAAAATAATCAACCTAAATAATCTTGTGGTTGGTAACAGTAACTCTGCTTCATATCAGGTGGCATCACACCAATTAACCCCCACCCCCATTCCCATTATAACATGTAATGAGGTATCATTTCTTTTCCTCAGTGTACAATCTACACTAATTTTCCCCCTAATTATTGGATCTTAAAGTAACTATGTGCATCTTTTTTGATTGAAAAATGTACATATATACTATATATGTACCCAACCAGTATATGAAGTGCACAATTATGTAACTTAGATGGTACTGCCACAACGACAAGCTTTGGTACCTCTAATGAAGTTTATTTTTGTAGCTATAGTGTATTTGATCCTACACCCTCCAATTCCTTTTCTTGCAGAGAGTTACTGCGGCTATGAAAACCAGCTCTTCAAAGGTACAGTGATGCTTTCCTCTCGTTTATTTCTTGCATGATTTGCTCATTTAATAGTCATGTGGAATGTTTCAATTTATTAGCATGAATTGAATAAAATGGAACAGTTTATCCTCTGTTTATTATTTAAAAGTTTATATCTTAAAAGTAAATAAATAAATAAAATCTAACACCCCGTAGCAGTCCACCCATTCTCATCTGTGTTCTGTCAGTTGGGAAGATGGAGAGGATAGAAAGAGTCTTAATGTGCCTCAAAGGAGTTTGCAATAGTGATATTAGGCAGTTATTTCATTTGTGTTGCTTCATTGTTCATCCATTAAACTGAAAAGCTCTTCCAATTCCATTCATTTATCTCTTGAATAATCTCTGTTCTCAGAGGAGGACCTGACCGGAGAGGAGGAGGAGATGCCTCCCTTCAGAGGTTAGACAAATGCAATTCTATGAGCGAAAAATGTCCAGAATATTACGCCGCTGCTAACAGTACGACAGATATGTAATTACATGCGTGCTGTGCAAACATTTAAAGCAAAACATGAAAACCATACTAAGCATAAATAGAGTAAAAGCCGAGAAAACAGAGAAGAAAATATAGCATTAATGCCATGTTGAGGAATTTGATACTTAACAGAAAACTTTAGCAGATTTGCACTGGTGTAGTGGTTAGCACGTCCACTTCACAGCAAGCAGGTCCTGGGCTCAAGTCCCAGGAGTTTGCATGTTCTCCCCGTGCCACCCCTCCCTCCCGTGAGATCTCGGCCAATTAGCTCCCAGAGACTCCCGGTTGCGGATGACTGTGGCAGCAACCTGGATTCGAACTTGCGATCTTCAGGTTGATTGTCACGCACCTCGTCGATCCCTTACAGGATTAATCGGTTCAGCAAATGAGTGAACGTTTGTGAGATTTGCACTTATTTGTGAAGTGTGCTGCGACAGTGCACATTTGCTTTTACAGTGCTGTTTATATCCCTACGTCTGTTTCATTCAATTCTCTGTGAAACAGGGAAATAATGTGTAAAACAACTCTAAACATCTGGCATGAGATCATTTAGTTAAGTAGAAACATAATTACAAGTTATGTCATCACTTAGAGAAGTGTAGTAGAGTAGAACTGTTGGACGTAGGTTGAAACTACTAATACTTTTTGTGGTTACTTGTATAATGGCACCACAAATCTCTTCAAAATGAGCTTAGGGTTTGGCATAGAGACCCACGCCCTTGAGATTTTTAATTCGTGTCCACAGGAAGAACCCGAGGAGGTTGTCTGAAATGCCAACAGGCTCGTTCTCTCCAGCTGGCGGTCAGAGTTCTCTATGGCTTCTTTGCCTTCATAGTCATCGCTCTGGCAGTCCTGGCTTCTTTGGGTGAGTTAAAGCTTTTGTTATTTTTGGGTTTTTTTTCTTCTCTTTCCTTTTGTGTTCAATGAATATTAAGAGAAAAAGACATGAGTGCATGCAGACAAAGAATACCCCCCGTTCTTGTGTTTTGATACCTCTCTCCTGCTCAGAGATTACCTTTACCTCGTCAGGATCCTGGGAGAGAATCACTAACACAACACACAAACATATTGTTCAGCAATTTTCCTGTTTATTTTACAATATTTCGAGCTTTTATACATAGACAGTCATTGTTTTAGGGCAACTCAGGATCAGTCAGTTCAAAGATGCAGTTCACAAGATTACCAGTTAGAAAGTGGCTATCTGCGCAGACACAACAAGTTAGAATATGTTCATCTGCGCAGTCTTTCTGATTACGACGCATGAGCCTTTGTTTAAAAAAGCATAAAAGAAGAAAAATAAAGAGTGGCACTCCCGGAAGGGTTCGATTCCTGGGCAATGGCAATGAGAAAACTCATTCATACCTAGAAAGAATTTAGCATAGCCTGTCCACCTACCAGCATGTTTCTGGAAGTGGGAAGAAACTGGAGAACCCAGAGGAAGCTGACATGGACATAGGAAGAACATGCAAAACTCCACACAGACAGGAATTATGGTCAGGCTAAAATGGACCCTGGATGCCATAGTTTTACAAATCAAAAAGCCTTCTGTCTATCATTAAAGATCATTAATACACGAGTAAAATTCACTGGACTACATTTGGAAGTCATTCATGTTTTTATGACAAGCCATCACACTGTACACTATGGATACCAATGAAATTGTATATCCTCAAAAAGTTTATATCCATGACATGTGGTCTTTAAAACTACAGTTACAAGTCTCCTATCACCAACCAGTCCACCAAAGCTTTCCACTTTCGGCACGCTTGATCCCACTGCATGCTACGCACAGAGAACCGAAACCTAGGGGGTCTGACTGAAGAGCAGTAGATTATCATATAATTGCTGAGTGATACGAGCAGGCCGTCATACCTGTCAGCTACAGTGGGGCCTACAGCTGTTTCTCTCCAGATGTTTCTCAGATTTCAGAGTAATTAGAGGATTGCAGAGCAGTAAACCCATACTTGCAGATTTACAGATAACACAGGGACCACAACCAGTTCCTGGCTCTGTGGTGGTGCTGACTTATTACTGGCAGGATGCCATATTGATCTACAAATCCATGGCCTAGTGAACTGAAAATGAAAAAATTGGAAAAATCAGATTCCAGCAGTGTGATTTGCTGTTACCGCTTAATGAAAAACAAGATCGCATGAGGACAAAAACATTTGGACGCATCTGTTTTATATTCCACAGTTCCTCAGTCCACTAATGTGGGTGTAAAAACAGCAAGCTTCCAACTGCCTTCAAAGTCAATATTTCATAAAATAAATCAACAAGATAGAAACTAATAAACTTGAAATTATGCACAACATCTTAGGCTGTTGTTGTTTTTTTTTTTTTTTTTTTTGGGGGGGGGTCAGGATAGTGGTTCGCCCTTCCACTTCACAACAAGAAGGTCTTGAGTTTGAGATTGAGTTTGTGTCCCGCAAGGATGTTTCTGTATGGAGTTTGCATGTTCTCCCCGTGCTTGTGTGGGTTTCCTCCAGGTTCCTCCCGCAGTCCAAAGACATGCCCAGTCCAGCCTCCCCTTAACCCTAATAAAGAATAAAGGGTTTCAGGAAATTAGACAACATCATGGGTACAAGAGGAATTATGTTTTTTCAGACTACAGATTATATCACAGTTGTACCACAGTGGTCTAGTTTAGTGTAAGAGTTTATGATTTCTTGAAAAAACCTTAAAAGTAATACCAGAACGCTAATATTCACCTAGGAAATCATACAATAGTCATAGTTCTATTTTAAATGTTTGGCCTTAGCCCTGCAATAGACTGGTGACGTGTTCATGGTGCATACCACCTCTCGCCTGAAGTCAGCTGGAATTGGCTCCAGCTTCCCCCAAAACCCTCATGGATAAGTACGGGATACAGATAATGGATGGATGGATGGATGGATGTTTGGCCTTTCTGTCTCTGTGCCAGGGTTTTGAAACGTTTCATTTATTACTGAAATCTGAAATTGATCCAGTTGATTTATGTCATCAGTTTTTAGGAAGGTTGACAACTTATCTGAGGAGGAATCATTTTACCATAAAAAGCTGACCAGGGGCCAGGGGAGTAGTCAAGGTAAGATTAAAGGTTAAAGGTTAAATATTGTGATTCTGTTTTGCTGGGGGGTGGGGCGTGGGAGGGGTGTCTATTTATGTTGTTGGTGTGTTTTTGGGACTTGGTTTAACTTGTTCTCTTAAGAGCACCATTACAAATCAATGCAAAGTTCTTTCGACTGGATCATGCTTTTCCCTCTATGATGTCACCATTCGAATCTATCAGATTATTTATTTATTTATTTACTCGTTTGCAGATCTTAGCACTGTGAACTGTACAGAATGTTACAGTGCAGTTCAGTTCCAGGAAGAAATAACCCGACTCAAGAAGGAATTTGAAGATCTCCAAAAGATGGTTGTGAATCAAGAGCAGCTACTGGACCAGACAACTCAATCCCAAAACACTCTAACACAGTCCAATAACAGGATGATGAGAGATGTCCAAGCTTATGGGATTACGATTAAACGAGTAAATCAGTCTCTTGAGCAGTACCTGAATCAGGTAAATGGATGGCAGGCTGTTATCAATGAGACTGATCAGGGCATGAAAACCTTGGTCCAAGACCAGTATGATTTGAAGACTACTGTGCAACAAGTCAACAGTACTGTTACACTTAGTGCCTCGTGGATTGATGCTCTGCAGAGGAAGGCAAGAGAAGAGGAATTGGTGTTACAAAAAATGACCAAAGACTGGCAGAACTACAGCAGAACACTTAATGCACTAAAGTCCAATTCCAGCACCAGTGTCCAAACAATGCGAGCTATCCAGAATGGTATCTCTGCCACGTATCAGAGAATCAGCGTTAGCTCAGATATGGTGCATGAGCTCACGTTACAGGTCATGAACCTGCAGATACAGCTGGACAACATATCTTCTTACATTGACGAGCATGAGGAGAACATGCATGACCACCAGTATCATGCCAAGTACTATGAAAATAGGACTGCGGAACGGTTTATGACATTGGACACAAGAATGAGTTCCATTGAAATGGAGATTGAGACCATTGCCTCAAGTATTAATGCAACAGTCAGTCATGTTCAGAGTATGTACAAATACATCCACATGGAGAGCTCATCTTGCGAGACAAAGTTGGGCAGCCACACAGAGGACTTGCAGAATTTAAACAATACTGTTTTACTTCTGCTAAACGTGGCTGATTCCTTGAGATCACAATATATGATGATTAATTTACGTCTTGATGTGGATATGAGGAACATCTCCATGGTTATGGAAGAGATGAAGCTGGTGGACACCAGGCATACTCAGCTGATCCAGAACTTCACCATTGTGAAAGGTAACATTTTGTAATAGTGGTATATACCATAACCGGATGTTAAATAGAAATTTAAAGTAATTTAATTTAGTCTCATTTTACAGGTGCTCCTGGTCCACCAGGTCCAAAGGGGAACAGGGGCGAAACAGGAATAAAAGGTTCTAAAGGATCAACAGGGATCAAGGGAGACAAGGGACAATCAGGTATCCTTGGTCCTGCAGGGCCGAAAGGGTTTATGGGACCTAAAGGAGCTCCAGGAGAACCTGGACCTTCTGGAGTGAAAGGAAGCCAAGGGCTTAAAGGAGCCAAAGGGTCTTTAGGACAACCAGGACCTCAAGGTGTAAAGGGACAGAAGGGAGACATGGGATTTGCAGGCAAAGATGGATTGCAAGGTCCAAAAGGACTACCAGGAATCCAGGGTCCCACAGGGCTTCCTGGTATACATGGGATTCCAGGGCCTAGAGGAAAGCCTGGACCTGTAGGCCCACCTGGTCCACGTGGACCTCCCGGACCACCAGGGAACTCCACCTTGGGATGAGAAATTTTAAGACCACTGTTATTAAAATTGAAGAATCTTTGGCATGATGTAAAATACCTTCCTGGAATCTCAGTGAATCTCAAACACTATTTGAAGATTTGATGATTTTTGATGCAACCAAGGTTCATACTGTACCTTTCCAGAAAACGTCACCTTAAAATGACCTTATACTATATACTGCAAATACAAACCCAAAATCCAACATGCATCATATGGCTACGCACTTGGCAAAATTCCCTTATACCAATGGTGGAAGACGATGTAGGACTTACTACAGCACATAGCTTAAAATTTTGCCTAACATGTTGGACTTGTACTCTTATAATGATCAAATAGATATTTTGTGAATGGCTCTGAATGATGAAATGGTATGTTTTGATATCTGTGATGGTCTTTTCTATGTATTTCTTTTAGAATCCCCTCACATATCATGACAACAAATGTTAAGGCACTTTAAATGTTAATACTATCTTTAATCAAGCCATTGTTTTTGGAATTAAATCTATTTTTGTATATATACCCACACGGTGGTGTAATCGGAGCAGGTACTCTGAACGAGATATAAGAACATACAATTGTGAGATGTTTAATTATTAATCCTGCAACAAAACTATTCCAAACAAAAAGGGTAAAATACAGTGCACACAAGAGGAAAACACAAATTACAGCATCAATGCAACATTAAAATGTTTTCATGTAGTTTTTGCCGATTTTACTCGTGCAACAATGGTTCTTTTAGTGTTATGAGGAAAAACTATAGTTATAATTTTTATTTTTATTATTTTTATAGTTTTGTGCAGCATTATGTATTGTGTTGTCAGGGTTGAATTTTCACAGGAGTGTTTTACACTGTGTTAAAACCATTCACACAGGATTCAGAACTGTACAATGTATAAAACTGTCTTAACCAACATCATCTTTAAATGTAGTGCATATTTAAATGTACAGTGATGTAAAATTAAATATATGTTTAATTTGGAAAAACATATTATGGACTTATGTTGAACCTCTCACACATTCACTCACTCATTTGCTCACTAGGAGGTTGGTGCCTATCTCAGCTGACACTGGGCGAAGGCGGGGTACACCCTAAACAGCTCACCGGACCATTGCAAGGCAACCCACACAACCATACACACTCACACTCACACCTAGGGGCAATTTGGAACAGCTGATTATCCTAATGTGCATCTCTTTGGACTATGGGAGGAAACCAGACTACCCAGAGGAAAATATAAACTCCACACAGAAATGCCTGAGCCAGGACCTTCTTGCCGTGAATCAGATGTGCTAAGCACTACACCTCCATGCCGCCCTGTGCTGAACCAGAGTAACTGAAATTTTGCTTTTAATGTATAAATCTTATAACTTCCACCACAAAACCGAATTTTGGTGGAGGTATTGTAATCACCGCCATTTGTTTGTCCATCTACTTTGCTTATTTTTTGCTTAGTTTGTCTGTGAACAAAATCCTGACCACACACAGACAAGGATTTTCACCAAACTTGGTGGGGACACTTCCCTATGTGTGTCCCAGAGATAATTTAATTTTGGAATGTCAAGGTCAAAGGTGAAAGTCAAACGGATAGAGCACTTATAACTCCGAAAGTGTTGATAGACATGGTGTTATTATGGAACACTAATATATGGACTTTAAAATGAGACAAGCACCTTTGATCGTTAGTGACCTTGAAAGGTCAAACCTCAGCCATCTCGTAAATTTACTATAGTAATATAATGTACTATAGAATATATTCTAAGACATAATTAAAACCATCACCCATACCGGTCTTATTTGCTACATTGTCCATGCTGTGTGCTGGAGGTACCTTGCACTCTATGAGTGCCTCTCTATTCTGAAGCATGCTTTAGGAAGGGGGAAAAAAGTCCTTCTCTCTAGAGAAATTTGTGATTCCACAGAGATTCTTCTAAGAAAAAAATGTATAATGGCAGCCTGAGGCCTATTCATTATAAACTAAATTGAATTTATTAAAAAGATGCAATAAAGGGGAATCTAATTAACATTAAATGATGCTCAGTTGTTTGAAGCTGAGTCAAACTTTTTAAAGCCCTTCATGCAACAGAAGCAGGTTATTGAGTTCAAACAGACACACCCACCTCATCAGATTTCTGTTCAGGGGCATCTCAAAAACATCATAATCAAAAACGCATACCAAGTAAAATAGCAAACTGAGTTCTTAGATAAGTTTTCTTTGCTACAAAGGTGATGGAAAAACTATGACATGTGCTGCTGCGTGCTACTGTGGAATTATTCACTTGAGTTAAAGTAAAAGTTAATAAACTATTTGCCGATATTATTCTCCTCACTCACTTGCCAAACTGCTTACTCCTATAGGGTCGCAGGGATGCTGGAGCGTATCTCAGCCTACACTGGGTGAAGGTGGGGTACACCCCGAACATGTCACCCGGACCTTTGCAGGGCCAACACGCACAAACCCATTCATACTTACACTAACACATCGGGGTAATCTTCGAACAGCCAATTAGCCTAATGTGCATGTCTTCAGACTGTAGGAGGAAATCAGAGTACCTGGAGGAAACCAACACAAGCATGGGGAGAACATGCAAACTCCACACAGAAACGACCCCGCCAAGTCCGGGACTCGAACACAGAACCTTCTTGCTGTGAGGCGGACGTGCTAACCACTGAAATTATGAATTATTGAAAATAATAATGTGATCTAAGAAAGCATCAGGGTTAAATCACTCCAAAAGACTGATGCATTTTAATTGTGTGTGGGGTTTTTTTTTTTTTTTATCTTTTATCTAGTTACATTTGCAAAACTTATTATTCATTTAGTCTTCAAAACATGTTTTTGTGTGATATAGAGACCTTTACTGAAGGTGTTTGTCACAAACATCGCACAAATAATTTTTGATTATTAAGCAATTTATTATTAAGCAGTTTGTTGGCTAGGAAAACAACATGGCGATTGTTTCAGTTGGTTGTGAGCTCATGGCTGGTTTGCTCTCTTTCCTTCAATGACACAATACAGGCCTAAATAAGTGTCCTAATATGCCTGCACATACACTCGTTAGACTGGTCATGGTGCTTCCAACTGGCCAAGCAAAACAAACATCGTGGGCAGACTGTTGTACATCACAAAATCATATAAACATCAGAACAGTTATGTAACATTTAAAGGTCATATGGTTCTGGACTTCGCATTTGAGAAAATGCATTTCAAGAAAATGAATTTAGCACCTTCAGCATGTTAAAGAAAAAATATATGTGTTCAGTATTCAGTAGCTTCTACGCATTCTATATTTTCAGCTCTTAGTAGCTGACACTGTATTTTCCTAAAATTCATGCCCTAATAGCTATTTACAGTAGTAGGATTAGTAGAAGTAGGATTAAGCAAAAACTACTTAACTAATTTTCACCAAACTTGGTGGCGGAATGGGTATGGTCTGGCAAAAACCATAACATTTTGGAGCAGATCCAAATCACGACCCAGATCCAAGCATTTATTAAATACATAAATAAACATATATATA